>NNCF01128896.1:27839-41230 GCA_002313205.1 Laupala kohalensis | reverse complement strand
TATATATATATATATATATATATATATATATATATATATATATATATATATATATATATATATATATATAACAATAAAATGATGTAATTCCCTTCACCATATTCTTTCTTTTTCTTTCTCTTTCTCTTTTATGTCAATTATGGAACTGACTCTCCGTCACTTTGCGTTTGTCCTCGTAATTGTGAAACTGAGCAGGAATCACTGGAGGACGCGTCACTTCCGTCAATTCCTATACCTAGGGATAGACAGGAATTAAAAATGTGTCTGAGGAGGACGATGTCGTTTCTCGGGATATGCCGCAGTTGACTGCCACAGATCTTGTCCGGTCCGCCGGCTTTTTTCACGTGCACTAATTTCAGTTGTTCCTTCACCTCTTTCGTTGAGCTTGTCCATGGTGAGTCATCCTTGGTGGGTAGCGCAGTTGATTGTCTGGTCATTTCTTCTTTGTTTTGTACACGTCCGCGTCGTACTCGTCGGGTAGGGGTGGTAGGGTGAGAGGAAGGGGATGGAAGCGTTGCTCTAGTACGTCGGCGAATACTTCGCATTTTTTCTGTGGATCATAAGTGGGGTCAGTGGATCTGGGAGCAAGTAGGGGAGGGAGAGAGAGAGTAGTGGAAGGGTTACGGAGGATTTTCGAAATTTCCCACATGTCTTGTGATTGTGCTATATATTAGCTTGATTAAGGAATTTTTGCCAGTTTTCGGCGTGGAGGATTTGGAGTGGTTGTGCAGGAGTCGTCTGGTTTTGAAGAAAATGCTTTTGTCCGTGGCATTGCGTGTGCGGTAGTAACGCCTCTGAGCACGGCGACGTTCACGGATGAGAATTTGGATATCTGCCGGGAGGTTTTTGAGAGGGTTGATGGTGGGTGAGGAAGTACTTGTGCATTTGAAGGAGGTTGTGATGTGGTGGGTTATATGAGTTATGGCGGAGTCAGTTTCTTCTGGGGATTGGAGTGGGAATTTGGCATTAATTTTGTGGCTGAGTCGAGATGTTTATTCTCTCCAGTCAGTGGTTATGGTTTGAGGAAGGGTTAGGTTGTATGGAAAAGTGCGGAGGAAGATGGAGAAAACGATAGGAAGATGATCAGATGTTAGTTCGAAAACTGGGTGGGGTTGCGTGATGGTGATAGTGTGGGAGTGAATGGTCAAGTCGAGTATGTCGTGGGGGGCTTCGTCAATGAGGTGGGTGGGTTCTGAAGGGGGGGTGAGGGTGATTGTGTTTTGGATGAACTGTTGTAGAGCGGTTCCTGCACTGTTTCGGGCTCCACATCCCCACGCATGGTGTTTGGCGTTGAGTTCTCCTGCCAAGATGTATCGTTGTCCTAGAATTCAGAGCTCGTCTTTCGAGGCGGCTCGACCGTGGTGGACGGATCGCTCCGTGTCGCTCCGCTCCTTGCGTTCTTCGCTGACGTCGAGTGTTTCGCGTCTGGTTTGCGACGTTGCTTTTCGAGGCTGTGTGGCTTTGATTTTGTGGCTTGTGTGTGGCTTTGTGAACTTTGTGTGGCTCGAGACTCTCGTGGTTTTTGTGAACTTTGTGTGGCTTTGTAAAACTCGAGGCTTTTGTGAATTTTGTGCTTACGAGTGCGTATTGTGCTTCGTGGCGCCCCAAGGCGCGCAAACACACAAACATTTTTCAACTCGGAAAGACAAAAACTGACAACAATGAATGGAACTTACGTATCAAATCTTCTCGGCCAAGTGTTTCAGTGAGGTACAAACACATTTCACCGCACTATATAGCGAGACAAGAAATACGTAAGAATCTTATCCTAGCGCGCCGTGGTATATCACAAGTCTTGTTTACATCCAGCATTTAGTTTTACATTTATTTACATTTATTTCTGAATTTCTTTCAATACTTCCAACAATAGATCGTATTTATTTTTTTCCAAAGAAAACTATTTACCAAAAAGGAGTATGCACGGATATTTTCCCGCAAATATTAATACAGAATTTACAAGTAGCTTGGAACGAATGATACTCGCGATTCGAAATGTTACACGAATGTAAATGATATTTTTATGAAGGCAATCGATATTCAGCAACTGCAATCGAATTAAGATGCTTACAATTGACGTGAGGAAGTGAAAAAGGTTCATTTATTGGTAATTATAATGACATGCCGCGTAGCGCGATGGGAAAATTTGAGTTTCAGATGTAATGCTTTTAGAAACACTTATACAAATAACTTGAAAGTGCATCTGAAGCGTAAAAATTACTTGCCCTACGTAAGCGTAGTTTTTTTCGTTAATATAGCTCTTTTTCATTTATGTTTCGTATGAGTTATGTGATTGATATGGTGAAATACATATTTGTATTTTATATTCATTGCAAAGACACTTAGCGGAATACTGTATGTGTTTTATTTATGTAATTTTTTAGTATATTTACGATACAAAATGTGTATTTACGTACTTCATATTTCAAAACCTTCGTGAAATAGTGATTATATCAGTTTATTATCATTATAAGTTAACATTTGTTGTACGCATTGTATCCTTTGCATCCATCTGGCCTATAGTTTACTCCTTGACAGCAGTTAGCTTTGCATTACCATTCAAGAATAAATTATCAATATCCAATATAATAATACCGAGTATTAATTGAGAATTTGTATCTCCATAGTTTCATTTCGTACGAGTGTTTAAGTTGTTTTAGTATTTAATTAGCATGGAATGAATGTAACACATGAAATTTCACATCATTGATATTTTTTCAAAGGACATTGGTTTCCAGCGTCGACAAATTAAGGTGCATACGATTAATGCAAGAAAGTGAAAAAGGTGTTTCATTAACTGGGAATTATTCAATTAATGTTGCATAGCGTAGTGGCAAAACACATATTCTAGATATAATTTATTTAATTAACATATACATTGGTAACGATATCAATATACCAACAACTCAGTAAAAAATAATTTAGAATGTTTACGAGACAGATCTGAGGAATACATCCTTTTATTTGAAAATTATTTATGTTAGTAAACAATTTTCTAATAAAATACAATAATACATTAATTTTCATACAATAAATTGATATTTTTCTGTATATTTATATTGTAATTAATTATACGGTGATGCAGAAAACTATTTTCTGCAAGTGTCACTGGGTGAATTCCGCGAACGATGGTCTCCGCGGTGAGCCATTTTTATGTAGCAGAAAAGGATTTATCCTCTAGATGGCCTGGCATGGGCGCATCCATCGAAATGGGGGGGGGGGAAGCTACCCCCCAGCGAGCGCACGCGAGTAGTTGTTATAATTTGGAAGGGAAAAACCAAAGAGTGATAAAATTGGAAAAGAGAAAGAAAAGAATGACTATACCCAAATTCATGTAACTTTACCGAAAATAATGCAATATATCTGCCAAACACAGATATAAAGTAATATCCGAATAAATATTAATAGTAAGCAAAAACTGACTGCTGCAAAAAGATACAAGTTAATAACGCAACCAACTAAGACGCAAAGTAGTGTTCGTTCCACAAAAAGTAATGAATTGAAATGACGGCCGAAGTTGGCGACAGATTTAAATTTAAAGGAATCCAAAGATATTGCCAACACAACGTGAGGCACACATATCATGACCCTTTTGGACGATGGCGAAGTAAAAGCGTTGGCTATATTGTGAACAATCCGTATAGTAACATAAATTAATCAACTAATAAAATAATTATTGTCGAGAAAGCAGTTACAAACTGATCATGACCACGTTGAGGACAATAAACTAATTTACCGCCATTACTTTACCATGACTTAATAAACACAGTGCGTTCCCGTTAATGTTTTATTTTCTTAAGTTACATTTTTGCTGAGTAAAGTTATAAGACTTTCAGTAAATCTGATGGATATAGAAGAGCAACGTCAGTGTGCGCAGGGGCATAGCAGGGATACCCCTGTGTGCACAGGAATTTTTCAAAGAGAGGCGGAGGTAATGTGATTTTATATTTATACACAAAGTTCATACGAATGAAAACTCAACAAAAACTCAATGATTGATACACGTATTATATCAACAATCCTTTAAGTATTTTTAACCTTCGTAATGTTTAATTTTTTAAGAGAAAGAATATGTTAAGATCAGACCTCCAAGACGTTTTGTGATGTCCTTAGTACGACGTTTCCGAACTGACATTTGAAAATTAGGGCTTGTAGAAATGTGTTTTATGCCATGATGAAAGTTTGAAGTGAATTTAATATTGCTTACGCCGTTTTGCAGGAGTTTTGTTATTATTTGAAGTAAATGTAGCGAAAATAATACTGTCATAATTTCTGAAACTTTCACGTGTAATTTGGAATTGCACATAGTGAATTATATGATCAGACAGTCTGCCTAAGAGTAAAGTGCATTTTCGTAATATTTTTGGGTTTTTTGAAATGTATTAGTAGAATACATGAAACAAAAATTTATGTTTTGCAAAAAATATGAATAACATTAAGTATGATTTTATAAAATGTATGATAGAGTATAGTAAAGTTAAGTAGCAACTGTAGGAATTAACGAAAACATTTTGTTAAAGACTCGTAAATTCATGAATTATCTCCTCTCAATTAATAGACACTGAGAGTTTTTGAAGAAATGCGAAAATATAAGATAGTTCGATCCGTTTACCCATGTTTTTTACTCATTCACTTTTCAGCTTCTGCATCACATTGTTTCTTACTAAATCCTTTTGTAGGTATCCCACAGTGAATAGCGAGCCAGTTATCGATGACTGAAAATTGTCTTTCTGATTTTATAGTATTGCCGTTTTAATCAGCCATTTCCATTCTAATGTGGGGCAAAGATTAAAAGATAGTGACCACAAAAGACAAATCATTTTTAATAGTATTTTTTAAAATTGTGGTATTTTAGTTCATAAAAAACGCATTATGGATTTTTAAAATAAACTAAAATACTATTTTACATAAACTAATGCTATAGGAGCGCATAGAGGTCATACAAACGTTCATTTTTATCTTTATATACAAAAATGAATGTTTGTATGTCCTCTATGCGCTCTTATAGCATTCATCCGATTGTGACGAAACTTGTACTCACGCCCGCAAAGGATTCTGACAAAAAATTATTTAAAAAATTAAAAAAAACAGAGCAGTCACAATCTCAATGCAGCTTGTCCATGATCACCCCCTATGACGAAATTTACTTTTTTGGGAAGAGGATGAGAAGGGGTTAAAATGTCATAATGAACGAACACGACATGTTAATATTGAGATCATACTTTTCGGGGCCGCTGAAATAAGTAATGGCATTCCAAGAGACGACAAAGTCCGCAATCAACCCGTATTAATTCCACCACCCCTAGGGAAGGGGATGCCATGAAAGAATAATCCAACATGACAGATACCACAGTTTTCGGCGTCGCCGAGTTGATAGTAAGAACCCGACATCGTGTAAATCTAAAATCAGCTCCCATCAAAGAATGACACCACTAGCGACATTTGGGAAGGGAGTGGAGGTGGGTTCGCTAAAAAAAATAATTGAAAACTAATTTTGAAATATAAAAAAATGAAAATTGCATCGGATTCATAGTTTTAGGGTTGATGGTTTGTTTAATTAAACTACAAATACCGTTTAGATCACACAGGGACATGATATCCTTAGTTGGGGTGGGAAGAGCGATACATAAAAATAAGGTAAGACGATCTATATGATGGTCGAGTCAATGGTTTTTGTATATTCTGAGATGAACAACTGTAGTTTAATGACATTATGGAATTTTTCAGAGTACATGAGGTGCACGAAACCCCTAGATGTGGGGGTTGGGAAGAGCGAGACTCGAAAAGTTATAGAAAATGTCCACTAAGAAAGGATTTTACGAAATTCCACCCATAAGGGAGTGAAATGATTGGAATTTTGTATGAATGTGCTATGTTTTTAAAGCTGAAGATATGAAAATCGATATTTAGGTTAGCTGTTTGATTAGCGCACCAGGAAGCACAATGCGATACGAGTTTGTTTGTGCTTTTTTGTTCGTTGTTTTGTTTTTTGTTCGTATATGTTCAGTGCACAATGAGTCATGTAGTCGGTATTTCTTACATTGTCATACCACTTGGCATCGACTAACTTTAGTTTCATTATTAGAACTTGCGATTGTTATTTTCAACCAGAGCAATTTCTGTACATTGTTGAACACATTTTCAAGTAGTGACGTCCGTAATTTCGCAATGCTTTGTCCAAACCATAAGAATATACTACCTACTGGAACGCTGAGTAATACGGGGATCAGCGGGCGAACTCGAGCCGGCTATCAAGCCACCCCCCACTCTAGTCGGGGGTATTGCACGAAGTTGCTAACACTTTGCGTCGCTCGCCGCACCAACAGACACGTGTGTCATTCACAGAAATTAATATTGTGCCCAGTGATGTTATCTCCTTTCTTTCATTTTATCAAGACAGCAATTACAATCGTTAATTAAAATGGTCAACACGTGTGTAGCCTACAAATGCAATAGCTCTTTCGTGAAGAATAGTGGCTTATCACTTCATAAGTAGTATGCAAAAGAATTGATCTTCACTATATTTTACCTTTACTATATTTTAAAATTATACATTTGCCAAACATTTGCCAGCACAGTAATATCAATTTTAGTATATGTTAAGTAAATATTTAATTTCCTAAACCATGATTACATTGTTGTATTTGAGTAGATTGTTGATGTTTTTCTAAATGAATGTAACTATTTATTCGAAAAGTTTGTCCTTTACATGAAAAATAGGTTTATTTTAAGGTTTTCTCGAGATCCTGGCCTTAAAAAGAAATGGATAATAGCTACGAAAAGGACCTTCCAAATATTTAACCTTTTAATACCTTCCAAATATTCAACTATCTGCAGTTCTCATTTTGAAAAAGCACTATTGAGGAAGGAGGAATCATTAAAAAGAATTTAAAAAAAAGTCATTCCTACGATATTTGATTTTTCACATCTTTAGACATCACAACCTAAACGGTGGAGAAAAATTGCAAGATTTCCGATCAGATTACTTAGAGCGAATCCATAAAAAATTTCTGGAAAAATTCTCCCTGAAATATATTTCGTACTGTAAAATATCCGCTGTAAAGAATCCTGTACAACTCTCTTTTTGTGGACGAGTTTGTCATCTTTTGCTCATCGCAGAGAGTCACAGGTGAGGAGCGACAAATCCAACTCGTCCTCAATAGCTTGTACCACTGGTCAAAGACGACTGGTTTTTGTTTTTCTGCTGAGAAAACACGCTGTGTCCTTTTCAGTGGGAGACCTATCCTCCTGCCAGAACCTCACCTCGCCCTGGGAAATATCGTTCTAAAATTCTATTCTGGAAAATTCTTAGGTCTAATCTTTGATCAGAGACTGAATTGGATTGAATTACAGACCTAAGAGCGAGAACATTGAAGTCTCTGAATCTATTGAAGTACCTGAGTAGCAGGGAATGGGGCGCTGATCGCTCCCCTTTGCTCCAGTTTTATCGATCATTCGTAAGATCTCGGCACGATTATGGCTGCGTTGTATATAGATCTGTTCGTGCAAGCTATTTAAAGAAGTTGGATAGTGTCTATCATGCAGGAATCCGACTAGTTACAGGAACCTACCGAACTAGTCCCATTCCAAGTTTTGTATGCCGAGAGTGGCGAACCATCTCTCTACTTCCAGCGACAATACCTCATGTTACGGCACTATACCCATGTGCATACTTTGCCCAACAATCTGGTACACAACGCAGTATTTCACCCTTCTTCTTCCATTCGTTTCTACAACAACAGACTGAGAGCAACCAAACCATTTGGATATCGCTCCAAACAAATATTGGAAAACTTGATTATACGCACACCTGATGTCTTAAATCAAGGTTTCAGTAAGACTCCTCCTTGGACTTTGCATGAGCCGAAAATTAGTTTCGATCTTCTGCACCATGAAAAGAAGAACAATCCAACCGTGTTGTTGAGGGTTTTCTTCCACCTAATCCTCGACAAACACCGGGTTTATATTCCTGTGTTTACAGACGGGTCGAAGCAGACAGATGGTGTCGGCTGCTCCGTGGTGTTCCCCCGTAAGACCTGTGGCTTCCGCCTTGGCGACTTGTGACTGTTTACACCCCCCAGGGGACTTACATCTAGTAAGTACGTGTTTGGCAAACACGGGGCACCGAGCTGAGTCTGGCATTACTTCCACTTACTTGTGCTAGGCTCCTTCCTTTCTCTTTCCTAACCTTCCTTGTCACCTCTTGTTCTTTTCGATCCCGACGCTTGTAGGTTGCGAGGGCTAGAGTATCTTTTATTTTCCTCAATTCTTTGTCCCCCCCTCATTTTTTGTTCTCAATGTTTTGATGCATGTTTTGTATTTCCCATTTACAAATACAACAATATGGAATATGGAAGTGAAAAACTTCAATGAAAACGGCGCTGCCTGCATAGGGTTGTATGGAGGCTCAACCGGCCGAGCCCCCGACTGTGATGGGGGAACTGTGCCAGGCAGCCAGCTCGCAGACCCAACACAGTCAGCGTTCCAGTAGTTAGTATATTTCTATGGTCCAAACATGAAAATATTCGTGTTGAAATGGACGTCAAATCCACGTCAATTTCAAAACTAATTTTCATGTAGAGAATTTTCTACTTGTAGTGTTTATCGAAATCTCACGCGTGATGAATTCTTAGTTTTTGACATCTCTGATCTCGTAGTTAGGTCCTGAACCACAAGAATACTATCAAACTGACTACGCCAATATTAGTGGACAACATCCTCATTAGATAATAATAATAATAAATTTATTGTCAAAAAACAGTACAGACTGCGTATGACCACGTGGAGGACAATAAACTAATTTACTCTCCGGAAGCAAGCAAGGGAGAGATAGAATAAAGTTGTAGACATATAGCAAAATTCACACGCGAGCAAAGCTGCGGGTACTCGGCTAGTAGAAAATAAAATTATGTTAAAACGTACATTTGGATTTATTAAACGACAGTGGAGAATGCCACCCTATAACATGGATGACAACAGCTATACTTAAGTAAATATTTTATTTCATTGAGTGTATTCTGGCAGTTTTATCTTCAGGTTTTTTCACAATACAGATAAAAGATGTTATTTTTTTATTACTTGATAATTATGATAATTTTACCATTGGGTCATTTCAATTCAACACATTTTAAATAATTTTTTTACATGACCATCTCTGATTTTGATAAATTTTTTTAGGGAGGTAGCCATGATACAGATTAAGAAACGTACTAAATATTGTTGTTAAATTTCCACCCGTTTGGAAATTACAACAATGTAAATTTTAAACAAAACGCGGTAAACGCCCAAACTTATTTTAAATATGGATCTAGTATGATAAATCAATGTGTATATTATCTAATAAGTGACTCGTTTTGGTATAGTTATGTAAAGTTCAAAGTATTGTAATGCTATTAATGTAATAATTCATTCTGATATAATTATAGAAAGGAAAAGCTTAAAAGAAGGTAATATTATCGATTATGTCTTATTCAACAGAAATATTCGCTATATACATTGAATATAGAGTAGGTAAACATAATAAATACTATGCACAAAGAACAGATACTCAGGTGAACTAACATTGAAACGTATCACAGATGTATGGATTTCAATAATTAAGGAAGCTATAGGATTTAGGAAGGAAATCAAAATAAAAAAGGACAAGTATCACAGATTATAATTTCCATTGATAATTATTTTCTAGAAATACATACTAAAAACATATTTCGATGGTAGATTTATTCCTAACACAGATAGACTGGCTTATAACAAATTCATCGTGCGTAACTGCATTTTCCCTACCTGTACAGAATTTTAGGGCTCTAATGACCTCGATGTCGACGAGCCGTAAAGCCCCACAAAAAATATAATTAAAAAAATCCTTTTGTTCATTTTGGTGCTCATAATCCTGCAAGAATAAATCTGAGCATTATTCATTATTTCACTGCACATAAGTAGTCAATAATCATAAAAACCAATTCGATCACGAGAATGGTAAAAAAGAATCAATCCTGAAAAAAAAATTAATTGCAGTAATAGTTCATGTTAAAAAATGAATAAACTGTTTATGATAATGTATATTTTTAAAATTTATTAAATCCATAAATATATTATAAAAAAATAATAAAATTGATGTAATAATTCAGTTTAGTATCGGCTTATTCAAATCTTTTTGTTAACAAAACTTTATGCAAGTCATCAAGAGTCCTGACGCTCCTAATAATTTCTCTTCTTCTTCTTTCGTCAGTACCTGAACCAAACAAGGCAATTTCATTAATTGTTTTTATGAGCTGTGGTTGTTCATCACAAATTGAGAGTCTTCCAGGATTTGCACGCGTTTTAAAATTTTTATTTGTCTCAGACTTTTCGGCCATCACTTCATCTTTCTTTCTTTTTCATTCACGATTACCTTCACCGTCTGTGATATAGTTGCAAGGGAAATATATTTTGACAGAAGGATATACTGTCCTTTATAATACCCTTGAACCCACCAATGGTAATAACATAAAGTTAATAATAAAAATATCACATTTATTCGTAGTTTGTACTTCTATTGCTACTTCCAAGCAGAGAAATACAAAAACAAAATAATTTCAATTGTTCATCTAACACACAGGAACTATCGTTCCCATAACGGTTGTTTCTATTTACAAATCCTGAAAGTGAAAACTTATTTTCTGAATCAGGATAATGCCGCACAATGGATTCAAACCTCCCTCCGCCGGGCATAGTGGTAAACTGAATAAGGTAATCATGAACTATAGTAGTAAAATTTTTCTCGTAGGCTGAAAGTTTCATATCTTCTTGTCTCTTAACTCTCGATCTCCTCACTTCATGTAAATGAAGAACAGCACATTTCTCTGCATGCTTTTTTTCTTCAATTTTCTTATCTATTCTATTTATTGCGTAAATCGCAGCATCTTCAACTATTGGGCTGTACGGCAGAGGTAAGTCCACGTACAGTGAACACGTGCAAAATTCAGGAGGAATGCCTGCTTCATCACAACTTCGATCCCCCAAGTCAGAAAATAAACTTTTGCATTTTGGACATGAAAATGGTTTGCTGCTATTCGGTGAAAGGTGTAATAAATCTTTTAGAGTAACATGTACATCATACGGTGATGCTAGTCTATTTCTGTTGTTTACAAGATTTTGATAGGAATTGGCGTTCCGTTTTTTGTACCAGTCGGGGATACGTAAATAAATGAAGGGTGATGCAGTAATTGCTCCAAATTTCGTTCCGTGGTAACTCAGTAAAATCACCAGCGTATCATTAAAAATGCCTGTGTCATTCAGACTATTAAGAAAATGTACTACTTTTAAGTCCATTCCTCGAGCTGAATTCACATCTTCGTGATTGATATTCAACCATACATGAGCAAAATAGAGAGAATTTTTGAAAGTTGTAAGAAACTTGAATACGTATCTAAATATATTTCACTGGGAAGAAAGGACTTAAACAGGCAGTGAAACCGGTTTCGTATTTTATTACACAAAGTCTCTCCTTGGCTGCCAACAAATAAGGTCTAAAATAATAGTCTGTGCGTTGATCCCTAAAACCAGTTTTTTCGTAATTGAACGTACTAATATCCGGTTCATCTTAAACGAGAAGTGTTACATAACCATGCTTATGATAATCCATCCACAGAAATGGACATCCATCCATTGTGTGATTTGGAGATGGCCAACATAGAGTTTGTATTGAGGTTTGGCTATAACCTGTCAGCAATGCCCAAAAATTCTCTATAGTACTATCTGCTACCGAGTGATACCCTTTTAAGTTAATGAATCCTGCAGATTGAAGGTAAGAAACTGTTTTAGGCATGGTGCGTTGGAGATTTAGCTGAGACATTGAGTCGAATCCAATTATGAGCACATTCAGTTTTTCTTTGTCTTGAGTGTCTCTTGTTAATTTCCTCTTTCCTCGGATGCTGTGCTTGATGGGAACGACACTGTGCATGTTGGTGTAGGTTTTATTTTCGCTTTTGCTGTGACACATTACCAGAAGAAATTCCTTGTCGGGCCCTAATAGCACATTCTTCACAAATTTTTTACAGGTATCTATTCTGAAAATAAGAAAGAATTCAGGATTAAGGGGAAACAATAAATTTTCTTCACTTAATACAAATATTGATTTTCCATTTAAAAATGTTGAGGCTACTGCAATTAGTGATCGAGCTCAAATAAAACACGCTACAATATATTTTAGCTGAATCAACTCAAGATGCACTAGCACGTAGTGACTTCTATGACGATAACCATACAACGTTGTTCGACACGTATCGTAAAAGGTGCAAGTTTGCTCTGAGTACTAATTAGACCTAATTAGTTCAAAACCGTGTATCTTCCTAATGAATAAAACTAAAGATTAGAAAGCATTTGAGAGCTACAAAATACACATTTCTAAAACATTTCGATTCTTTTGTGAAGAGGCTGTGATGTAATGAGTGAGAAGTGATTGTGTGATTACAACAGTAGTTCATGCGTGATGCTAGTGATGAGTGGTAATCCAATATCTAGCTGCATCACAGGTGTACTAGTGANAAGTATTAAAAACTCTCCTATTTCTACTCGATTTGGCTTTGTTAAATATGTTCCCGATAGGTTTTGTAGCAAAAGAATTTAAATTTAGCGAATATTTTAACAATGAAAATTGGCACGTGCTGCTGAGAAGTATTCTATTTATTTGTTTGGACGAATCGTAAGCAATGCCGAGTACCAATCGTGGCGATATCAAGCTGACTGGTTTAAATGCAAAATTTAGTTTGCCAAATAACGAGTTGTACTTACATTTATATTAGTTATAATGTGTTCAGTTAAAATTTCAGTGACTAATTTAGTGAAATTAAAGTCACAGATGAATGTATCTAGACTGTTCTTAATGTTTTTAGACGTATTACCAGCCACCTCAATGATGGTATTAGATTTGCTGGATCACAGTGACGATCAGGTGCAGTGGCTAGTGTGATAATTGGTGATAATCTCATTGTTCATTTCGTTTCGAAAGGCCGCTGTGAATATTAATTAGCGCTGATAGAACATGACAGATTACGCGCACCGTTTGCTAATAAGGGAATATGAGGCGATGTAGGTGCAGTTTGTTAATTTTAAAGGAAGCATACCTATAGAGGTTTCCAGCCGTGGATTAATCTGTAGGGCAATATTAATTTAAGTGTTTACAAATGCGACCTGCCCGAGACATTACGAAAGGATTAATGGAATGCGAGTGAGCTTGGATCGTAAAGGTTCTTTCAATAAGAGGTAATTTGAAACCATTCTTTCCTTGTATTGACAAGCGCGATTATGATTAGATTCTGTCCATATTTAATTAATACGTCAAAAAATAATCTAAATTCCCCTTCCTGGGTTTATCTCCGATATTCCTTTGCGCACTTCCTTTGATTTGCCCTTTG
>NNCF01128896.1:6250-22188 GCA_002313205.1 Laupala kohalensis | reverse complement strand
GTTCGTAGAAGCGTCGTGGAGTAAAATTCTTTCAATATTGTGAGAAGCGTCGCAGAGGACGATCCGTGTAGCAGAACGTACGAACGCAGTTCGAGAGAAACGTATTTTGTCTGTTCCGCATTTTGAATTTATTAATGATCGTCCGAGATAGATGTAAGGTAGAACGAGTACGGATTATTATTTGAATGCTCCAAAAAAGCAATTAATGCGTTGTCATAAATTCGGAAATACGATTTAGACGCAAAATGAAAACGGCAGCACGTTGTTGACCGTGATAACTTGCCGCGAACTCGAAACGAGGAATGGAGGTTCGGACGGGCGATTGAAGAATAACAAGCAGGCAACCTACACGGTCAAGGTCGCGGGGGTGCCCGTTCAGCAACGAAAACATCGCCGTGAAGGAGGGGCGTGCTTCTGGCAAGCTGATTTCGTACACGATCTGAAAGGAGAAAATCTGGGAGTGAGTATACGTCTGTGAGACAAATGTTTAAAAGCAGTGACACAATGATTAGGGATTTGCTTACCTTTGTAATTCAGTGTGAAGCTAGTATCTTTCCCAAGAGAACGTCTCACTGAAATCAAGTCTTTCGCACATGAAATATTTGTTTTCCAAGAAAGAAGAAACAAGAACGGATTAAATGAACTGTTACATTTTCTCTGTTGTAAATGAAAAAGTAAGGCTCATATCGTGCTAGTTTTGACCAGTTGATAAAGCATTGTTGTATTGTGCGTAAATGAAAGTGCACGAAAGTCTTAAATGAGCTGGATGTTAAATTACGAGATAAATTGCAGAGTATGTTTTTTCCTGTATTGGGCTGAAAGGGAATTTCTATGTTTTTATATACATTCTATGTAAATTATCTATGCCACAAGAGCCAGAATAAATTGTGGTAATCACATCTGAAGTACCGAATCCTAATTTTTTAAATATTATTATAACTATCTTAATGCACGTTATTGGGTGCATTAGAATATCTCTCTCTATAATATTTATAATACCAGGAATAATATTAAATAATATTTATTTGAGGAACAACGTGTAATGGGAAATTCTGCACAACGGAGGAGGGTTAGTCTTAAATGAATGGATGTCGCGAATGGCGAAAAAAAGAAAGTGGGCATTTTGTTTATCCTCAGTCTAACAAATGGAAAAAGGGGTCGATTCATCTTTGCAAACATCTGGCGACTGAATATAAGCTGTTCGCGCCGTCTGGTTTCTGCTTCAGTAGAGGGCCGTCCGGAATTACACAATATGTTCATGCAATTGACTGGTTCTCAGTGCACACTACATCCTAGGCGAATTATCAATTTCACACGGATACCGTACGCATGAGCTGTCACACCATTCTTTAAAACGCTATTAACAGAGACAAAAATTCGGTGCTAGTGTTCAGATAAGCAGTAGAGAAGGATGTTTCCATTTCAGTTAACAATAAAAGCATGAATATGCTACCTAAGGCGCACGTATTGAGAACCATGCAAAGTTTTCTAGATATATCAATTGCTTTATGTTTCTAAATTTTTCCATTTAAAAGTAATGAATTTATTGTAGCTCATTATGCATATTGACATTTTCTAGGTTAGATCCTGCATTTATATACTTTACAGAGACCGCCTTTTCCACGCAGTCCTTTCCACTATATTTTCTTAATGGAAACGAAGAGCATCTAATTGGCACAAAATTTTAGGATAGTTTCTTTCATTTTATAACAAAGTGAGTGTGACACACTACACAGACTTTAGGATAAGGGATACGGAATCGTGAGTCTTGTAGATTACTGAATGCAGTTTCCCTGGCAGACCGCAGGGGGTAGTGGACATAGGATATGTTCCTCTCATGCGGCAGAACATAGAACAACACTAAATAAAGCTACTAACACGTGCATTAACGCATTATTTTAATATGATGTTCGTCACCGTCCGTGATGAAGTTGCAAGGGAAATATATTTTGACAGAAGGAGATGATGTCCTTTATACCACCCTTGAACCCACCAATGGTAATAACATAAAGTTAATAATAAAAAGATCATATTTATTTGTTTTTTGAAATTCTAAATACAAAAACAAAATAATCTCAATTGTTCATCCAACACACAGGAACTGTCGTTCCCATAACGGTTGTTTCTATTTACAAATCCTGAAAGTGAAAACTTATTTTTTGAATCAGGATAATGCCGCACTATGGAATCAAACCGCCCTCCGCCGGGCATAGTGGTAAACTGAATAAGGTAATCATGAACTATAGTAGTAAAATTTTTCTCGTAGGCTGAAAGTTTCATATCTTCTTGTCTCTTAACTCTCGATCTCCTCACTTCATGTAAATGAAGAACAGCACATTTCTCTGCATGCTTTTTTTCTACAATTTCCTTATTTATTCTATTTATTGCGTAAATCGCAGCATCTTCAACTATTGGGCTGTACGGCAGAGGTAAGTCCACGTACTGTGAACACGTGCAAAATTCAGGAGGAATGCCTGCTTCATCACAACTTCGATCCCCCAAGTCAGAAAATAAACTTTTGCATTTTGGACATGAAAATGGTTTGCTGCTATTCGGTGAAAGATGTAATAAATCTTTTAGAGTAACATGTACATCATACGGTGATGCTAGTCTATTTCTGTTGTTTACAAGATTTTGATAGGAATTGGCGTTCCGTTTTTTGTACCAGTCGGGGATACGTAAATAAAGGAAGGGCGTTCTTCTTTCATACCACCCCTGGAGTGTTTCAGTAATTGCTCCAAATTTCGTTCCGTGGTCACTCAGTAAAATCACCAGCGTATCATTAAAAATGCCTGTGTCATTCAGTCTATTAAGAAAAGGTACTATTTTTGAGTCCATTCCTCGAGCTGAATTCACATCTTCGTGATTGATATTCAACCATACATAAGCAAAATAGAGAGAATGTTTGAAAGTTGTAAGAAACGTGAATACATATCTAAATATATGTGTCACTGGGGAAGAAGGACCTAAACAGGCAGTCAAACCGGTTTGGTATTTTATTACACTAAGTCTCTCATGGGCTGCCAACAAATATGGTCTAAAATAATAATCTGTGGGTTGTTCCCTAAAACCCCTTCTATGGTAATTAAACGTACTAAAATTTGGTTCGTCTTCACCGAAAAGTGTTACATAACCATGCTTATGATAATCTTTCCACAGAAATGGGCATCCATCCATTGTGTGATTTGGAGATGGCCAACATAGAGTTTGTATTGAGGTTTGGCTATAACCTGTCAGCAATGCCCAAAAATTCTTTATAGTAATGTCTGATACCGAGTGATACCCTTTTAAGTTAATGAATCCTGCAGATTGAAGGTAAGAAACTGTTTTAGGCATGGTGCGTTGGAGATTTAGCTGAGACATTGAGTCGATTCCAATTATGAGCACATTCAGTTTTTCTTTGTCTTGAGTGTCTCTTGTTAATTTCCTCTTTCCTCGGATGCTGTGCTTGATGGGAACGACACTGTGCATGTTGGTGTAGGTTTTATTTTCGCTTTTGCTGTGACACATTACCAGAAGAAATTCCTTGTCGGGCCCTAATAGCACATTCTTCACAAATTTTCTACACGAACCTATTCTGAAAGTGAGAAAGAATTAAGCATTAAGAGAAACAATAATTTTTTTTCGTTTAATACAAATACTGAAATTTTGTTTAAAAATGTTGAGGCTACTGCAATTAGTGTTCGAGCTTAAATAAAACACGCTACACCAATTACAGACGAGCTGACAACATATTTTAGCTGAATCAAGTCAAGATGCACGCACAAGCACGTAGTGACTTGTATGACGATCACAATACAGCGTTTTTCGACACGTACCGTAAAAAGGTGCAAGTTTGCTCTGGATATTAATTAGACCTAAATCGTTCAATGTGTATCTTCCTAATGAATAAATCTAAAACGGTAATTTAAGAAGCATTTGAGAGCTATAAAATACACATTTCTAAACATTTAGTGAGTGAATTCAATTCCCTTGTGAAGAGGCTGTGATGTAATGAGTGAGAAGTTATTTTGTGATTACAACAGTACCTCATGCGTGATGCTAGTGACGAGTGATAATCCAATACCTAGCTGCATCACAGGTGTACTAGTGATTCCACAGATTCTGAGTATTGAATCACGAATAAACACCAGTAAAAGTATTAAAAACTCTCCTATTTCTACTCGATTTGGCTTTGTTAAATATGTTCCCGATAGGTTTTGTAGCAAAAGAATTTAAATTTAGCGAATATTTTAACAATGAAAATTGGCACGTGCTGCTGAGAAGTATTCTATTTATTTGTTTGGACGAATCGTAAGCAATGCCGAGTACCAATCGTGGCGATATCAAGCTGACTGGTTTAAATGCAAAATTTAGTTTGCCAAATAACGAGTTGTACTTACATTTATATTAGCTATAGTGTGTTCAGTTAAAATTTAAATGACTAATTAAGTGAAATTAAAGCCACAGATGAATGTATCTAGACTGTGCTTAATGTTTTTAGAAGTATTACCAGCCACCTCAATGATGGTATTAGATTTGCTGGATCACAGTGGCGATCAAGTGCAGTGGCTAGTGTGATAATTGGTGATAATCTCATTGTCCATTTCGTTTCAAAAGGTCGCTGTGAGTATTAATTAGCGCTGATAGAATATGACAGATTACGCGCACCGTTTGCTAATAAGGGAAAATGAGACGATGTAGGTGCAGTTCTTTACTTTTAAAGGAAGCATACCTATAGAGGTTTTCAGCCGTAGATTAATCTGTAGGACAATAANATGGTAGAATATAAGAATGATTGAATATTTAAGAATAAGGAAAACAAGTGAAGTTGTGGGAAATTCTTGAAAGTCACATGCAGAAGTTCGTTGTGTCTTCTAAAAAAATTACGGTCAGGCAACGAATCCTAAATTACAGAACGTAAGTGTCCCCAGGTCGTAGTGGAATAAGAGAAGTTGATAAGAGAGTCAATAAGAAATTAATAGGTGCGTGCGAATGTAGTTGGAGTTAATGATTTACAAGTTCCCGAGTGCCGTGTCTACAAACTCACTGGGCGTTTTATCCTGACATCGGTCGCAGAAAAGCATGTCGGTCGAGGTACTCAAGGTCACGCAATACGCTGACATCGAGACCCATTGTCTACGTATCAATCACCATCAGATGGAATTTTTACCCATTGAAAGACCTATCTAATTTTTTTATGTTTGTGAAGCCGTCACGCATAAACAGCTTGTCATTGAGGTATAATGATCAGATGATTGTGTTGTTTAGTGACTGACAATAATTTCGTCGCAGAATAGCTTTCATTAACACGCTAAAGACAATTAGTTGAAAGCGCCACGCTACTTGTTAAAATATTTGGAAGGGAAGTAGTTTTTAGCGTGAATTTGACAATGCATTTTGGAAAAAATATTGACTTTTATGTGGTTTTGACTTTTCATTATGTTTTTTTATTGAAGAAATGTAAATTTCAGTGTGCCAAGTTCTTTGATTCAATGAATTAGGGAATCTAGACTTGTGGGAGCCCGTTAAGTTTGAATTTCTGCGAATCGATATGGACAAGGACGACAAATTCTATCATAATATAAAATAAGTTTTGGGACGTTACAATATAGTAGATTTGACTGTGTGGTAGGAGTGAAGCGATATCCTAATACGCCCGCTCCGAAAAATGTCTTGAATATGATGGGCTTGCACAGCGGGTGTTCGTGACGGGTACGCGTTATTCCTCTACGTCCACAGGTAGGCCTTCGAACGCAAATATCATGTAGTGACTGTGATAAATTATTAAGAGTTTTCTTTTATCGCAAATTAAAATTAGTCATATTAAAATACAAACAATGATATTTATGGGTTTATTGTAAGTATAGGTATATTACTCTTTATTCTTTTAAGAAAACGTCTTCAATTACCTTTTTAAAATGAATCAAAATTAAAATAAAAGTTTGAATTTATATAATTTATCGAAAAATATATCTTTAAAAGCGGTAAAGTCAGTTACACTTTATCTCACTTCTAAATCCATGCCTTCTAGTGCATTTAAAGCATTGCCTATTTCATAGATTTGAAATAGCTCTTGGTAGAAGCGCAAAATTAAATTTTTGTACTTGTCTGGGTAATTGAAACATATTTTCATCTACACAGTAATAAAATATTGGAAAAGATCTATCTTCAAATTTGCCAACTACAATCATGTGAGTCTTTGAAACTATTGCAAGTTTGTCACAATATGTGTTATTTACTGAAGACTTATTTACTCCAATGACTTTAATAGGGATTTCAAATCTTCCCTTTTCTTGATAATTAAAATATTTCGAATTGCCTTCGTAACTGTCAACTTTCGCGAATAATTCGTCTTTCCTTAGCATACTCTTGCAGAAAAATATCAGCTGATTACTTAGGTGCAACAGCAGGTATTTTCGTGGGAATTACACCTTCTTGTAAACGTGGAATCTTCAATGCTGCTGTAATTATTTCGCCAGTTTCTTCTTAGAATATATATTTTCTTTTCTATATCACTGGGATAAAAATAAACATCGCAAATTATTACAAATATATTTTGTAATAAAACATCTTTCAAGACAAAAATAATTCATTAGAAAACTAAATATAATAAATTTTCTCGGTTTTATAAATGAAGTAGCTGATATAATTAATGTTAAAGTAAAAACTGAATTATAAACATACGCTGCCTGTCTTGGAATAGTTGCTTGGGACGAAATTCTTCCGTTTTACTTCTGCTCTCCATTTCTGTGGTCAATTTGGGCATTGTCCTGCGTTACCGACAAATGCGAGCGCCAGCGCACGAAAACTTCAAGTGACAAGATTCAAAACAAACTTGTAGTTACGAGACTGTCCTCTGTGAGCGACAGCACCACCGTCCAGTTACATGCGCGACATTCAACGACACTCGAACTTCAAACATTTGTCGGAAGTTTGACACGGGAACTTATATTTATGTTGACTTTTATTCGACCGACCGGGATCTACGCCGACTTCGTGAAATNTTTGTAACCGGAATATCCATAATTTGTAACATTTTAATTGATTAACCGTAAAAAGGAAAGGGTGAGCTAAGAATAAGATTACCTAAGAAAAATTGAGCAGTAAGACTTTTTATTTAACACAAGTACATTAAATTCGGTTAAGAATAAAACATCCGTTCCAGCTGATTTCATGGAAGCGAATTTTACTGGAAAGAAGAGAAAAATCAATAAAACTTGCAAATATGCGAGATCACAACATTTATGAAAATTTCTAAAATGCGAATCTAGTAATGATATTGGATTTGTTTATCTAACTAGACAATCGCAGACACAAATGGATAGAATTATTTCGAAAATAANTGTGGATTTGAGACGAATCAGTGAAATATGGATTAAAGACGAAAATTTGAATTCAGGTTTGTCGCCGACTTCTCTCAGCCAAACTGGTAATATTGTAAATTTTTAAGAAGAAACAACGAACTTCTGCAGGTGACTTTAAAGAATATTCCAGAACTTCACTTAACAGATGATAGAGTAGATTAATAGGAAGCAGAGTCACAAACGAACACATGTCCGACAATGTCACAAAGTGGAAAGAAAATCACACCCTTGTCATAGTGACATTATTCACGTGATAGTTTTTATTCTTCTAAATTATTTATTCACGTATCATTAACGTGATTGTTTTTTTTTAACTCTAAAATATTCAATAATTCTTATATTCTACCTTATAAAATAATATTCCATCTCAAGAAACCCCTCGATACCACCCACGAAATCGTTCCAACGCTAGCATTTGTGTCTCACAGTCCCTCGTCTCGGACTCCAGCTGTCATTGTCCGGTCACCTAATACAGTACTTTATTCAATTCATTTTTATCCCAACTTATATGTGGGCTCGGAGGTGGCCACAAAAAGCACTTACGCTTCTTTATGTTTTCCGTCTGTTGACGGTCACGGCATTCACGGGACGTTGTCTAAGAATCCAGTCGACCCCACCTCTGTCACGCGAAAATATGTCGTTGTGTGAGTATTCACGAAGGTTCTAGAAGGATTTTCCCATGAGAACTTTGCACGCTTTCCCTCCGTGCAGGCGCCGCGCCCTAGTACACTGTCATATAAAGACGCGCGCTCAGAAGTTTGTTGTTGTCACTGTAAAGACCTCGGTTTCTGGGCACTATAAATCGTCCTCACCACTAGGACGCAACTCACTGCCTGGTCGTCAAAGGGTTCGAAGTTGCGACCGGACATCAACGAACCCATTGGTATAGCCTACCCCATTTAGACAAGTCATGCTGTAGCGTCACGGACCTTTGACCCTGTTCTCTTAGACAAACTTAAAAATTATAGCGAAAGAGTGGAACGGTTTTTCGAAGTATATCTTATTTGTGTATCAGTAGTATCAAGTCTTAGGATGCGACAATTGACAGGGATGCGGCAGTGAGAATACATGGAACCAGGTGACACACGATGTTTCAAGTAGTTGGGACATAACGCCGTTTTATTTCAATGATATTAAAATTTTGTATTAAGTTTGGTGTGTTTCTATAACTATTGCAAAGAATAAGGTGTCATCTCCAAGTAGGAAACATCCCGGTCATCCTCTTCCAGTTACATGTTCTACCTGTACCCACCGAACTCCTCAAAGAGGCGATAGAGTCACGCCTTGATAGGGATTGCGACACCCAGATACAACGAAATGTATATCGTTTATAAAAATAATTGAGAAAGTTATATAGGTTTATGGTTCTTCTCTAGTAGTCCTTCTATTTTTTAAATTCTTGGACATTCTGTGTAGTAAACTTTTCCAACTCGAATCCAAGATGGTGGATAAAAATAATTACATCTATAAAGCACAGACTTGATAAAAAGACCCAACCGTCTTTGCTGTAGCTTGTTCGTGATAATATGAGACAGAAGATACTGAGAGATGTCGCTCTCTCCTTCTCACACATGCTTGAAGGGGGTAAGGTTTTGGTCTCTGAGCGGAAGTCAGCAATCGGGGGATCGAGTTACTCACCAAAGCAGATGTGTGAGAGAGACCGAGACACCTTACATCGTCTTTCGGACAACCGGGGCATAAGACTGTTGGGTCTATATATCTTCACGTCTGTGCTATAAAGCCCCACAGATACCTGTATCGGTTGTCCACGTTCATATCGTGCTCCTGGTCGGGACGGAGATTCAAGCGCGTCACTGGCCTATAGCAACAAGACACAGGACCTCTCAATTGCGACGCCAAGGTTTCGTTTACCTGCAGTACGAAAGTCGGCTGTAAAAAAAAGAAGATTATTAACAGTGATTCAATGTGAGTCACAGAACGCTGAGGGAGTATGCACACATGGTCGGAAGACAGTTAATTTTGACTACCAGAAAATTGCAAACAAGTTAGTAAAATTCGCTTTGAAAATGTCTGCTTTTGACATCGATGAACTTATATATTTATCATAATTTACACTCAAAAGTAGTAAGTGTGCAATATCCATAATTTGTAACCGGAATATCCATAATTTGTAACATTTTAATTGATTAACCGTAAAAAGGAAAGGGTGAGCTAAGAATAAGATTACCTAAGAAAAATTGAGCAGTTAGACCTTTTATTTAACACAAGTACATTAAATTCGGTTAAGAATAAAACATCCGTTCCAGCTGATTTCATGGAAGCGAATTCTACTGGAAAGAAAAGAAAAATCAATAAAACTTGCAAATATGCGAGATCACATCATTTATGAAAATTTCTAAAATGCGAATCTAGTAATGATATTGGATTTATGTTCATCTAACTAGACAATCGCAGACACAAATGGATAAAATTATTTCGAAAATAATTTAAGAAAACTTGCATCGATTAAAGTAATTATACCCAATCAATTTTTATTTCTTCTATGCTCAATTCAAAATAGTAAGTAAGAGTATACTATGAAAAGTCGGTAGTACCTGTCACATTTGTTGGGTACACGCGTGTAGGACACCGAATATAGATTTCTCACACTTTTCCCAATTCAAGTATTTCTTTTATTTCAGAAGTTACTTTATCCGGTATTTCAAGTACATACCTCAATGGCGTTTACGCGAAGCACGTAAGTGAGTGGTGGAGTAGTACTGCATCTTATCTTCTCTGGAAAATACTTAACTAGGTGTCGGATCGACTGATCATATGCATCTCTTTCCGTGATTTCACACTTTTTACCAGCGACCAAATAACCATGGAGCTGTAACGGAGCACCTAGGCACAGATTACAACACATGGTTTGTTTAGAAACAATAAACAAAACTACATTCACACAGAGATCGTGCCTTGTGCAGAAATATAATCAGAGCCAAAAATCTCACGAATATGATATTCCTAAATTTCCTT
This sequence comes from Laupala kohalensis, assembly GCA_002313205.1. NCBI lineage: Eukaryota > Metazoa > Arthropoda > Insecta > Orthoptera > Trigonidiidae > Laupala > Laupala kohalensis. The sequence continues at coordinate 11,866 of NNCF01128896.1, read as the reverse complement.
CTTTCCTTCGGGGCATTTTGAAGACAATAGAGGAGTGGTCTTAAAACAAACATTCGAAATAGTATATCATTTTAAATATCAAAGTTCATTAATATAGGATTTAAGAACGTTTCGCCTTTGCATGAGTGTGAACCAATTTTTTAATGATTCTATTCCGGATGCAATATATTCGTTCTTCGTTGTAGTGGAGACGTTACACAGAGAAATGCTCAGAATTCGATATATAATGGGTTGAACTCGTAGTAAATTCGGAAAATGATAGAGCACATTAATAGGAACAAAAGCGCATCAAGGTAGACCCGTTCGGAAGTGGCTTCTGAAGAAGATGTAATGACACCTACACATTTAAGAACGCAGGACGAAAAGGTTAGTAAATCACTTATTATGGGAACTGAAGAGGTGATTTCGAAGTTAAATTTGAACAAAAAATTAGTACGGATGTTCTAAATTCTGCCTCTTAAGAGGGATACAGGTCTCGAATAGCCGTCGCGTGTCCTGCAATCTAGCAGAATTCGAAAAGGACAGAGTTAAATCTGATTTCTAGTTGTACCCCATGTGCTCGTTCAGTGAAGTAGCCACAAGCACAGACAATTGTCCGTTCTGAGGATGTAGTGTAGGGGCTGTGTTGCCGACTCCCTTTACAAAGCATCTATCCTCTCTTCTGTCAATGAAGCGTCTCACGAAATCAATTAGAATAAAAGTGAAGAATATAGATTTTATATTTTTGTTTACTTTCAGTTTTGCTTTCACTGTCATTTTCCGGTTTGTTAGGATAGGTGATAGTTGTGTCATCCTTGCAAGTAGCAGTTCGTAAATCTTTCACATGGATATTCCAGTTTAGTCGTATGTCTATGGTGAGTTCTAGGTGTTTTGTTTTGTTACTCCAGGGGTCTTTATTTCCGTGTAGTTGAAGTGTTAGGGCTTTTTAAGAATAGGGTTGGAGGGTTATTTCTGGAGAAGATAATGTCTTGAAACATGGCAAAAGAGTACAGAAGTAAACAGAGGAGACGGATTACGACAAGAAAAGGATCAAAAACAAAATCGACGAATCTTATAGTAGACGGATGGCAGACAAGGTGAGATCGAAGTGGAAGCGGGAGAATAACGCACGCATTTATTCGAAGACAAGAAAAGTTCCACGTCAGTACATACCAAAGGAAAATCTGTTACACAAATAGAAAATAGTCTAAATTAAAAAAGGTTGTCATTGATTGTATAATAGCCAAATGGAAATTTCAGTCAATACAGAAAAGAAACATAATTCAATCAGCTAAATGTGTGTGTGTGTAGCAAAAGCGACGAGTATTAACTGGGAAAGCGATTTTAAAGAGAAAAGAGCATTTCATTGAAAAAAGAAGTGAAGAGGATTAGGAAACTAAATATAAAGGCGAAAAGAGAACTATAAGAAAGATCAACGGGTCAGAAGTCAAGATTACACTTTAAGTGTCTTGTACTTCCTATATTTGTAGATAAATCAAACGAGATTTCCGTGACAATTAAATAAATAAATAGCATTTTTTATTATCAAAACCTACCTTGGGTGTAGTAGGCTTCCCATGGGTGTTGTAGCAAGGTATAGAAGCAGAATGTGATGACTAGGATATAGACGAAAAGAAAACAGAAGATGTGAACCCAACGAAAGCGACAACATTTAATGTACTTCTTGCGATTGCGCTCTCTGTCTGCGTCGTGAGCGCCTCCTGATGCTTCGCTTTCACGGTGACGTGAGGACCTTCCTTTTCTTGTATCCGTCGCCATCTACCAATTCTTAAGCAAAAAAAAACATGATAGTCCAATGAAATGGTAGTTTGACAGGAAAAAATACAGAAGTTTTTTTTCTCATTCGTTCCTTATGTTTTTAGAGGTGCAGAATCCGCATTTTCCCTTAGCTACCTCGTATATCCTGCACATTTTAAGAGAAAATAGAAAAAACGCTGTTTATTTAGTTTTTCTGTTCATAACTCGAGAAATACGCACTTCTAGAGAAAATTATAAGAATGCCAATATAATGTGCATCAAATTTCCTAAACTTAAGTCTTTAAAAAATTTTTGTCGGACGAAGAGATATCGCACTAGTAAGTGGTGGGTTTTGAACAAAATTTTGAAATTAAACCAGTTTTTCTTATGTTGTATGCTTCCTACTCGTAAATTAAATGTTTAGAGAATTTTGTTCAAAAGAGAAATACACCGAAAACATAAGGAAGGCTTGGGAAAATAATCTTCTACATTTTTCCTGGATTGACCTTTATTATTTCCCTGGCTACTGGATTATGAATTCTCTCTGTAAGTGTTGTAATTTTTAGAAGGAGAGAAAAATATAAATCTAATGGTCTAAGGAAGGGACGACAATGGAAGCACGTACGGGCATCTAAGCACGTCGTGCTCAGGACGAGCACGCCGTGTGCGTTGCCTCGAGGGCAGGTTTCAGTTCTGGATGGTCAGCAGGTTATCAATGAGGAACGGAAGAGGTCGTACCGAAAATTTCAGAGCGAATGTATCTCTGAACTTCTGTAACGCGGAGATTATTCTCTTTTTTCTGTGTGTAAAACATTTGGTAACTAACTAAGACGAATTGTGGCATTACCCAGTGTTAACCAAAAAGATACGTAATGAATAATTGTTTATATCTTCCTTTATTATGATTTTCGTTGCTTATTTCCATTTTTTATTTTTTATTTCTTTATTTTAATATTATTTATAATCCAAAATGAAGAGTATTGCTTTGCAGAAATTTTCTTTGAAGTATGAACCACAAACGTGATAGTTTCAATACGGAAAAGCCGTGGGAACACATGATGGGAGAATTCGTATACCCGTTCTCGCGATTTAAATATCTGGGAACGCAATTCTGCTCGCTGACATCCTTGATCTAAGGAATCTCTACACTCACATTCATTGTGCACTGCATTACTAAGTCCCCTCTTAGGGAAGAAGAAACACAGCTCAATGAAACAATTCTAAACATTTCTTCTACTAAGCACACAAAAAGATATAGAAGAAAAAACCATAATTCTTACAATAGAACTCAAATGGTAACCTTACAATACTTTTCAATAAATTACACCGTCTCAACCCAGGGGATCAGGCGTTCGATTCCTGGCCGCGCCAATTCACGTTCGTTCAAGGGCATAGTCATATGGAGAGCAAGAGATATATAGCAGGAACCATCACCAAACGTCACATTCAAAGATCGCGACACGCACGATAATACCGAAACTGGAACTGTGCGTGCACGTGACTTTATCCTTAACGGTTTTTTGTCAATGTTTAGAAATTTTAGTCTACTACTAGATAATAAACACACAATCACAGATTAGAATTCAATAAGAAAAAACTGAAAAACAGAGCGATATATAACACATAAAGAAATAATATATTTGAGGACGGTATTTGTTGCAAGTTTCAAACTTGGATTGATACTTTGATTGCTTTTTAATTTATGTTTATGTTGCTTCGTAATCTACATTTTTTAACGATGATATTAGATCGTGAGGAAGCATCATAAAATGACTGACATTTCAATAGTCGTAAAATTTCGTACACAATATCTCTAGGTCGTTTCTGAATGGACCTGCTTGTCTGCTTTTTTATTTATTTTCGAGCCATGGGTCTTATGACCACATTGCTTATCACATTGGCATTACAGTTAAAGAGAAGAAAAAGTGCTATTTTCGTGTATAATGAAATAAATAACATTTTTCGAACTTATGCTCAACAATCACGTTGATATTAAATCAAATGTATTATTTGTCGTGGAATTTAACAAACTTTAATTTATGTAGATAATTTTTCTAATAAGTGTGTAGCTTATACGTTATTTATGAAATACGGCAATGAGCCCAAATACAGCCACAGGAAATGTGTTTGAAATGTAAAGACTATTGGCATGCCAGTCATATTCGTTATGCTGCCTATTCGACTATAATGCATAACGTTTTTTCTAAGATTGTGTACAGCTAGTCAAGCTACCTCCAGCGATACTTGGTCCCACACATTGAAAAGCATCAAAATATTTGTTCCTAGTTAATTATTTAACAAAATTAATATCTAAAATACAATGTAAAANATTGGCATGCCAGTCATATTCGTTATGCTGCCTATTCGACTATAATGCATAACGTTTTTTCTAAGATTGTGTACAGCTAGTCAAGCTATACACAATACTTGGTCCCACACATTGAAAAGCATCAAAATATTTGTTCCTAGTTAATTAATTAACAAAATTAATATCTAAAATACAATGTAAATGAGTTACTTACAAGTCGCCACGCCTAGGAATCGCATGTAGGCTACTTTCACCTTCATTTATTTTCATTCCAATACTATCTTCCACGACCGCCTTGATCACCCTACAAGGCCCACATGATCATACGAGTATTTGTATATGCATTCGACGTCCGCATATCGCATTTTCAAACCACGCATGTTGACTATGTTTCGGAGACAACTGTAGTTCCATAGACGTTTGACCTCCGTAGTAAAGTGGAGGACTTTCTTTGTATTGTCAATCGCCATGTCAATAGTATAGTTTTTTTTCTCGTCCTTGCCAACATTGGTCACTTGCAATTGCCAACCTAATGGATATTGGGCGTCACGCTCAAAGCTCCAATGGCCATGGTCACTGTATCTCAAATGCAATGGACACTGACTAATTGTTGGGTTCCATGTAGATCATGAAATCTGATTTCTTACGAGAATACATTTAGTAGTAATTTTATGCTATTTTGAATTGACTTTCATTAAAATTCCTCATTTGTTGATACAGTTGTGTGGCAATTCACAGTTATACGGTATTGAGGTGTATATGAAAAACCCACGGCTGTAAAGAAATACTCGTCGAAATGCTACAAAACATTATTGTTTCTTGCACATCAAGTTCTGTTGTGCCTTTCTGCAGCATTGTGTTAGACCTGCGTTTCTACTTTATAAAACGTATTTTTCTTCTTCTTCCGGCAATGTGTTTTCTAATAACACCCTCCTTAGAAAGGCACCTGTAAAACGAAAGCAGAAAACATGAGCACGAAACCTTCCCAACAAATTAACAAAAAACAAACTTGAAATTATGACGCTTTTAAGTAAACGCGAAAGTATTTCTGGAAACAAGAATTTTTTAATTATTAACAATTTTAATGNTTTTAATAAAATTATTAATTTTGTTGACACTTAAATAATTTATAAATCTTGCACTTGCAGATGATAAATTTATTGTCAAAAAACAGTACCAACTGCGTACGACCACGTGGAGGGCAATAAACTAATTTACTCTCCGGAAGCAAGCAATGGACCATCCCAGCAATTCCGATCAAGGGCCCTAACGCGGAGGAGGATTCAAAAATTTCAGCAAAAGTTCCTAGATAAGATAAAAAGTTAGCTGCGAGTTATAATACATATATAAAGTCAATATGTTTGTAATTTAACGCAAATATGCTTGTAAATTTACATGTACAAGTTATTATCGACCTAAAAATATTCTGAGTATAGTGTTTAAAAATCATAAGAGTTAAAAAAACACTATATTCACGATTTATTAATACAATAAACACGCCCCTAGACAAAGCCTAGAGAACCTGCATAAGAAATCCGCCACTACCCGAAGGAAAAACGGAGAAAAACCCG
>NNCF01128894.1:2599-22704 GCA_002313205.1 Laupala kohalensis | reverse complement strand
TGTCCACTGCTCCTTTTACCGGATTTTCTTGTTAATTGGTGCATACTGTGTGTCATATTTAATGTTTGTGTATTATTATTTGATGTGCAAGGATGTTAGTTTATATTATTACATACCGTTTTGAGAATTAACTTTGCTACGATTTTTTGGAGGTAATGTTTGTTAAATCTTTTTGATTATTTTTCTAATTTTTTAATCAATGCTTTATAGCAGTTTCAATCGTCAACAATAATATTATTGGTAAAAATATATTTTAACACACACAGAATTCTTTGACGAGATAGATAAGGAGTGTTACGAAATAACAGGAAGTAAATAAAACAATCAGTATCAACTATTTAACCGAAATAATTAATAGATACTATTAATGTTTATTAATATAATTTTGAAATTTCAAATTGCAAATAAATTAACTCTTTAGTTCCTAATTAAATTTTATAGGAATATTTTTAGAGTGCTGGCTTTGTTCTCGCGTTAATATTATCCTATTTATTTTTATTAATAAATATATCTTTTGAAATAGAATATAAATCTTGCTGATATTATCTTCCCAAAAAACGAAAAAACAGGCTTTGTACATTAGAGATTCTTTTTCATAAATGGTAGTAAAATATTTCTTTCATAAACTTTTTAAATTGGGTGAAATGAAGACTATCACAATATAGATCATGTATAAATATAAAACATGTGAAAATCATCCCCTTCCTAATAGAATGCTTTAATGCCGCTCTCTAGCGCAGACTGAGAAACGTATATGAGAAAGTATGTGCAATGGTTTTGCACCACTAGTTTCCAGTGAAAATTATTACTCGTATTTAGGATACTTCAGTGAATCTCTTGCGCATCGATAAGTTGCTGACTCGCTTCAAGTGTATTCTTCACAAGACGGCAGCACCGTTGAAGCGTAGACTAATATAAAAGTTAATGTGTTCCATAAACCGATTTGTGTAATTTACAAGAATTTTTTTTTTTCTTTACAATTCTTACTCTTCACAACTAAAAGGTATTTTCTCATAAAACATATAAATTTTCGCGTCTAAATGTGCAAAGCATTCTACTCTTTTGCGTTCTGCATAGTTTCCTATGTCTTTGTTTATAATTGATAATTATTTTACATAATCCAGGAAACAAAGTTAAAAAAACAACTACAATCAACATAACTTAAAATTGTCGACTTACCAAGATTAAGCTCTTGAAATTCGTCGATAAAAACTAGTTTATTGATGTTTATGCTTCACGAAGTAGTCAATTTTGAATTTGCAATTTAAATTACTTCAGAGTTCTTATTGTAAAATAGATATACTTGGAATGTGAAGTATGAAATAAACTCAAATTTCAATTTAACGTCAAACATGATTTAGCTATTAACAAAAGCTCAAATAAATGAAAACGAAACAATTTTTTTTACAAATTAAAACGATAATATTAACTTTTGTTGACAATATTGTTTATCATAAAATATTTTAGTATAATCCAATTACCTTTGAAAGATAAGAAATCTATAAAACATTTTTCATCTATACATTTGTATAATGTTAAGGTTTCATTCTTATCCTAACATGTTCATGAGCATGATTTTTAAATATTATTTTTATATTTTAATGCTAATGAACAGTCCTGTTAATATGTAACTTGTATTCTTTTTAAAACTTACATTTCCATTATTGTTATCTCTTTTAAAATGTTTCACTCTTGAAAAATGCTTTTCATACATACCTTGGGTGCCTAACAGTAAATGTGCACTTAAATACTGAGTCGCAACATCATCCAGAAATCAACCGTGGTGTGTGAAGAACCTTGGTCACCGGAGTGAGGAAAGTTTGCGACAAAGAGGTAAGGTAACAAGAGTTTGCGTGACACATTCTGCTATAACGGCTACAAGAACAAAGCGAACAATAAATAAATTTATAAAATAAATAAATATATAAATAAATTTATTGTCAAAAAATAGTACAAACTGCGTATGACCACGTGGAGGACAATAAACTAATTTACTCTCCGGAAGCCAGCAAGGGACCATCCCATCAATTCCGATCAAGGGCCCTAAGGCAGAGGCGGATTCAAAAATTTTAGCAAAAGTTCCTAGATAAGATGAAAAGTTAGCTGCGAGTTATAATACTAATAAAATGTCAATATGTTTGTAATTTAATGCAAAAAAATTTAATGTACAAGTTATTATCGAACTAAAGATTATTAAAACACGCCCCTAGACAAAACCTAGAGAACCTATATAAGAAATCCACCTCTACCCGAAGGAAAAACGGAGAAAAACCCGGGCCAGGATGGGACTACGGAATTTATGTGCGCAACCGTGCCAAAGTTGAGTACACATAAAACTAAATTAATATGAATCATAAGACACAACAATCATGCAAGAAAATAGTTTTTGAAATTGTTATAAGTTATTTAAAAATTTCATGTACAAGTTAGATCATGTATAAATATAAAACATTTGAAAATCATCCCCTTCCTAATAGAATGCTTTAATGCCGCTCTCTAGCGCAGACTGAGAAACGTATATGAGAAAGTTTGTCGCAAACTTTCCTCACTCCGGTGACCAAGGTTCTTCACACACCACGGTTGATTTCTGGATGATGTTGCGACTCAGTATTTAAGTGCACATTTACTGTTAGGCACCCAAGGCGTGATAAAGTACAAGACGGATTTAACTTTTATTAAAATCAAGAAATTCTTTTTCAGTGTAGAAGCTCTGGTGCAGGAGGTAGTTTTTAACCGCGGATTTGAAGAGATTCAATTTCACAATATTTTTTATATTCTTGGTCAGGGAATGATATAGAACAATTCCCGAATGATAAGGTCCTTTTTGGCAAAGAGTTGTTGACACTCTAGGGCAATGAATATTATTACTATTGCGAGTATTGTGTTCGTGAACGAGACTGTTTCGTATCAAGCAAGGGTGGCACTTCCGTAATTCGATCTTAACAAACATGACCGTTTCATAAATATGATACAAACCCTCTAATTTTAATTCTGTTATCGACCCTTTTATAGGTTCGATCTAATTAATTATTTTATTTATTTACTCAAAAGGCATTACTCGCTAGGCAATGCGGGTGTCAACCGTATTATGTGAGAGGAAGGACCGGCTGGGACATGAGTCCAAACCACGGATCACTGGTTTTAGTCAGCAATAGAACACAGTATACATATTCAAGAAATACATGAATTAAATATATATATCAAGTTGGAATCATGAAACCACCATAATACATCTGCTATGCAGTTTATATTATACTACAGAAATAACCATCACTCATGGCCCTCGCCAAATAAAAGTAATTAATACATTTACTGATCAATCAAGACGTGTTTCTAAAAATTATACATATGGAAAAGAAAATATAACAGTTTCAGGGCCTGATGGGCATCTTACACAATCCGCGCTGATGGCACGTCTAGCGGAGTGTCGCGCTCGGCAAACACTGCCCGTTCCCTCGACCAGCTCCTTCCTCGTTTCCAGATATCTTTGTTTGAATTTTGTGCCCTGGAGGACGGGGTGCCAATCCCATCAGGTTTCTTATGATGTCTTGGGGATGACGACACTTCTACGGTTCTTTATTGGTTAGTCAAAGCTCACGCCACTAGGGCGTGATGCTGACAACACGAGTCCCACGCCTCGAAGGAAGACTTCGGACGGCGGAGGCGGCCAGTGGAAATGGAGAATCGCCTTTCCGCTGCCCAAGGGTTTTGGCTGGACGTACGTGGAAGCCTCATAAATTGTGACCAGTCAAAATGTTTCTGACTGCAGTCAAGATAATAGTCAGGGCTGCGAAATAAATGAAATTTTCCACTCCTGTTTAAGTAGTACCGTAACAAATTTAAATTCAGGGAAGTGTTAAGATATCTAATTCCTTGAATAAAGTTTTACAAGAGTATCGGGGATGAGATTTATAAATTATCCGAACTATCTTCTTCTAAATTCTTAAAGTTTGAATACTCTGACCGGAATTACCCCAGAAGGTAATGCCGTAATGTAAATGAGAGTAAACGTTTGCAAAATATACGAAACGGGAAATACTTGGACTAACTGCAATAACTAAGATTTCGAATGCGTAACACAATTTGCTTAATTGGGAATTAAGATTGTCAACGTGACAATTCCATTTGAGGTTGTCTTTTAATATGGAGACCTAAGAATTTTGTATTCGTAACAGTTTTTAATTGTGTTCCGTTTAAAGAAAGAGAAGCCTGGGGTAAAGATTTTGTGATACTATCGTGAAATGACATAGACACTGTTTTGTCAGTGTTTACAATGAGACGATTTGCATGGAACCAAGTCGAAGGTTAGACAAAACTTTTTGAGCATTGGCGTGTTTACATAGTAAATTAGTGTCATCAGCAAAAAGAACCATTTTGCAATCTGATGTGGATGATGACATGTCGTTCACATACANCTTGGGGAACTCCGCAAATAAGTGGCTTTGTTTCTGAAAGACAACGCTGAAGTATTTTATTTTTAGTATAGGATATTTCGACCTGTTGATATCAATCTTTTAAATAAGAAATTAGCCATTGATGTGGAAGTCCTAAAGCATGCAATTTGGAAAGAAGAAATCCGTGATCTAAACCATCGAATGCTTTGGATACGTCAAGAAAAACACCCCGAGGATTTTCTCCACGGTCAAGAGATGTGGTAACAACGTTTAAGGAAGAAAATATGGCGCTTGTAGTGGAAACGAATTTCCTAAAACCGTGTTGATCGTCAGAGGGAATATTACTTTTTGATAAAAAAATCTAGAAGGCGCTTATAGAACAATTTTTCTAGTATATTTGAGAAAGTGGGTAGTAGAGATATTGGTCGGTAATTTCCAATATTAAGTTTGTTTCCTTTCTTGTATAAATGTTTCATTTTAGCCCTCCTAAATATTTTAGGAAACCCCCCTTCCGATAAAGAACTATTAAAAATATTTATGAGTGGATTTAATATAGCGTGGGACAAAAATTTAACAATAAACTGTCTATGCCTGTGGAAAATTTGATTTTAATGAGCTGATGATTCTCATGCCTTCACTGGCGTTAGTTTCGGAAGTGAACATAGAATTGGGTACGTGCGTGGATATGATTGGAGGACATTGATTTGGATGTATTGAGTTCGTTATTTTATCTACTTCTGAGAAGTTCGAATTAAACAAATTTGCGATGTCCTGAGGATTTGATAAGATTTTGCCATTTTTAGTAGAGAAATATTTTCTTCGCGACTTTCAGAAGTTGACGTGTTATTGTTAACAATATACCACATGGCTTTCATTCGGTCGTTCGATTTTAGTATATGCCTGTCATTTTCCATAACTTTAGCTGGATAGACTACTTTTAGAAGAATAGTCTTATATAAGATAATAATAATGGAATTTGGGTGGTCGGTTATAGAGTTTTGAAAGGTAATGTAAACGGCTGTGACGTCGGCGAAACACGCATTTAAATTACTTCCTGGAAAACTAACCCTTCTGGTCAGAGCCGTNTTCACCAGGGGAAAGTACGCTGCCTAGTGAAGGGCAGTGGGCTTACCACCCCCTGCGGTTGGTCGGAGGGTGGGCCAGCAGATGACGACAGCAGGATTCCCGGAGAAAGGGAGTTGCTCAAGTCACGTGCCAGAATGAAGACAATAAAAGACAGGTGTTGAAAGAGACGGCGTCTGGGACGTCTGATATGTTCAGAGTTGAGTCCACAGATCACTGAGATGTGATCTGGAGAACTGTACCTCGCAGGTAGTTGCGAGTCACTTTTATTTACTATTTGTATAATTTGTAAATGTTAAAATTGTAGATACAGAGGTAGATTAATTTTATTAAATGTGTTAAATTATTCACTCTGTGTTTATTTATCCGGGAAACTGGATTGGTGGCAGCGAGAACAACGAATCCCTTACTAGTGACGTGGTAGGTGCACTAGCGACTACGTCATAGTAAATATTTAAGTGGCAAGGGTGGATGTCAAAGTACATGGCAACATCCGGTGTCACAGTTTGGTGGCAGCGGTGGGATTCGAACCCACGCCTCCGAAGAGACCGGTGGTAGCAGAATTTTGTACGAAACCGTACAAAACTGGTAGTTGCAGAATTTGTAAAACTTCGTACAAAGACTGGTGGAAGCCGCTATACACGGAACTGGTGGAAGCAGGATCTGGACGCTGGAGCACATCCGGTGGCCGCTAAACATCAAGGGAGTCGAAGACGTCGTCCCTACGTCGGGCAGTGGAGTATCGAGAAGGAAGGGCTGCGAACGAAGACTTCGTGTGGTGAGTACCTTACTTCTTTGCATACAAATAAACCCAGGCAGACGTGTTTATAGTGTATAGTTAGGGCGTATTAATTCTGTATCAGAACAAGTGTATAGTTTTTTGTGTATTGGGTACCAAGAGAATAGTATAGGTACTTTGTGCTGTCTTTTGCGGTCTGTGTTTCTTTGTAAGGTGTTGTTTTTAGATTTGTTAAAAATATCATTAAAGAAATATTTTGCAAAATGTCGTTTCTCATGAAATACCGTAGAGAAGACCTTCTGTCTATGGCAGGGGATATGGGGGAAGCAACCGAAAACAGTATGTCAAAATGGGACCTAAAAGAATTAATTTTGAAAAGTACGAGATATAACGAAGACGATGTTAAAACGGGAATGGAAGCAATACGCGAGCAGAGGGAGAAAGAAGCCGAAGCAGAACGCGAGCAGAGGGAGAGGGAAGCCGAAGCCGAAGCCAAGCGCGAGCAGGCGGAGAAAGAAGCCGAAGCAGAACGCGAGCAGCGAGCGTATGAATTCGAGTTACAAAAACTACGAATTACAAATAGTTCCCGGGGTTCTTCTAGTCAATTTTCGGCACCTAATTTGGATATNTTTCAGCACATAATTCGGATATTAAAATCGATCTACATCGTATTGTGGGAAAATACAATGCTAAGGAAGGTGATTTAATACTTTATTTGACGTTGTTTGAACGTCAAGCGACACAGCTTAACGTAGGAAATGAACAATGGGTGACTCATTTACTTAGTTTGTTACCGGTAGATATGGCGCAATATATCGCCTGGGAAACCACTTCAAACGAGTATGAGGAAGTAAAAAATTTATTGCTTGCCAAATTTAAATTAAGTCCAGAAAAGTTTCGGGAAAACAAAAAAGTTGAAGAGAGATGGGAAGACTTAGCTTACCGAATGAAAACATATTTTTCTGAATGGGTAGAGGGCTTAAAGATTTCTGAGTTTGACGAGTTGAAAAATCTCATGGTCGTGGATCAAATGAAAAGACGAGTACCTGTTCACATGAAGGAACATTTTATTGATAAATGGGCTAATATCGTGACTCCTCAAGAGTTATCTAAACTGTTAGATGATTATGAATTAGCAATGACGGACGGTAAGAAAACTTCATTTATCTCCGGAGGCAAAAATTCAACTAACTTTGTTCAAAGTAAAGATAGGAGAAATTTTTCAGAAAGAAAAACTGAAAATACGAACGAGAAATCCAAGTTGGATCAAACGAACGTTTTTGAAAAAAAATTCGTTAGACGGTGTTACGCGTGCAATGCGACAGATCACTTAAGAAACCAATGCCCTAAGAGAGCGGAGAACATTTCTGTGAAACCGCTTCAATTTATAAAGTCAGATCAGGATGGAGAAATTAATCCATTTATTCAGGTAGGAGAAGTGAATGGTTTGAAAACCAAGATCTGGAACCAAGTTTCAACATTCGAGTCCGTATCATCCTCAATCACACAGGAGAGGTGATCTGGGTTCAACAACCACTTGACTTTGAGCAACACTGTATTCCACTCGCGAATGTATTATTAAACTTACGAGACGAAAAGGGGAAAAACGTACAGGTCGCCACTCAAGCAGCGGTAGTTGTCCAAAAGGACGATCTCGGGCATTATATTCTGGGAAATGCTACGGCAGGTAAAATGGCTGGAAACCTGAAAGAAAGGATAGGACCAGTGAAAGAAATTCAGGCGGTTATTACGCGAAGCCAGGCGCAGGTCACCGAACCGCTAGAGAATGTCGGCTCAGACCCAAGGGTAGAGGTAGCGGACGATATTCAAGAGGGCGGGGAGGAAAACGAAACATTTATTCTGGGAGAGACAGAAAACCCATTAACAGAATTAATAAAAATTCCAGTGAAAGATTTTGTAAAAGAACAAAAGAATTGCTCTTCTCTCAAGAAAATCTGGGTGAAACTTCCTAAAACGGGAAAATTTAAGTTAGAGAAATCAGGCTTACTGGTAATGAAGAGAACCGATAAATTAGGGGTAGATCGCAGTTTGATTGTAATTCCTGAAAAATACAGAATGTTAATTTTAGAAAATAGTCATGTAAATATATCTTGTCACTTGGGGGTTACTAAAACCAAAGACCGTATTTGTAGGTATTTTACGTGGCCAAACTGCTACGCAGATGTGGAAAATTATGTGCGATCTTGTGATACGTGTCAACGCGTAGGGCATGGGACCGACGCTACAAAAGCGCCGCTTAAAATAGTACCTCAGATTGAGGAAGTATTTTCTAAAGTAAATATAGATATTGTGGGACCATTACCGATAAGTGAAAAGGGAAATCGGTATTTGTTAACGGCAATCTGTGAAGCATCGCGGTACCCGGATGCAATACCCATACCAGACATGACATCTGAAAATGTCGTAAAAGCTCTTTTGGAAATTTTTTGTCGAATTGGGTTTCCTAAAATTGTACAGAGTGACCAAGGAAGAAATTTTACAAGTAATCTGACTACAATATTTTTGGGAAAATTTGGGGTAAAGTTTCAACATTCGAGTCCGTATCATCCTCAATCAAACAAAGTAGAACGTTTCCATCGCACCCTAAAACGTATGTTGTCTGCTGCTTGCAACCACGCAGTAGAAAGATGGGAGGAATACTTACCATTAGCGTTATTCACTATTAGAAATGTAGTTAATGAAAGTACTGGTTTTGCACCCACAGAGATGGTTTTTGGAAAACATCTACGTACACCAGAAACTTTACTTTATGAAAAAATTTTTGCTGATGAGGATCCCAAATTAATATCCGTACTGGAGTATGTGTTCAACCTTCAGAATAGGTTACGAAAGTGCTCTGAATTGGCAGTAGATAGCGCGACCGAGCAAAGCCAGAAACGCAAAGCGTGGTACGACAAAAACACGCGAATCCGCGAATTTAAAGTCGGAGATTTAGTTTTAATTATGAATATGAAGAGAGAGAAATTCACTGCTAAATGGTTAGGGCCGGGAGAAATTTTGAAAAAGATATCGGAGACTAATTATCTTGTAAGAGTTCCTGGACTAACTGAACGAAGTCAAGTGTACCATGTCAATATGTTAAAAAAATATTTGACGCGCGCAGAAATCGTAAATCTCGTAGAAGAAGGAGATGAGACAAATCCTCCACTCATCGCCAGAGTTACCAAAGACGACGACGACACTGCGATAAAGGAAATGGTAAATCGACTTAGGAGTGATTCAGAGCTCACCGGCGCTCAACATCAGGAATTAGAGAGCGTGATAGCTGAGTTTCGAGACGTGTTTTCGTTACGGCCGGGTTCTGTGTCGAGATGACGCACGACATTAAGTTGAAAGATAAAACTCCCATTCGCCTCAGACCATACAAAATGTCTCCACGACAAAATACCATAGTACAACGGGAAATACAGAAAATGCTCGATCAGGGTATAATTGAAGAAGGGGAGTCTGAATTCACTTCACCAGTCATTTTAGTTGAAGCGCCAGATAAAGAGCCTCGACTCTGCATTGACTATAGAAAATTAAATAAAGTAACCCAGGAGCAGTTTTTTCCCATTCCTAACTTGGAAGAAAGAATTGAAACAGTAGCTAAAGCACGATATATCACTTTNCTTGGAAGAAAGAATTGAAACCGTAGCTAAAGCACGATATATCACTTTATTAGATCAATCCAGGGGATATCACCAAAGTGGTATGACACCAGAGGCGCAAAATTACGCGGCGTTCGTGACGTCACAAGGCGTATATAAGCCGTTGCGACTAGTTTTCGGTCTCCGCAACGCGCCGTTCTTTTACAGCAAATTCATGCCACAACTTTTGAAAGGATGTGAAACTTTCGCGGTACCATATTTTGACGATGTGGCGGTATTTTCAAATTCATGGAGGAACATATTGTGCAAGTTCGCGAAATTCTACAAAAAATTCGCAACGCAGGGCTACATTTAAAGCCAACTAAATGTCATTTTGGTAAAGGACATATAGATTATTTGGGGCATAATGTAGGAAGGGGAAATTACAACCGGCGGAAGCAAAAATCAAAGTTATTAAGGAACTGTGTCCTCCGACTAACAAAAAGGGAGTGCGAGCCTTAATTGGCTTTATAAATTATTATAGGCGGTATATTGGAAATTTTGCACAGCTAGTAAGTCCATTAACGGACCTGTTGAAAGGAAAACCTAAACAGGGGACCATTATCTGGACTACGCGATGCGAAGAAGTCCTGAAAAAACTAAAAATGATTTTTTCATCGAAGCCTGTAGTGTATGCTCCGGACTTTGAGAAACCCTTCATCTTACAATGTGATGCTTCAGGAGAAGGGGTAGGGGTATGTTTAGCACAAAACAATGAACAAGGAGAAGAACATCCAATTTTATTTTTGAGTAAAAAGTTTAGTGCGGCAGAGAAATCACCAGGGGAAAGTACGCTGCCTAGTGAAGGGCAGTGGGCTTACCACCACCTGCAGTTGGTCGGAGGGTAGGCCAGCAGATGATGACAGCAGGATTCCCGGAGAAAGGGAGTTGCTCAAGTCACGTGCCAGAATGAAGACAATAACACAGAGTGTTGGAAGAGACGGCGTCTGAGACGTCTGATATGTTCAGAGTTGAGTCCACAGATCACTGAGATGTGATCTGGAGAACTGTACCTCGCAGGTAGTTCCGAGTCACTGTTATTTACTATTTGTATAAATTGTAAATGTTAAAATTGTAGATACAGAGGTAGATTAATTTTATTAAATGTGTTAAATTATTCACTCTGTGTTTATTGATCCGGGAAACTGGATTGGTGGCAGCGAGAACAACGAATCCCTTACTAGTGACGTGGTAGGTGCACTAGCGACTACGTCATAGTAAATATTTAAGTGGCAAGGGTGGATGTCACAATACATGGCAACATCCGGTGTCACACGGCGTTCGTTTTTTGATGAAATTCTTATCCCTTGGGTGATCCACCTATTGTATTTCTTTGTGTTATTTAAATTGTTTTTTATGGGAAAGCTAGAGTTGTAATGTTTTAGGAATATTGAGATAAATACACTGAATTTGTCGTCGGTGTTTTGGCAATTGTAAACATCTTTCCTTGTTTTTTCACGCAAATAATTTATAAATATGGATTTATTTGTGTCATTAAACTCTCTTGTAGATTTGTAAAAGATTTTAAGAGGTTTTAGTTTATTATTAATAGTCAATACTTGAGCAAGGTGATCACTGTATCCGGCGATAAACACTTCAGAGACATACGAGATTCCGTTATTGACTATAATTTGATCTAGCAATGTTTGAGATGAGCCAGAGAGGCGAGTGGGGTCGTTTATCGTAGTAATCAGGTTGAAGAAATCGTTAAGATTCTTGAATCGATTAACTGGTGAATTTGCAGAGTCGGATGTACTCAGGAAATCGATGGAAAAACATGCCATAAGATGGACTTTGAAAATACAACAATTTTTTTTGTATATGTATATGTTTCGAACGTATGACCATTCGTCGCAAGCACAGGAATGGATATGGGGGGACTCGTATGTTTCAACGAGCATGAAGATTAAAGATGAGATATGATTCTTGTCTAGGCTTCAGATTCACAAATACACATCTATTATATTTAGACAAGGTATACATATATTTTCCTAAAATTACAGAAGCAGAGTTACAATAATGATCTCCTGAATTTGCAAAAATTAAGTTGGTTGTTGTGTGCAACCAACANACAAAAGCAGAATTACAATAATGATCTCCTGAATTTGCAAAAATGAAGTTGGTTGTTGTGTGCAACCAACACTCCGAGAATAGCAGATTCTACGGAGTTTGAATAAATTAATAATATTAAGCATAAACAATCGTTTATGTAAGAGCCCCTTAAATACCCCTTTACCCAGTTTATACAGAATTACGATATGGCATATGAACAAGATTGAGGTGCGATCGTAGCTGATCTGCACTGAAAACAAAAAGTCCCTTGAACTCAAGTTTTTTGAGAACATCCCCCCGTCATTTACGAAAAATTCATTTACAAAGTTACCTGCTATAATATTGAAATTGGTTATGAAAAACCATAAAATAGCGCAGAATTTTTAGCACTTCAGAACAAGTTCTAGATGCGGTCCTCGTTGTTACGAGAATTGATACTTAGTCGTTATACGAGCTTCCTTGTTGTAACCTTGCTTCACTGCCTGCAGATGCTTTGCTGAGGTCTTCTGTGAAGTGGTTTGGTTTTCCCCAGTTCGGTTTTGTAGCTGACAAGCGATGGCTGAAACTAGAGATCATCGTGAACAAATGTGTTCAGCACTAAGTTGCAGAGTATGCTGTACCACATATTTGAAATGGTGCTGCAGTTATATGATTTCGCATGAATAATCATCGCCCAAAAAGTTCGGTATCAAAGATACGCATATACATGTTCAATCACAAAGCGGCGAGTTCATGCCGCACGACATAACGACGCCACTACCGGAGTGTCATAACTCATGACCCCCGGAGAGATACTGCAGAATGAATGGATAATGTGGCTTGAGCGAGGCTGCTTATATAGCGGGTGCAAGGAACATTCACAGTGAATGCGTTCACTGATTCAGTGCGCATGGAACTTGCAATTGACATGGAGATCATAGCTCCCAAAAAGTGTTTATAGTCAATAAATGTTTATATGAGCATAGAATAATTATGCAAATGGAGTAAATATCATGATTCTCAAGGAACACAAATAAATTAAAGTTCGTGATGGATGAGAATCCTACGAGTTAACACTTTACGAACGTTTGGTTCGTAACAGTATATATTTATTCCTATATAAATATACATATAGGAAAAACAGGCCATAAGATGGACTTTGAAAATACAACAATTGTGGATTATGAACATAATAAACAAAAAAGAATCATAGCAGAATCAATTAACATTAAAATTAACGAAGTTATGAATACACAAGTAGAGTCAAACATTCACTTCAAAATATGACACAATATTAAATATAATAAAAAATATAAATAAAAACTATAGATAATTCATTCCCACATTATTTCCCCCACCACGTGGTTGCGTCACAGCATGAAGACAGCCTGTACCGCACAGATGGGCCTCAGTTCGGTAGATCAGAGTTGGAGGATAGCACCGAATGCCGCACACAGGCTACAACTGCATGACCCGCAAATAGACGAACATGCAACAATAATAGCGAAAGACAATTTTAATAAGTTCAACACAACTTTGAATCAATATACGCATGCAACATAAGAGCGTTCAGGTTTGTACTTTCTCACATATGTAAGTTGAATATTTGTAACAATGTACTGGAGATTAGTGATGAGATATACCAGATAATTTCTATATGTTTTTTGTAGAAAATATAAAATACATCTGAAGAAGGGGAACATACATCCCCGAAACGTAATGTAAAAGTACGAACGATTAAAGTGTTTGTACGTTATTAATATATGTCATAAATAAGGGCACTGCCAACTAATAAAGGAGATAATAAATAAATTAAATATACAAACAAACCGAAGACAAAAATGATTGAAATAATTATTTAGAGCGACCACTGAAGGTTAAATAATTCGACAATAACTACCGTATATTGTGTTAAAATGTAAATAAATACGAAAGAATAAAGAAAAACGAATTGTAAAATGATGTAATAATTCTATGAAATAATGACGACGAAAACAATGGGGCAGGGTTTAAATAAGTAAATAAACAAACCGACAGAAATAATTTAGAACAACAATTGCAGATAAATTAATTCAACAATAACTATGGCAATATTATGTTAGATTGTAATGAATAACTACAAAAATCACGAAAACAAATGGTTAAATATTGGAATGATTCTATTTACGACGACGAAACTTGAGCAGTGCAACAATAGAGTACGTTATTTGTAAGTTAATAATGATGTAATAGTATACGCACCAGAAAATCTAAATACAGCAAAATAATTAATTTTAATATACCAAGAAGTTAAATTTATTATTCCGTTTGTACTTATGTAAACTTTATCACACCTTTGATTGAAGCACTTGAATGAAAACAATATGAAATTATATTTGGTCCGTTGGGTTTGAAAACCTCTTAATTTTTGTAAAAATTGAATAACTCTTAGTTTTTGTAAAATTGTACTTTGGTTTACATTGGGCAAACCAAACGGTTATTAGAAACCCGCAACAAGTAACAAAAATAACTTACTTGGAACAATCATTCAGTAGTTTCCCTTTTTTAAAAAAATGGGGCTTTAGAGTTAGCAACAACTAGTAGTTTCCCAACATAACATTAACTTAAATATGAATTTTTGAGGATTGATTTCAATATTTTAGACATGGAAGTAAATTATTATAAGTGAACTGTGTCTGAAATGTTGCACATCAAATGTGAAAAAAATGCCATAAGTCAGCAAATTGTTTCGGAAAAGCTGCCTAGAATCTTTGACGTTTTTTATTATTATTTCATTCTTCTAGTTGGTCTCAATATTTATTGGTTTTATTTTCATCGTATTGGTTTTGTAAGAATATTAACACTAAAATTATTGATATTATTTTGAATTAATTTCATTCACATTGTTTTTTTCGACATTAGTCAGTTGTTTGCATAGTTTTGCTTTTCTTAGCACTCCTAAATATAAGTTCTTTACCATCACTGAGTTCATACTTACCGCTCGCATTATAATGTGCGCAGCACTCACGTTTTGTACAGCACCTGACGATCATACCAAATGGTATCGAAATGTCATGAGAAATTGTATTTTTGTTTCAAAATTTGTTAATTAAATTTACATTTTCTGACGGGAATAGTCAGTTTATTTCTTCGAATTTAGATATATTACAATTAATTAAATTACAACTTATATTATACGGAAGACAGCAACCATACTTCAAATACTGGAACACAGCTCCCTCTGCCAAACAATGTATCAGAAAGAATACATGAGGGCGCTCAAATAAAAATATGTGTAACTCATTGTCGAAGTAAAAATATAAGATTTGATACAAGAAAATGCTTTATTGTCAAAGTCATTGTCATAGCGTCTGCGCATCATCAGGTGCACAATTATCAGAGCAGAGAATACAATATAGTAGAAAGCGCTAACATTAAGGGCTCTAATGACCTTGCCGTTGACGAGACACACACACACACAAAGTTAAATATCGATAGTACTATCGATTAATTATTCTATCGAAAATAATCGATAATAAACAACTATCGACTTCTATCATTCCAATTCAAAAAAAAAATTAACAGTAATTTTTAGAATGTAAATACGGACTGACATAAATAATTTGTTTTTCATTATCGACTCTTCTTAATTTTTAGTTGGAACGGATAATCAAAATTAAGGCTGTTCCAAGCTGTTTGTATTATATAGAAACCGATTCTATTGGCATATACAACAATAAATCCAACTTATATAGTGTGGATAAAGAAACAAAAACGTAACTTCATGTTTGAGCTTTTAACTCAAACATTATGACTTTGAACAGTGTTTTATTTCCACGCATTATTTTGGTTCTCTGGTTACAGATTTCACCTGAAGATTTAAAGAATTTCTCTGGAAATATTTTGTATTACAAATGGGTTTGAAAAAATGATTTATAGCATCTTTCTGAGCACACTACAAATTCGAAGATTACGGTAACTAACGGATTATTATTCATTAAGAATTTTTAAAACATGATTTTCATCGATCTACATTTTGAGAAGAATTGTCTAACCATGCCATTCGGTGTAATTTAAACAGAGTCATAGCCTCTACAACGTAACATAGTAAAGAAGACTATGACAGGGTATATAGGAAGTACGGAGGGGATGAAGAAACTTTCCGAGTTTTTAAAATTGTTCGTTATTAGTAATAGAGAATTGTAAAACATGTGAAACGAATCGGCAGTATGTTATTTTTATGTTAAATGTGACATAGATCCAAACTATGTGAGGTGTAATCTTAGCAAAGGGAATTACAAAAAACGTGGCAACACAACCAATATGAGGTCATCTCAAAAGAAGACATCCCGATTGTTTTAGATTAACTTAAAATGAGAGTGATTCCGGAGACAAGGAAAGTTTGCCCCCTGCAAAGCAACGCAAAACCACAATTAAAAACGTATTTATGCAGCAACAGCTGTATGACAAAAAAGTGATAAAAATTAGACAGATTCGTGGCTGAGGATATATTGTTCTTTAAAACAGAGGTGCATAATGCATTCAAAAAGTTCGTAAAGGTATTGGACAAGCGGGATGAAATCCCATCGGCGGCTCAATTGAAAGAAGTTTTATTGCCACAATCTTTTAATAATACTCGTCGAAAATTAGGGTTGCTATTCAATGAAAGAATCTGTATCGTTGAAACTGATATGTGGACATTGCCTTCCTATCACGGAATCCTAGCTGTGACAGTGCAGTTCATAAATGACAATTCTTTAGGAGACAAGAACAGTTGAGGGATCGCACAACGCAGAAAATATAGCGAAGGTATGGAAAAATTTATTTTTATAAAATTCTTTAAAATATGTTCAATATTCTTTTTCTCATGTTTTTGTTTTCCAATTTTTATATAATATTTAATGTAATGTTAAAATTTAAAAGAAATTGTTTTATTTTAAAAAATAAACATAATTATTTTAGTTTTTTTAAATTAACTTTTTTTTGCAGAATATTAACGGCAATTCTTCAATCGCATTCGCGACAAAATTGATTGTATTACAATAGACAACGCAAGTTATGATATAAGTGGCTGACATTTTACAAATTCGTCAAGTGTCACGTTTTGCACATGAGTTGCATCTCGTCCTGAATTATAGTTGAAAATTGCAGTCATTGTCAAATGCGATAGAACGTTGGGAAACAATTGTTAAGTATTTCAAGCATAGCACAGTCGCGACTGAGCACTAGGAAAAAAAATGCAAAAATTAATAAACGGTGAAGCTTAGAAACTACCCTTAAAATTTATTCAAGACAGTCCCACTTGGTGGAACAGTACAAATGCGATGATTCTGCGCGCATTAGATATCTGAGAAGCGTTGAATTTCGCATTGTCCCTCTGCGAATGCGACAATAAGAAACAATCTACGTTGACTTCAGGGGAATTTAACATTCTGGATGATTTCTAGTTATTATTACAACCGTCCAATCCGCAACCGATGATATATCCGGCGACCAGTATGTCACCATTTCTTTCATAATCCCGTTAAGTCGGTGTATTTATGGAATATTATTAAAAAGGAAATCATTGTTAAAACTTCAGCAGTACGATATTTTAATTGAATCGGTTATATCTCGGTTTTATTAATACGAAAATAGAACTAACACAATTTCGGCGATTGTTTTAGATCCATGATTCAAGTTAGAAGCATTTAGAACTCAGGAACTAATGCAAATCGCGAAGGAACTATTAATTAATCAAATAACATCAATGTTCAATGCTTGAAACTTGAAATTCAAAATAAATTGGACAATTCTTTGGAGCCAGAAGTAAACTCGTGTGCTAATGGCGGCGATGGTGATTTACTAAGGATTGTAGATGAAAATCGTAGTGCTAGTTAATAAGCAATGACCGAAATGACGTGTTTTTCTAGAGAAGCCATGATAATTGTGAAACAATATGTAGACAAGTCTATAATACCGCGGGCATTTTACCATATTGAATATTATTATTGTATTATTAAGACATGTTATCATTTTGAACCCGAAAAACCTTAGCCAGCAAAACATTTGTCTCGTTGGATTCATCTGTTCCGTCAAGCGCGGTATTCAGCAGTCGGAAAAATTATTACAGAAAAAATAAGCCAAATGAAACCCGAAAAGTAACAAATTAATTGTTTTGAAACAAAATACCTAGTTAAACTAGAAGTATGCGAGAAGCCACTTACTACTATTATTAATATGAAGTTATAAGTGTAAAATTATTATGATAAGTTGTGACTGAAATGATAGAAAATNTTTTTTTTGTGGGGCTTTAGGGCTCGTCAACATCAAAGGTCATTAGAGCCCTTAAAACTTGTACAGGTAGGGAAAATGCAGTTACGCACTAGGAAGAGCCAATGTGACTCTCCCCGCGTGTGGGACTCGCCGAATGACTCAGCCATACCCACTAAAAACCCTCCTGAACTACAACTCAAAAGTGAAATCCCAACATATCTCTTTACTAAAAACATTTTTAAAAAAAGAAGAGGAAAGAGGAAAATGAAAGATACCCTAGCCCTAATAGAGTCGGGATCGAAAAGAACAAGAGGTGACCAAGGAAGGTCAGAAAAGAGAAAGGAAGGAGCATGGCACAAGTAAGTGGAAGTAATGCCAGACTCAGCTCGGGGCCCCGTGTTCGCCAAACACGTACTTACTCGATGTAAGTCCCCTGGGGGTATTATTAATTAATCTACAGAAAAATCATATANCAAGTAAGTGGAAGTAATGCCAGACTCAGCTCGGGGCCCCGTGTTCGCCAAACACGTACTTACTCGATGTAAGTCCCCTGGGGGGTATTATTAATTAATCTACAGAAAAATCATATATTTTCTTAATGAAAATATAAGATTTATATATACATGATTATTAGTTTTTTGTTAATCATTATTGTTCATTATAATTTTTATAATTTGTATTATTGTTACGAACCATGTTTGTTTCGTAAATTGCTACCTAAGGAGCGCATGTAATTCATAAATTAACTACTACTCTTGTTAGTTACATGTAGCCACTACTAGGGAGCAGCACAGTAGCACTGCAAACTCCATGAATGAATCCCTTCCCATGCCTGTCAAGGCATCCCCTCCCATGCCTTAGGGCTGTCAGCAAGAGTATATAGGTGGCGCTCCACTAAACCAAATCCCAATAACTCGAGCCGTGAACTCTGCGTCGTAATCATTAATGCACCTTGTTGTCCTGATTTGTCAGGACACATGAAGCAATGACATTTCAAAACTTTTTTGGAAGGCAGTCTTTACCGCCCTGAGTTTTTTTTTTTGTGGGGCTGTAGGGCTCGGCAACATCGAGGTCATTAGAGCCCTGAGCAGGGCCAGGAAACTAGATAGGGGCAAAATGAATGAGGTTTGACGATTCAAGTAGTTAGACGCAAACACTTACCAGACTGCGCTACCAGTCACCCGGCCACCTATAGTTTGTCCAGCGCTCAATAGATGGCTGCAAGATCCTGTTCACCCTTCTCCTATTGGCTGCTAGTGTTCTTTGTTCATTACATTCTGCGTGTCGTGCTTAGGCTGTAGTGTGGCTGTAGGCAACATTTGCTCATTTACTAAATTTTATATAGTGGAATGCCTCGAATTTTTGTGTGTTCCATACCGGGGTGCTTCAATGCAAGCGGCAACCCGGANCGGAAATAACTTTCCTAGGCTTCCCTACCCCACCAGAAAGGTAAGTAATTCTTGTTGTCTTAGCGCCACTACCCACATGGGCAGACGTACTTAGCTCAGTCGCTTTGCTGCGATTATTGTTGCTTATTTATTTATAAATATATTTGTTACATTCTCTTGTAGACAACGGCAATGGATAAAGTGTCTTGGCATGACTGATGTGCGGGTCTCACGAACTAGTACAAGAGTGTGCTCCGCACATTTTACCCCGGACGACTTCCATGGTATGTTAAATGAGAACGAATGTTACATGAAGTATTGTATAAAAATCTCTTTTCTATAATATCTAATAGATATTGATGAATGAAGTCTGTGTATGAAATGATGAACATAAATATAATATAATAATATTTTATTGAACCACATAGATCATAACTATGATGTATGGCCTGTCATAGAAGTGACAACAATGACAATAATATTTCCATATAAGAATAACAACAATGTAATCATTTTGATACATTTCATAATATTAATTTAAATTAGACTACGTAGAAATTAATATAAAATACTATTATTTTGTACT
>NNCF01128892.1:133833-174867 GCA_002313205.1 Laupala kohalensis | reverse complement strand
TGAATCGTACTTCTGCAAGCACTGCGGAGCGTTTAGCTACATCTCCCGCCGTGACACTACAGAGTGCGACGCGCGATCCGATGGTGGGGAATGTGAATTTTCCCCCCGTCCAAGAAGTGATTACGCCACGAAGTAAATGAACTGACACACTGAATGTCGTTACGACTCGTGTGATCATTGCCTGCTGCGTCAGGTACTTCGCTCAAATGTATAGGAATTTGAATTATTCCAATGTCTGTATTTCGCTTTCATTATAAGTGACACATATTTTCCAATATTATGTGTCCACTTGCTTATGTACATATAACATTCATGTCTTTTGCGGTTACCTGACCGTCTGTCAGTATCATTTATGCTTTGTTTTTATCATATTATCATTGTTTTAGAATTCCAATTATTTGTCAATATTATGTTAAGTTTAAGTGACTGAATGCGAACTCTGGTTTCGCTTGTACGGTATATTCTCTCAAGATTAAATGATTACGACATGTACCCTGTATTCAGTACTGTCAATTTTTATTATTTTACTTATTGCTATGTAATTAATTCGTCTACGGACAACGCTTTGAAGCAAGACGTTCTTCCAGATATAAACTTTTACAGGTTAATGCTTCAAGATGAACTTTTACGGCCTAATAAAAAAATTAGTAATGTGTTAGTTTTTGTTATCTGAAGATTTTTATGTACTCAAGAACTTCTTTATGTCCTTGCAAGACATAGGACATACTTATTTTGTACTTTTTACTTGTATCTATTTTTTCTGTATTGTTTTTGTGATGTTTGTTAACACACGCCACATTATGTATCCAACATTTACTATTTTAGTATTCCATTATTATGTATGTTTTTGTGCTCCTGTTTATCCTTGCAGGTGTTTGTTTATTTTTGTTTGGTTTTTGTTTTGCTTTCAGCTTAACTTTTAATGCGCTCCGCGCTTTTCTTTTGTACGTCGGGGTCCACATGTTCCATGAGTCCTTGGTTCGTTGACCGGCCGTGGGTCCGGCCGGCTTTAGAGGGGGGGCTATGTCACAAAGCGACATGATGCTTCCCTCCGAGGGCCTCTCGCCTCGTGGTGTGGGAGTCTCCCGAAATTTATCATTTATTTAATATCTCGCCAATTATGAGGACTGATAGTGGCATTCGGGTTACTTGCTCCCAACAGAGCCTCTCTTTCAACCTCGGTGCCCATCCGCGAAAGATAGGGACCACTTCCTGTTTTTGTATGCGGAATAGATGCGTAATTCCCCGGAAAGTGACACAGGGCCGCGTGACTAGACGTGGCCGTCACCCCATGCAAATCCCCCACCATATGGCATTCCCTCCTACTTTCTTAATAAACACATATTAACTTATGGACAACGCCTTTCCCTCTCTAGAGTCACTTGATGGGCCGTGTGCAAATTTTCCATCTCTACAGAAACCCCCCCCCATCTCAACACGACGCTGGGCCCTTACGGACACGCGCCGTCCCCACCTTGACAGGGTGTTGGCTCAAGGATTCTTCACCCCCTGAACACCCCGCGATCTTACTTAAGCCGTGGGCAAAGCCATACGCGCTCTCACTACTCACTACTCTCTGCTCTCTGCGTTCTACTCCTGCTCGACTCTCGACGACGGCCGCAAGGACTCCGAGTACGTCTTCTCTGCAGTGAACCTATCACCGTGGCCACGGCTGCGAGTTCCACCACCACGGCGAATGAACTCTCCGATGGTATGAACTTGGAACATTGTCGGATCCCGACACTAGCAGCCCCTATGGCAAAGCTATGCTAGAACGTTGTAATTTTCGCCGTACTCAGGTACAGCGATGTAATCAATTGTTTCTACGCCCACTTAGGGCTGTAATAATTCAGTAAATTCATTTAGCCTTTGTGCATGTGTTATTATTTCAACCTCCTACTAAGACCATATGACAGGGCAAATGCCAAGCGAGTAAAGAGTCTCTCTAGCTCTAATCCTGACTATACCTACCCACCAATGGGGATAAACACCGCCTCAATATTGAACCGAGACGGCCCCCATTGCGACAGTATTATTATAGAATAAGTCACTTAATTTTAGATTAAGCTAGAATTGACTTGCCGATTGTTTGATTTAATCTTGACTTCTTTTTTCTCAGTAGGATACTGATCCAACTTAGACTTACCCGGTCGAGCCTGGTCCTCCCATGTTGCCTAACATTGCAATTGCATACCCCCCCTGCCCACCAAGATGAAAACAAATCTAAACATGCTCTCCAAGGTTGCATAACATTGCATAACATTTAATAATATTGCGTAACATTGTGCATTGTGCAAAAATTACATAACATTATATCCACATGCGAACAGGGAGAGGGACAAACTCATTTCCAATGTGAGACGAGGACAAACCTGTTTCCAATGTGAATTTTTTTTTCTGAACATGCTCCGAAACAAGTCTGAACATGTCTCTATGGTTGATAGTGACGTCATAGTCCCCTCCATTGCAAAACAAGCAGTAAAACAAGTCTGAACATGTACAACACAATAGTGTGGCTCAGACGGTGGACGCTTGGGATACGTCAGCCGTCATGAGTCACAATTTTACTTGAGACTCTAGGGTCCGAGTCTCTGTTCGGGTTAGAGATTTTGTGTAAGAATATATGTAACAACTCTGAACAGGTTGCATACAGGAATTAATAAATAAAATAACAATTCAAGAAATTAAATAATCTTTATTCAAACAAAGTTCATTCTACATAGGTTACAGGAAAATGTTGCTTTAAATAAATAAGTGTTACAACATTTCGATCATTTTGAGGATCAGCAACATTGATACGTTTT
Organism: Laupala kohalensis; assembly: GCA_002313205.1. Taxonomy (NCBI): domain Eukaryota; kingdom Metazoa; phylum Arthropoda; class Insecta; order Orthoptera; family Trigonidiidae; genus Laupala; species Laupala kohalensis. The sequence goes on along the minus strand of NNCF01128892.1, from coordinate 172,063 downwards.
GCATTCTGGCAGTTAAACGCTTCTTCTTCATGAATGGAATGGGTTAAAGTTTGCTCTCTTGATTTTCTCAATTGTGAATGAATTCTCGAAACGTATGTTCAAAGCTTTGAAATCTTTTATCGAAATAGCTTTCATTGATAGCATCTGTTTTATCGCGAGGTCTTCCTAGATGACATAGTATCTTGTTTCCGAAAGAAAGATGTCCCTTCTTGGTGACTTGCATGTGGTTGTCAGCTTTCCTTTTTTTTGAGGATGCATTCTAAATACTCTCTGTTAATTGCATCACATTAATGTAAAGGAAAATTTACAGATTGTATTCTACGGTCTTTTGGATCAAACGTTCCGTCTTCAGAAGATAAGCAACGATCCTCGAGCGAAATGTTGCGCAATTTCTTCAAGTCCGGCAAGGCGAAAACTCAGCTGTTTGATTTTGTTACGAACCAAACGTTCGTAAAGTGTTAATTTATACATTCTCATTTATTACGTACTTTATTTTCTATTTGTGTACCATGAGAATTGCAATATTTACTTATTCTACGTGTTATTTTTGTGTATTCATATAAATGTTCTTTGTTAATTATAAACTCTGTTTATTTCAAGTTCCTTGCAAGCTATAATCTCTATGCAAGCTGCAAGTTCCATGACTTTGAATTATTGAACGTACCCATTATGTCTGTTCTGTGCGCCGGTTATTTAAAAATGCTGTGCGCAAGCTCCAGTATCCAGTTCACTTCAGTCAAGTACGCCGTCGCCAGTCGCCGCGTTGTGTACCCAGTCGGTTGACATAGTGTTACCATGCTCGACCCACTCTCGACATAGTCTACATTCAGAGCATCGTAATGACACTCTGGAACCCGATCTTGTCTACCTATTGTGACTCCACCGTATATGGACACTCAACATACTCGCCTTCGGGCAACTTAGCGCCTCCAGGCCATTCGCCTTCGGGCAACTCAGCGCCTTAGGGCCACTAGTGGCCTTCGGGTAAATCTACCGCCTTTAGGCCACCATTCGCCTTCGGGCAAAACAATTATCACTTAGTGTGAATGTCCAGTGCATTCCACTTAGATCCAGTATACATCCATTCCACTCCAGTCGAGTACGCCGTCGCCAGTCGCTAGTCGCCGCGTAGTGCCGTACCCAATCGGCTGACATAGTGTTACTATGCTCGACCCAGTCTCGACATAGTTTACATTCAGAGTATCGCAATGACACTCTGAAATCCAGTTGATTTCAGTAATCATGCACCGCAGTGTACGGCGTGATCCAGTATTCACGCAACACGATTGACATGCGTCACTTCGTGCACTCTGCGAGTCTACATTGAACATAACTGTTCACAACATTCTCTAGTTTGTCACCTGCTCCACAGCTACGAGGCGGAACTAGGGAAAGCGTAGCTACTCCGACGGAAGCAGCCGGACCAAGGTTACAACAAGGAAGCAATTCCAATGGACAAGTACTATTGCTCGTTAGGGAGAACAACATCGAGAACCTATCTCGATGGATATAAAATCCTGCATTTCTCTAAGGTTTTTAATAACCAAAAATTTAATTTAAACAGCAGGTAAATTTGTAATGAATCTATTAGTAGATGAATGTGGGGTGTTCTCAAAAACTTGAGACCAAGGGCTTTTTGTTTTTCGTGGAGATCTAACAATCCCACTTCATCTTTGTTTATAACCACTTTGTAATTCTGTATAAATTGGGAAAAGGGGTATTAAAGGGGATGTCACATAAACATGTTTATGTTCATATGTATTCAAACTCTGTAGATGTTATTCTCAGAGTGTTAGTCGCTCACAACGACTAACTTCAATTTGCTAATTCAGGATCGATTTTGAAATTCTGCTAACTTAGGAAATTATGTGTATATATGTTCTGTAAATATAATAAATGTGCATCTGTGAATCCGAAGCGTGTTTAACAAGAATTATACTTCCTTTATCTTCATGCTCGTTGAAACATACGAGTCCCCCCTATATTCTCCTTGTGTTTACGACGAATGGTCATTCGTTTGTAACATAAGAGAGTATATATTTTTGGTGCCGTGACCAGGATTCGCATCGGATTCAATCAGATTCACATTTATATCACTATTGAGTTATGTACTAACTTATTGTGAATATATACAGCTTTCGCCGACTCCACAACTCTGCTCTACTCTCCAGTCGGTGAGACAAAACTATTGCATTATATTTTCCTTTAATTGTTATTCCCCACCCGACCAAAATGACTGAAGAGGACATTAAACTATGCAAACGACAGATAGCGACTACCAAGTCTAATCTTACTCGATGTCGTACTCTTATTGACAATTTCAATGAAGACGAGGACAAAGCCGAATCACTGACGAAACTTAAAAATACTCTGGACAACATCTTCAAAGACCACGAGAAGTTTCAAGACTCACTTGAGGCAGTCACAGGCTTGTGTAATGACAAAGAACGTTTAGATTTTGAGAAAAACTACTATAAACTCATAGGTCGCGTAGGCGAACTCCTTAAGCACATGGGTAGGTAGTCACTTGCTCAACGCCCCGCGCACAACGAGTCGCACGACGCTTCCTTCGGTACGAGGTCGTTTGCTTCTCAACTTCCTCGTATGGTTCTGCCTAAATTCTCAGGTGACATCTTGAAATGGGTTTCCTTTCGCGAACTCTTTGAATCTATAATTAACCAACACGATGAACTATCCAACGTTCAGAAATTACAATATTTAAAAACGTCAGTTGAACACCCGGCTCACAACCTCATCTCGTCCCTAGAACTGATTAACGAGAATTACCAAGTAGCTTGGAATGTGCTGGCAAAACGATATAACAACCCACGAGTGATGACACACATCACAATACGGTCATTTGTTGACTACCCTAAAATCCAGAAAGAATCACCACATGAGCTTCGCGCTCTTATTGATCATTCTCAAAGCTGCATACGCACTTTAAAATCGCTCAACATTGACATTAACTCGTGGGCAACAATCCTCGTATATTATATCACGTCTAAACTGGACATCGCTACTCTAAAGCGATATGAAGAAATATGCCACACCACTTCATTGCCATCATTTAACGGTCTCGTTGATTTTCTAGAACAACAGACTCAAGCATTAACAGCTTCAGTAAGAGATCCAATAAAATATCTTACTAAACAAATGACGAACACTTCCATGACTAAACCCAAAAGACACTTCAACGCATTTGTTAATCAAACACAAACTATCATTAAAAGACGATCATGTCTAAAATGTAAACAAGAACATTCTTTATTTATTTGCCCTTCATTTAACGATTTAAACACAGACGAAAGATGGAGCTTTGTAAGGGAACACAAATTATGTACAAATTGCTTTATGAACAATCACAGTCAACGGGAATGCAAATCATCATATACTTGCAAAACATGTGGTAGAAGACACAATACACAATACACAAGAATCGTGAATTTAACAATACACAATACACTTAATACTCAAAATAATCAGGGCAATCAAAATTCTTCTGAAGAGGTATTAGTCAAGCACGTGAGATACCTCACGCGTCGCTAGCAACTGCATTAGTAAACATTACAAATTAAGACAAACACGATGCAGAGCCCTACTAGACTGTGGTTCCACACACTTGTTACTCACACAGGACACAGTCGATAAACTAAAACTTAAGACGAAACGCACTTCCGTTTCCATAAAGGAAGTATGTGGAACTTCCTCAAACGTAATTTCATACACTACAATAAATTTGCTACCGGTCGGAGCGAAATGCTGACCACATCTCCTCCTCCTAGTGCCGAGGTCAAGTAATTGCGGAACACTACCCTCCGCGAACCCCTTGGGCACCTTCGGGGTCTGTTGTGGGATAGTTTGACTTTGACTTGACAATAAATTTGCAAGATAATTTAAACTTAGGATTAAATTTAAATGTATCATGTCTGGTAGTACCTGAAATATATTCTCCTTGTGTTTACGACGAATGGTCATTCGTTTGTAACAGATTTCTTCATAGAGTTGCATATTTTGTCCTTTAGCGTCTATATGCTTTGCTAGTTTGTCAATACGTTCAGACCGCTGATTCAATGTCTCAGTAAACTCATGTTAATATGGTGTTCCACAGTCGAGGTAAAAAAATGCCTAGTGGCAACATCTTCGCTTTCATCATCATGAACACTACGATGCACGTTTTTCTCTTCCAGATCTTTTCTCGCACTGCGTAACGCATCACGCTAAGATTATAGTTATTCCTTTAAATCAGCTTCTCGCTTAAGTACATTATCTTTAGAGGAGAAAGTCTGGAAAAGATATGCGATTCGGTTGTGGTTTACTTGTGTCAGATTTTGATACTCTTCTTGAATACGATTGTCAATATAGTCTTTCATAGATGTTTGCGTGGTGTAAGCCATGTTGCAACTGCTATGTTTTATCGATGAGTATGGGTTTCTAATCGTCTGGCTAAACACTACAACAAGGTGATATACCCCCTCCCCTACGTAATATTACCTAGCATAACATTACATAATATTACATTTTTTCAATCTCTTTGTCTTAATATGTCTATGAGCTCGCGTTTAACACATTCTACTTTATCCAGACATCTATCACGAACTATATTCGGACACATGTATACATCGCGACCGGAATGATGAAACTCTCTACGAATGTCTTGTTTTAGACAACACTTTTGAAATAACATTTCTGCATGTAAGATGTAAATCGGTTATATAAATCAATTCAAATAATGTATCGGTTAGTATGAGAGCAGTACGAAGTGGTAGATTAACAACTATCTCAATCAGATCAGGATGCATGGCTATCTTCATAATGCCTATCATCAAACTGTTTGAAAACGCTGTGATATAGAGTGGATGAAATGCATTAGAGTTTACACTTGCTTCACGTATGTTTTGTATATGTGTTGAGATTGAGTGTTAAAAAAAAGAAATACCTCTATCTTGAAGAGTGTTGGTTATTCATCTGATCTAATAAATTTCTAACACTATCATCATCTGAAGATGATTCACATAAAATCTCACTATATGTATAATCAAAATATCATTAGATGTATAGCATGTTCTAGCGAACCTATAATCTGCAGCAGACTCTGGTCCAGCGGTCACAGGTTGACGACAGAGCGGACAATGCGAATGATGTGTTAGAATCCATTGTTGAATACACGGTTCACAAAATGTATGTTCACACGTTGCGTCTCTACGATATCCTCTATTAGACAAATAGAACACGACACGCTTGGTTTACTGACGGATGTAGTATTAGTTCCAGTAGTTCCAGTAGCAGTAGTGACAGATGTAGGAGATGTAGTCATAGCAGTGTAGGAGAAGCAATCATTTCTTGGTTTAGCAAACAAAAAAGAGTATCAATATTGTGAGTAAAAAGACGCTATGCAGTAATATATCAATCCAGTACATGTTTAGTTTATAACAACGATGAAGTAGAGCAAGAGCAGTATAAAAAAAAGGATGTCAATTAGAATTGTATTAGATCCCGATGAAACGTCTTCTAGCGACGACTCTGAACGTGTCAATCCTCCAACTTCTTCTTTGTGTCGTCAGTCAAATATTCAAGTATACTAGTAAAGAGCAATGTTTGTCACGCATAATCTTGCGTCACATTTCTTTTAAAATATCCACATTGTTTTTATAGTGTCGAAGAATTCACAAATACCTCTATTTATACAAATATACTTTGTGTTGTCTGGTCCATGTATCGAACAATTCGGGTTCAGAGATGATGATACAGTCGCGACAATGGGTTGAACAACAACGGATGAGTTGAGTTGAACGACAGGATATATTGCCTTGAGTTACAGAGGATGAGTTGCCTTGAGCTACAAAAGATGAGTTGTCTTGAGCATCAGAGGCGATGTCATCAACATGTGTCTCTCGTGTTGTACGCATGTGTTTGTCCATACACCGACATGAGATACTATCACCACGGTGAGGGATGCAGCACACCGCTTGCTTGCAATATTTTAAAAATTGCGCTGCAGTGAGGTTGTAGAGATGACAACCATCACCATGTTGTACTTCAGATGCTGCTTCTAACGGTATACTCTCAGAGATGTGCTGTGCTATTGACAAACAAAACATAAATCCAGTAAAAACATACATGATAAAGTATGTTCATATTTTTTTTTACTTTTATGATCAGCAACTGACATGTATAACAATCACGTATGAGCGGTGGAAAATCTTCAATGTGTATACGTCCTCGATTGTAATGTTGCATACAATGTAGAAGTACCTGAATGCGTGGATGATTGCGAACAGCGGCACGCAATCGATGATAATCTTGATAGACTTGTTCCGATGCCCAAGTGGTGAGAATGATGAGGGTAGTTTCTTCAGCGCCTGATCATCCAATGCAGAGAGTTGACGCGTCTTATAGTAGTCTTCAATAGCTCGGCTAGCGTCGTCGTCATCCATGCATGAAGACATACTGTGTTCACAACACGCTGCGCCTCACCTTAAATAGCATTCTGTTGCATATGTGCAACCACACAATTCTCCTTGAACCAAAAAAACATCCGACCACGTGCAACCGCACAATACTCCTTTAAAACATCCGGCAACTTGCAACCGCATAATTCTCCTTGAAAACATCCAGCCACATGCAACCAAACAAGTTTTTTTCCTTGAAAAACAACCGGTCACGTGCGACCACACAAGTTTGTTTTTTCTCCTTGAAAAAAAAACATCCGGTCACATGTATTATTTCCTGTGGATAACAACATCGTCTATATAAACACTTTTTCATATTAAGCGTTCACAGCAATCATTGTCCTAGCAGCGAAGAGACATACAAATATTTTTTTGTTTTCTTTTTTAACGTTCTGTCATAAAAACACATCAACAGTAGAAGATTCTGGAAACTCCTGGTTACATGAAATTACGAAGTATGATGTAACATACCAAAAAGAAGATCTCTTGGCACGTCTTCTCGCCACATAATGAATACTGGCCGATATCTACATTATTCATTACACTAGAAACTATGAGAAATTCACACGCGACTGCATGTACTGAGTGCCGGATGGACACATCGAGTTTTGAAACTATACAAGAATATGAGTGTACCGACGGAGTCGGCGTTCAACCCGAAATATGATGAAAAAAGAAAAGAAAACATAACTGTGGACCGAGTGTCTAATGGACACAAGGATCCAAAACGATTCTTTACATTATTGAATATGAGAGTGTAACAATAGAGCCGGCATTCACCCAAATACAATGATAAAAAAAAGAAAACATAATGTTGATCGCGTGTCTGATGGACACAGAGATCTAAAATAATTCTTTAAGTATATACTTCACTTATGAAAAGAATTATTTTATGTCCTTACACAAGACGTACTGAAGGTATCTGTTGTGGAGTGTCAAGTCCTCTCGACACTGCCTGTTCCTTCGCGTGGCTCCTCGCTCGTTCAAAAAGATCTTTTTTCGTTTGAATTTTAGTTCCCAGGAGGGGGGTACCAATCCCATTGAATTTCTTAAGAGGGCATTGTGATGGTGATACTATACTATTGTTGGTCTGTATTGGCTGGTTAGAACTCACGCGTGATGCTGACTGCTCAAATCCCACGCTTCGAAGGGCGGAAGCGGCAGGCCGCCAGCGGAAACAGAGAGTCGCCTTTCCGCTGCCTAAGTGTTTGAATGTGCACACGTGCAGGCCCCAGAAAAATACGCTTGACTGGTCATAATTTCTGACTGCAGTCGGAGCAGCGAAATAAATATACAATAGGAATGAAAAAAAATTCCACTGCCCCATCTGCAGTATCATACTGCCCAATCTGCAGTACCGTAACAACTCGACTTCGTCTTCACCTTCAAAATGAATGCGTAGACACTTCTTTTCATCAATATGGCGTATGAATGGCTGCAGCTTTAAAAACACATCTAACTCCAACTGGTCACACAACACCTTTTTCATATATCTATAAAATGAAAAACAACAATGATAAATTAAAGAAAATCAATTAAATTTTTTTAAATCTCTCTCTCACCTCTTTGGTAGAAACATATTGAAAGTATCCGTCTCTACAAGAATGGTCTTTCCATTTTTTTTTCACAAGGTGTCCTTTTCTAATTTTATAATTCATATTCATGGGAAGATCACGCAACTTTTTTGTAGGTAGATCGTTGAGTTCTGCAATCTTGTTTTTGAATTTCCTATTCAAAAAAATTAAGAATATGAGTATAATAAATCATAGTGTAATAAAACGTTCATTTTTTCTACTTACATCATTGATGATAATGGTTTAAATTGCTTCACCACTTGTTGTTCAACATCACATGTCAATGCTCTCCTTTTGTTATGTAAGATATGCTTATAATTTTTTACTCTTTATTCTTCACATGAAACGGTGGTTTCATCTCATCCTCTTTTTCTTCTTCCTTGTATATATCAACTATTTTCCCATCAACATCTATAATTTCACTCTCATCATTTCTCTTCATGACATCATCATCTCCATCGTTTGTCGCACCCAACACTTTTTTAAAAAGAGAGAGAATATTAACAATTATAACACTATATTAATATTTATTAATCTAATATAATGTTTAACATAAAAGATATTAACATTTTATTATTATACTATAGTATCATTTTTTATAATATATTCACATCTATAAAACTGTATTAACATGTATAAATGTAAAATAATATAGAAATACTATTCAAACAAATGCTGTTCACGTAGGATTGTGTCATTGTAGAATACGAAGGGAAACAAAAAATCTCTCTCAAAAATGTTTAAAATTTCCCTTGCAAAAACGTTCACTCAGACATCCAAGCGTAAAAAAGAATAGATTGAATACTCGAATCGATGCTCACGGTTTTTACACAAAAAAACTATCCTCATTCTTATCGGGGTAAAGAGGGGGGAATAATTTTTATTGGCTGATGAAATTTGTTGAACACGTTTTTATCAACTCAGAAAAAACACTTGCATTTTGTGCTAAAAAGGGGAAGGAATTTTTCTAACTTCAACTACTCAGGGATATGGGTTTTTAAAGTGTTGAGCACGTGTATATCACCTCAAAACGAAAAAAACATGAGAATATTTCATATTTCTAACTCGCAACGCTCGCATCAAATGGCCTCGAGTGAACACTGTGGCGGAAGCGCTGCGGTTGAAACCGATCGCTGCTACACACTGAGTGGTCTCACGCGAGGTAACATGCTCGAATTCGCAGTGGCTGATAACACGTCACAGCACATAAACAGAAAACGATAAATACTCCGTCGTAGTTTGCTTCAGTGCTCATTGCTAGTCGAGACACGTAGCGCGAGACACATAGAAGAAGAAAGAAAAAAAATGGATCGAAAACGAGAACAGCAGCATCGTGCTATAGGTATATATTGATTTATTTTTCTCTCTTCTTTCTTCCTTCATAATATTTTAAATACAAATTTTTTTCAATTTTTTATTTCCTTATTTCTTTAGAAGCGGTCTTGTTTACACCAGGGTATAATAATGACGTCATAGAAAATATTATTGACATGGTGAATGGTATTTTTAACAAGTTTTCTTCTTTCTCTCTGTAGATTACGAAAGATTTTTCAACGAGCAGCCGTCAATGTAAGATTGTAAATAGATTTTTTTCCACTTTATTATTAATATTTTAGTATCTGGTTGGGTACTTTCAGATGGTGGGTTTAAATAAAAATGTTGTTTCTCTATTAGTATGATTTCATATTGATAACATGCCATGATAATTTTTTTTCAGTAAATTTATTACATGCAGGAGCAGAGGAGGAGGAGTGGGATTATGTATCTCCAAACACCCCTCCCCCCTATCCATTCTCCACCCCTCTCTAACCCTTCCCCTCCTCGCATACAAATAATCCCTTTTCCACCCCTTGCAGCGCCATTCCCGATTATAAATGAAAAAAGGGGGCCACTCCGACAAGGTGGAGAGACGGATCCGGAGTGGTTCCTCAATCTCATCGTCTTTGATTCTAGTACGTTTATATCTTGTTTTTAACTATTTGTTTATGTTTGCGTATTGTAATATCATGTTTGTTTTTTTAGATCGGGAGTAGGTTGAGAAGAGAGAATGCATGCCCGCTCGTGTCTTCCATATGTCAGAGGAAGAGGAAAGTAGTGAGTGGGATGCATTCAACCATCTCATGCATCTTAATGGTATGGTGGAATTTTTTATATAACATTTTTTGAAAAATAATTTTTTATGAGACTTTTATGCTTATGAATAGTTTTTTTTTCGTTTTAGATGAAACATGTGATCGGTTTTTTGGTTCAGAATGGGGGCAGGTTAAGGTAGGTTTAGAGCAAACATGGCGACACATTGTGTTACCGCTTATGCAAGATGCATCCTCTTCCTTCTCTTCCTTAGAGTGGTTTGAACGCATTTCTTCTCTAAACAATCGTGTCGTGAGGGGAAGCATTATAAATACTTTTTCATTTTCATGATCCTCTAAGTTTTCTACAAGCCTGTTGCTCTCCTTTTGACGCTACATTAAACATGTAACACACCCATCAAAATTACCGCATGTTTGGGGTGTGAATTTATCGTTGAGAACCCACATTCTATTGAGTAGAATGAGATACTGAAAATTTTTATGTGCTCCGGCGCGAATTTGTGATTTGAATGATTCTAATGATACATTTTTCCAATACTCTATTTTAGAAACGATTCTATCACGTTTCGAAGAGTTCCAAGAGTGGGATTCGGGGAAAGCGTTGAAAAGCATTGTAGGTATACATGTCGCTCTACATCTCTTGAATAAAAAATAAGGTTGGTTCAGCGTATGTACCACTACCATTGGGCTATAGTCACAATAAAAAGGTTATCGTGAACGTACAGAACAAGGATTCTTTCTGTTTTCTCTGGTCTTTAGCAGCCATGCTTACGCATCGTACACGTTCACGCATGTTAGTCGTCCCTCCCATTATGAGGATGAGTTCTATCGATTACGCAGAACTTTGAATTTAACAGATGTCACATTTCCTATGCACGTTCGCGATGAAAAGAAATTTGATCGATACAATTTAGACTTTTCATGCACTATTTATCAGTTGATGTGGTCGTCGATGCAGAACAAGTGGACGGTAGGCGCGGTACATCATCCACAGAATGTAAAAAAGAGAATCATACAAATATTCTCTTGCACAAACCGCATTATTGTTGGGTGAAAGATGCGGGTCGTTTATTAGGTGCACAAATGTCAAAGTATGGTCATAAACAGTATATATGCGATTTTTGTTCAAATGCTTTTTCTAGTGAGAAGAAACTCAAAACTTACATGTCCGAGTGTCACAGCACTGGAGATATATCTCCGAGTATCGTTTTCCCTTCGGATGATGATGTCATGCGATTTAAAAATTATTCGCATCAGCAACGTATGCCGTTCACAGTGTATGTTGATTTTGAAGCGTTTTTCGGAACCCTTTGCAATGTGTCAATCACCAATAGACGCTTCCTATTCTATGGACTATCAATAGCGCGTCTTTCGACGCGTCACGCAATCGTTACACCTCTTTCCGAAGACGAGATGTGGCTCATCAATTGTTGGAGGCGCTCAAAACACTCGCATGTCACTATGCACAACTCCTCAAACATCCTGTAGTGCTCGTCATGGACGATCACAAAGAGATGTGTTTTCAGAACGCTACAGAATGTTACATTTGTGGGGGATCCTTTGAGAATAGCAATAATCGCTTTCGTGATAATGATCATTTAACGGGAAACTATAGTGGTGCCGGGCATAATGTTTGCAATATTAATTATAAAGTACATCTTATTCCTATTTTTATGCATAATTCAAGTGCTTACGATTCGCATTTTATTCTCGCTGCTCTTGCACGCAATACATCTAGGAAAAAGTATCGATTATCGATTATTCCACAAAACCATGAAGGTTTAATCTCCATCTCGATTAAGAGTAATGGTGTAGAACTTCGTTTTCTCGACTCAATGAAATTTATGGCGAGTTCGTTAGATGCATTGGCAAAAACGTTTCACGAAGATCAGCTATCCCGTGTGCGTACACATTTCCCCGATCCCATGCACTTTGCATTAGAACGAAGTAAATGTCTTCCCCTATGATTATGTGAATCATGAGGAAAAATTGAAGAAGACGGTGCTATCAACGAAGGAAGCGTTTTTCAGTCGACTGTCAGGGGAACATATTTCAGATGGGGACTATCACCACGCACAAGAGGTCTGGCAGTCGTTTGGGTTACAAACGCTATCGGATTATGTGGAGCTCTACTTAAAAATCGATATGTGTCTCGTCACAGACATTTTCGAATCATTTCGCGATTTGTGAATGCAGGTTTATGGGTTAGACCCGTGTCATTATTATACATCTCCTTTGCTTTCTTGGGATCCGATGCTAAAGATGACGGGGATTCGATTGGAGCTGCTCACAAATATGGTTATGCTTCTTTTTTTCGAGAAGGGGACTCGCGGCGAACTCAACAGGCGTCACGCTCGCGCGAATTATCCTTTTATGGGTAATTATTATTGTGTAGACGATCGTGAAAGTTATCTCCAGTACATCGACTGTAACAACCTTTATGGTCAGTCAATGTCTCAATCCATTCCGTGTGGCAATTTTCGTTGGGTCCCCGATGTTGCAAGTTTTTCGATTGAGCGGGTGCTGATGGAGGAAGAGAACGAACATATATACGACATGCTTAGTGACTTACCTCTCTGCCCTGTGATGCAGAAACCGCCAAAGCGGGGGAGACAACCTAAACTCATGGCCACGTTTCTCTCGAAGCGATCCTATGTTATTCACCTTCGGAATTTAAAACAAGCACTCAATTTGGGGTATAAGTTTGTGTGTATTCACAGAATTCTCTCCTTTTATCAAATGTGATGGCTTCTTCCCTATCTCTAGTTGAACACGGACCAAAAAAAACGCGACCACTTCGTTTGAAATTAATTTTTATAAACTTATGATCAATTGCATTTATGGGAAAAGTTGCGAAAATATGAGACATCATCGTCGTATCTATCTCGTCAATACATGGGAGGGACGCTACTGTGCCCGGAAACCCATAGCAGATCCTGCTTTTGTCTGCAGTAAACCGATTGAGGGGGATCTCATGACGATTGAGCTGAGGAAAACCAAAATAAAAATGACTACACCCACTTATGTCGATTTCGTGGTTTTAGAACTATCAAAATACATGTTTGATTTATTCTATACGTTTCTGAAACATCAACTACCCGATCTGAAACTTCTTTACACCGACTCCTTCGTTCTCGAGACATCACGTAGTGTCTATGACGTCATGAATCTCTGTCCTTCATTCTATGAAACATCAATTTTTGACTCTACAAATTCATTCAACATATTTCCCTGTAACATGAAAATGTTACGCTTGTTTAAAGACGAGTGTGATTCAGAGACCAAAGGTGTTAAGCGTTCCATCGTCAAAACCTATCGATTCGATATGTATAAAGATTGTTTATTCCATAATAATTCTCGTATGGATACACAGCATAGCATTCTATCAAAAGGCCAAACTATTTACTCTATGGAACACTCCTCTGCATGGATTATAAACTTTATTGGCTTGATGCTCCGACAAGTCTACCGTGGGGTCACTATCGCGTTGTAGAACAATCGCATTAGATGAGGATGAACCATCCGCGTGAGCGGACATGGATGTTGTTGATCTTTCTCAACACATTCGCGACGACATGATTGCGATCCTGCATCTGATCTCCTTCCCCTTCACACTTGAGATTTTTCATCACGTACTGAATGCATATAGCAGCCTCTTGGCCATGTTTGAAACACTGGGTCGCCATTCAGAGCATGAAGACATGGCGTGAACGTGTTGCGGCTCCACGTCGTGTGCTTTTAACGCTTCATTCACCACTTGAAAATCTTCCACCTGTCTATGATGCTGCTTCTGAACATGAAAGCTGAAAAAGCTGTCATGACGAAACAAACTGCTGACACTGCTTTTTCTCTTTCTGAATATCTTGTAAAAAATTATAGATTGTTTGTTTTTTAATATTGTTTCGTATGTTTTGAGAAAGCGGTCGCACCCGTGCTAACCACGCGTCTTCATATGTTTTGCATGATATGTCTTCATACGTGGTTAGCCGAGTGCGATCCACAAATCTGCCCCATGCAGAGCGGTGATACGTAATTTTATAATAGCATTCTGGCATCATGTCCTTAAAAATTGAAGGATGAAAAGGAAGACTTTTTCTCCTATCCGTGGAGGATGCTGAAACAATGTTTCCTACACCATACGGATAAATGTATGCATTTCTTTTTTTATGATTTTGAAGAAAAAAAGATATTTGTATTTTTTTTAATAACCTTCTTTTCTCTATTTTGCAGATGATTCCCACATAGTAAACTCCATGAATGTGCTGAGAAAAAGGACCCATCATCTCTTTTTGAGGACGTGATGCCGAAAAATATTTGTATGTTTTGAATTCATATAATGTTTTTTGTATATTATATTTTATATTAATTACATTATATTTTTTGTTAAAAAATATTCTTTTTTCTAACCCCTCTCATCATCTCCTTGGTATGGCATCCCCATTCCCATTCTTTTTTAGATATTGTTAGGTATTGTTACACAATGTTAGATATGTAATTGTGGGGAGTATGACGTTACTATCGACCTTGGAGAGCATGTTCAGACTTGTATTCATCTTGGTGGGCGGGTATATGACGTCACTATCAACTGGCGGTCATGTTATGCAGCAGTTTTTCACACATAGGGCGCACTGTGTTTCAGGTCTGCGCAGGAGACAGACACGTCTACGTCGATTGGAACCCACCGGAAGTAAGGACTTTCTGTTTTGTGTTTATGCATAAGCGTCTGCCTCCTCCCCTACCACCCTGTCGATCTCGCACCCCTAACCTCTGTGCTCTAACCTAACCTCATTTTCACACAACCCCCATTGCCCTCCTTTTTCCCGCCCTTTTTGGGCCTCAAACCGGCGGTGCTTTAATCTCAAAACCGCAAACCTCGCACCACCTCATTGCCCACTTCCTGTTTGTGGCTTCAAACCGGGTTGCGGTCTTATCGCAAAACCGCAAACAGGAAATCGCACGGTTTCTTGCTCGAAATTGGCGTAGAGCCTCTACTCTCGTAATTACTGTAGTGAAAAGTCACAACGCCGTACTACATCAAGCGAACCACATGCTTCGTTTTTGGTCACCAGAGTGCGAAAACTAATGCCACAGCCTTCTAACTTTTCCGATACATGAAGTTCAAAGAGATGAGAGCATTGATGTGTAATTTTTAATTTTTTAAAATTGAAATAAATTACTTTATGCTATATGTTAATGGAATACTTTTTCATAGACTAATTTGCCTTCCCACATAAAACAGGATGATTTTAAAGACATTCTACAAATAAACAACGTTGGAAGTAACCTCAAAAACTTTCATCTATTTACGCGTCGTTGAGAAGTATCAAGCTCAGCTATGATTTTCATTACCACCAACTTTAAAATGTAAAGTACAGATTTACCGAGAATATAGTGTGAAATAACACGTATTATTTTAGTTCGTATTTTACTCAAATTCATGGTTTAATACATGTGACATATCCCAAGTAATCTAGTAAGTTTTAAATAAGTATAATTGTATTAGTTTATCTTACGGCGTAGTTTAAATTTAATTTCTTTTACTTCTGTAAGCTACAATCCAGGTACAGTAACATTAAAAGTTTGAAATTTCGAATGAATTTTTATCATTTATGACCATACACACTAATTTAAAATGTTTAAACATACTTCTCAAACTATTTTGAAACAAATTTTACAATGTGAGTGAGTGATCTAATTTTAATATATAATATCAGCCGTAATAGTGATGTTCATGAACTACATGAAGTTCATTAACTTTTGACAAGATCTTACGCGAAATACTACCTTAAGGCAGCAGGCACGTTCTACCAAATATTACACACCTACAGCCAAATGTTTATTTCCGTAGGAACAACAGTTTTGTTATTTAGTTTTTAACTCATCCTTATGGCTTCTTCTCAAAGCACCTCTTAGCTGACGACGCCTGACCCAACGAGACGCAACGCACAGACAACTTAATCGAGGTAGACTGAACACTTTACAGGGATTACAAGATCTTTCGAAACAAAGTGAAGCATGTGATTCGTAATCAAAAACCTCGACATTTTTGCCAACTAAACAGAAAACAAATGTAGGGTAATTGAGGAAGTCTGTAAGGGCATGAGTCAAGAAAAAAATGGACAGTCGTGACATAAATACTAGACTCGATTCGGTGCATTAGCATTGTATTTCTCCATGTTCACTTATATCGATTGACGTGAAAGATCAACAGATTCATGACAACTTATTTACAGAACGAGACGATGTCAAAAATTCTTTTTTGAAGCATGTAACTTCTTGCAGAAGTACATTAATCCATCACACGAAAAAACAAAACAAATGCAATTGGTTCAGATATCATCGACATTAGAATGATTAACCCGGGATTATACATTTTATTACCGTATCTAATTGAGATCTTTAACTATTCCTTACAATCTCTCATATCCTTCTCAGGGGAAAAGCTCCATTATCCTACCTTTACCTAAAAATTCTTCTGTTGTATAAGCATCTTGCCCACTTTCTCAAAAGGTCTTGATTTCCTTGCTCACCAACAGATATGCGACCACTTGAAAGGTCACGAACTACTTGACAGACAGTCAGATTTTCGAAGAGAGCACAGGACGCAAACTGCTTTGCTAAAAGTAACTGACGATATAAGACGAACAATGGACAGAAAACAACTGACCACTTTATTTTAGACTTCAGCAAGGCCTTCTACTCCGTTGATATAGACAAACTTATATCCAAGCTTCTAACTTTCATTTTTCTGACTGTATTTAAGATGGGTTTCTTCATATCTTAGTAATCGTAACTCTTTTGTTTTAAACGGAGGATATCGATCCTCTTGGAAACTGTCAATTGTAGGTGTGCCGGATTGCTCTATTTTGGGACCATTATTCTTTTCTATGTACATAAATGGCATTGCGACAACTCTTAATCATACTTCTCATCACTTGTACGCAGACGACATAGAACTATACATCCACTTTAATCCAGACGATGCAACCACATTAATAGCTATTATTTATAATGAATTGGAATCAGTATCTCGGTGGGCAGAAAATTGCGGAGTGAAACTAAATCCTGAAAAATACCAGGTAATACTAGGATATCCTAAACTTTTACAAAAATTAAGAAGGATAATTTGCCAACAATATAATTAAATAAAGTAACAATTCCGTTCTCATCAACGGTAAGAAACCTTGAAGTAATTATGTATGAAACATTGTCGTGGTCAGAACAAACTATATCATCCTCTAAACAAGTTGTTTCGACGATACCAAACTTAAATAACTTCTCCCCCAAGAAATGAAAATAAAATAAATAAATAGTCTCGTTATGCCCCATTTAGCTTACTGTGATTTAGTTTTCTGCGACCTAGGTTCAGGCTTAGCAAACCAACTTCTGATGGCCCAAAATGCTTGCATGAGATTCGTGTGCAGTCTCAGGTCATCACTTTGACCATTGTCACCCTACTATGAGCAACAAGCCTGGTCTCGACTGTATGAAAGACGAAAATTCCATATGCTCTGTCTTACATTTAATTTAATTTTAGGAATAATTGATGTAATACATTGATAGTGATGAAAGACATTCGCTTTCTTAAGAGATAGATAATGACTCCCTGAGTGACGGTCTCTCAAAGGTTAAAGTGAGAGTCATTTGTTTTGTTCTTACAAAAGTAATTTCCTGTGGAGATTTGTAAAGTGGCTGTTTATAATGATATCTGCATTGTTCGGCGGTTGCTTTGCTTTGCGAATGTTACTCATAAATCCGGGCTAGTCAAGGGCTTGCTTGTCCTGGCGTTGGAAACAGATAACAGTTCTTGATTACGCTTTCAGAGACTGTACTAGTGGATAATTCCACTGGGTTGCATAACTCGAGTAAGCCCAGTCTTTATTCGACTTCTGTTCTTACCTTAACACAATGCTTTCTCAGATTACGCATTCCAAGATCCACTCCCGTAGCACTCCACTTGTTATTTTAATCTCAATTGTAGCATTATTCTGAAAACTGTATCAAGGATGTTTTTGGCAACGTTCAGTCCACTTGCCACGACTAACATTTCTATTGAACAATAATTCCAATATAGACCTACTTGTAATGAGTTTGTTTCTTAGGAATGACTCAGAAGAAACACAAAAACCATCGTCAACACTATAAAAATTGATTAATTTGGGACAAATCGAGTGAAGCATTATAACGAAGACAAGCAGGCTTCCGAACACGGGAAAAGATGAGATATAAAATAAATCCCCGACCTGGATCATGCACAAACAAACTAAAACACTGCAGGCAAGACACTGAATCTTCAGTGCCAAATAATGGTAAATTAAGTAAAAATAGACGAACAACCTGTCATTTCATGAGAGATTGTACTCTTCTCGTTTCGTCTTGACAAATTCTTTATGGACATTCACAAAAAAAGATATAAAACAGATGCTAAGATCAAAATGAAGCATTGTACATTGTTACAGGGGAAAAGTGGCGTGAGTAGTGCACAGGTGTTGCCGATCATCGCTCACATCGAATAATTGTTAGCCTAACCAGAAACCAGAACATTAATAGCAATAAGCAATTTCATGCAGACTTATCTTTCCACTGTAGTCTTCTTGTATTGTAGTTCCAGTCGTCGATTTTTTGCAAGAACATATTTATTACGGTGTCATTGCATATCGACATTTTCTTCATCAAGAGAAGTGCTTTTTCTTTCGACTTCAGTCAATCCAGTGAGTCTATTCTGTCCCTAAGTATTTCGCTGATGTGTACGTCTGAGAGTTGAAAAATACCATTCCGCTGACGAACTTGTGGCGGGAATTGTTAAAATCAAATTATAGAGTTCCGTCACTTCCGGAAGTGTTTCTGCGAGTCCAATGGCACGTAATTGCACGCCCAATTAATGCACTTGTCTGTTCGCAAATTTAGATGAAGAATATAAATAAGAGCTCGTTTTTCAACCGCACAATATTGAACTTCACAGCACCATTGAACGGACAATATTTATGGTGTCATTGTTAAGAAGCTGCTCAAATACCAAGACAATGATACCGATGTGAAGTGTTAAAATTTTAAACCACTATTGTAATATTTCTAATAAATCTCGATGTCTTCTGTTTGAAACACAGAAGTTTTATATTTTCAATGCATTTTCTCTCAGTAATTAAAACATTACAATTCTCTAAATTGTACACAGTAACATACACGTGACTATCTTAGCTAAAAAAAGTTTAAAATACCTACATTTTATGGAGCATAAATTTTATTCTAGTGTTCTTTCTTGTCTAGGATAAGGGGCCCCGCTTTCCCTCGTGCACTAGAGCCCAGAGTTACACAGTGTTTCGCTACTTACTCCCACAACAAATATTATGAATATATTTTATTACCACTGGATTAAATCGCAGGAAGTCCATCCGTTCAGACTTTTTCACTCTGGATCACTGCCTCACGTCTTAAGCGTCCACACAATCCAACTCCTGAGTGTTACGAACAACCTGTCTTTCAAAAATCCTTTATCCCTGGGTGTTTTTCATTCGCCGTAGTAGGCTACCATATTTAATCATAGTGGTTGAAATGTACTTTTCATTCGTCTTCGTAGTTAATCATGGTTAACTATCTCGTACTACGCTTGGGAGCATGGTAGAGGTGTAGTACTCACAAGGGACCTTTCAACAAGCGCAGGTCGAAAGTGGTCCTGAATTTTTTATACTGAAACATATTGACTATATGTCCTGTCAAAATGTTAGCGACGATGGCACACTAGAAGGCACTGAAAAGAAAATCGAGAAGTATGCCAATTTTTGGCGTCTTCTTTCCTCTCATACCTTTTACAATCATGGAAAAAGACAACCCTGTCCTCTACCGGCCGAAACTGTTGCTGTAATAGGTCACCGACTGCTGCCACAAACTGAATTGCATGCCGAGATATCACGTCAGTATCCTTAACCAATATTAAACTTGTTAATTAAAGAAAACACGAATATCTGTAGCATCTTTTATACATTTGTGAGATCTTAATTGTATTTTTTAATTTCCTTGTTTCGTATTGAAATATGCTTTTATTTTCTTGTTTGTTTTCTTTCGTTTGCTTTTATTTTATTATTTAAAGTATCAGTAGTATCTTACTACAACATAAAAAAGTGAGGTAAGCAAAACCAAACATATTTTGTTCATATATACTTTCGCTTTAATATATACTAACACTTTCCTAAACACTATAAATTTTTATGCTTCTCCAGTTTTCAGATATTTGCATTTCTACTTACAATTATTTACATTAAAAGAAGTTTGGTAGCGAATAAAGTGAATGAAGAAATAAAACAATATTTCAAATAGTATTTCAACATTCATGCACTAAAGAAATGGTAAGAATTGTAATGAAATAAGTTATTTCTATAAACGCCAAGAAATGCGGCTAGAATGAAATACAGACACTTGATATTGATGATTAAAATTTTGTGTGTTATGAAAAAATATTTGTTTTATTATATTATTTCTTTAAGAAGTTTTTGAAAGCATTAATGAACTAATGTCTTTGGCAAAGTTGGAAATCACGTTTTGTTATTGAGTTGGTTAGATGAATCATTGCGCAAAGTTAATAAATAAATGCTTTCGCATTGCACGTTTCTGCCTATTTCATGTTCTGCATTAAAATATTATTTGCTGCAGAACAAAAGTTGTACATTATTACGTTGTCATCATCTTTTCACAGACGTGGAATCCAGTAAATGTTTTACGTCTTGCCATTACGCACTACGATGGACGTGGTGTACAATCAACACATGAAAATTCTTTGCAAGGTATTCTCATGTGTGATATGTTGGTACATCTCTTTGATAAGCATAGGAATGATGTAGTCAAGTTTTCCGAAACTAAAGAAACCCTTGACGTCTTTAAAAGTGTGTGTGAAGGGGAAACATATTCTGTCAGGAATATCAAACGAATCCACAAACACACATCAAGAGTATATGCCAAGTCCCCCAAAAAGAACTAAATCTATCGTTCCTTTAGAAAATCGACAAAATGCGGTAAAATTCTGCTACATGAAGTTGGAAAAAAGCGTACAATGCAGATCAGTCTGGTTTTAAAAAAGAAACGCGTTCTCGACGAACGCTTTCTTTGAGAGGGAAAAATTAACGGAGTGTTTCATCTAGTCGGTCTCGGAATTAACTCATACTTACACTATCATGCCTGTCATGGAACTCTTCTTCCGAAGCTGTACATATGCCTCCAAGAACAGACTGGTAAAATAGACCATCGTGTCTACGAAACATTATTCACGGCACCTAACATTTTAACAGGCGTGTCGAAATCGGGTAAAATGGGGAAGAAGAATATGAAAGCATTCATCAAGAATGCTTTCCTATCTTACTGTGAGAGCAAGTCTTTGAAATTCCTTGATTTCTGGTCAGGACATAGCAACATTGGCGGTCTCGAATCGGAACATGGAGAAACAGTTGAAATTTTAAAGTTGCCTCCCGGTCCAACAAGTCAAATTCAACCCCTTGACAGAGTTCTTTCGGTAATAGAAGGCATTGTATAGAAAAGTTACTGACAAAATCATTGGTGAAAATGACGTTGGATATAAAATGTTTCAGCGAAACAGTATACTTAAGTTGCAATCTTTTATTAACAATGAATTTTATTCCCCAAGATTTAGAAATATGATCAAGTATGCCTGGTTTTCTGCACAATGGACAGATAAACGTCCCGATGAGTTTCTTACACCCGCGCAATTTTGCATGAACATTTCACGTGGCATTTGTGAGCAAGGCTGCGAAATATCTTCGTTCATTCGATGTGCGTGGTGTAAGATGAATTTGTGTCTTGAACATTCTATTAATATTGAGCACTTTTGTAAAAAGTTGATAGAATAAATATAAGAATAGCTTAAATATAAGAAATATATTTCTTTCTTTATTAAAATGTTTCAAGTGTGCAAGGAATACGCAATTTCTACAAGAAAATTCACGGTTAAAGATATACTAGAAATCCATATTAACATGAATTAAATAATATTTAAAAACAGGTGAATATTGTGTACTAGTTAATATATTCCAGTTTTATCTGCCAAAAATTAAAAAGTGAAATAAATTGTGATACTTTATTCAAAGAAAATTACATACAATTATAGATCTAACATTTTACTTTAATTCTTCTACAAACAGAGAAAAGAAATTTGAACATTAATAACGTAGTTAGCTTAACTGGCTGAGTTTTATTATTTGATTTGTCTGAATCAGCTTCTCCTTTTCTCAAATGCACGGGTAACAGCATTGTTTATTTGCATTACCTTTTTCCTTGAATGAAGAAATCGGACGAATCAAAGCCCAGACACGTGATTCGGTTGTCAGGGCTTGGTAGTTAAGGGTTGTACAAGACTCACAAAAATTGCACTTCGCCGTGCAAAAAGAATAGGTGTTTCCTATATTTTTCAGCGCCTTCCAGTGTTCCATCGTCACTAATATTTTGACAGGACATAAATAGCCAACATATTTCAGTACAAAAAAATCAGGACCACATTCGACCTGCGCTTGTTAAAAGGTCCCTTACCAGAGTGCGTCTAAAGTGCTCTGGTAGTACTGTGTGGTAAGGTAAGGTAAGCGAGATATATCGAAGTACCAAACGAATCAAAGTTTTAGTGCGCTAAGGTGGAAAAGTATTTAGTATCATTATATAGTTGTTATCCTTATATAAAGAATTTATTGTTGTCATTATTGATAGTTTTATGACTCACCATACATCATTGTAATGATTTACGTGGTACAATCGGTAATTATTTGCATTCGTGCCTGTCTCATTTACTATTTATGTAAGTAGTTTATTAAGTGATCTTAGAAAATATAGATTGTTTAGGTATGTAAATGAAAATATTGTTATACTCCAACGGAGATGTTAATGGATGTCGAAATATCCTACAAAAGGAGTTTAATGAAATAGTTGAATGGTTCTTAGTAATTTGTACATAAATTCTTTAAACTCAAAGGTAATGTGTTTCAAAACACCAGCATTGAAAACAAATGTACAGGAAATTAAAATACATTATTTACTATGAGTACTTCCAACATTAACTGTGACTATGAATAATTGGACTTAATGAATGAAAAAAATTATATTTGTAAGTAACTTTACAGAACCATATGAAATGTTGAGTAGGTGTCAACATAGTGTTTGATAAGTTTAAAAGTCTTTTGGGGTGTTTTAATGCAATAAACCCCTATATTCGAGTGTACATAGAACACTGCTTCCGAGAGCTGAAGGGGGACACGGGCATACCGACATCAAAATACTGCACAATAAGCAGGTTTTACTGCTGAAACAGTACTTCTTTAACCGTTAATATGAGTCTCTCATGCACCAAGCCATCTGTGAAGTCGACACACATCTAACATGTCTTAAGTTATCCCAGAAACAATATCTGACAGACAATCATGAGGATCTGATAGCAAGTCATATCACTGAATGGAAAAGCACGGTAAACACCTAATATAACTCAGTTTGCCACATGTTGACAAAGAAGTGTCAAACACATGGCTTAAGAAGGGTGATCTTTACCGTGAAACGGATAGATTCATGTTGGCTATCCAAGATCAGGTCATCCGTACAAAACATTATATAAAAACACAATAAAAGACGGATCAGTGGAAGACTATCGCTGTCGCCGATGCTTTCTGAAGTCAGAAACTGTCCAGCATGTTATTAGTGGATCCGAGGCACTAGTCGAAACAGATTACTTGCAACGTCACGCCCACGTTTCCATTGTACATGAGAAGCTAACTCTGATTTGTGGATTTCTCGAAGCGTTGACTCCGCATTACAAGGACAATCCTAGTCCTGCCCTGGAAAATGCAGAGTTCTACCTTCTATTTAACAGAACAATATTGACAGACAGGATGGTGGAACATAATAGACTTGATTTGGTGTTCCGTAAGAAAAAAGACCGGGATACTTTAATAATAGATGTAGACATACCTAACACCAATAGTAGTATTCTTGTGACGGTTCTAGCCCTGATAAGAGCTTACCACAGGAAGTACTTGTTTCATTTCCGATTGGTGTTATGGAACAAAAGTTCCGGTGCAAACCCCGGAAGTGATAACAATGCGGGTGGTAAGAAAGTTTCAAAAATTTGGGGGGGGGGAAATCCGAGAGGTTTTTTGAAAAAAGATTTTTGAAAAATGCAACCCGCCACAACTTTGCGTAACATTGCATAACATGGCGCAACATTACACGGATCAAAAAGGAGTATGACGCAACCTTCGATGAGAAACTCTTGTCAACTCCTATCTGTTCTCGAACTGACACCCAATATTCCGGAACCCAGGATTGAATCAGGGATCTTTAGATCTCCAACGCTGTCCCAACTGAACTATTTTGGCGATGGGAGAAGATGACGACGATCCATCCTCGACGGCCGTTGAAGAGAGACTACTGCATCATAATAGCGACAGCGTTTCTAAGACATAGTATATCTCCCACCAACCAATGACGTCATACTCCCATTACCACACAGGGAAGAGGGGGAAAACGTATCCCCACCATCAATGACGTCACCACCTCTGACGTCATTCCCTTCACCACACAGAACTATGTAGAAAAAGGAAAGTGCCCTAACTCGATGTGGATTTAAGGGAAAAAATAAATAAATTTTTATATAAAACTAATTTATCACATAATCTATTTTCTTAATATTTACATAAAATTACATAATATATTTTCTTAATATTTACATATATACATTTTTTGACATGTGTTGTGTCAAAGACCGACTTTACAAGAAGTTTATAATTGCGCTAAATGTCGGTCTTTGAAACAACACATGCCAAAAATAGATTCTATAGTTGTCGAGAAGTGTTCTGCATAACAGGCAGGTGGACTTACCCACCTACAACACCCACGTTTCTAGAACGTAGGATAGAAGTGCGTGTCGGAAAGAGAGTTGACAGATAAAGAACACTGAAACAGAACAAGAAAAAGGTTGTTCTTTCGCGTTCGCTTGCGCATAAAGACGAAGAAAAGTCATATTCTTTTATACTTGTGCTTCATCGGGAAAGGTTATCAGTAGGATGGTCGAGCGTCCAATCTTGTGCATCATAGTAAGGAGGTGGAAAGTTTTCAGTGTGATGAACGAGCGTTCAGAACGCTTGACGTATGACGGTAACACGTTCAGCTAGTGCAGAATCTGTCTCAAATAATGTCAAAAAGATGCATATACCTAAATTGTATTGTCACCGATGATATTTGCTGTTGTGCAAATATTAGATGATGTCGAACATATAATCAATCATATCTGTCGCATGCGGTTACGTCATGTCTGCTCAAGAGGATAGCTCACACTCGACAATACAGAAGTGTCCCCACAGTAAACAATTTATCTTATTCATCCAATGCCATCGAAACATATAAGATAGCGTTTCTGTTGCTCCAAAGAATAATGAGTATGCTCTTTTGATCTAATACAATGTTGAATATCCATTCTCGATTAATCGTTAAACAATCTGTATAGTACTTAAGACGATAGCGTTTGACAACTGACCACTTGATACCTTTCGCTCTGCATGAGGTGAGCTGGGCGAGTGTCTGAATAGCATACATTTTAGAACGGAGACCTACAAATTCTATTAACATCACCTCCGCATTCACCCTTAAAGAGACCCAATACTTTTTTACTACTTGGGAAGATGTTACATATATTCAAAGATTCAAACGTTGACGTGTCGTAGTAGGTAGGATAAAGACTCATGACATACATTGCTTGACGTCGACAGGGTAGAGAAATCTATGTCAAAATATAAGAGTTTCATGTCAGTCATGCGCAGTTTAAGAAACGTATAGAAGAAATCAAACATGTGATATTTGGAGAGTTGTGAAATAAAAAACCCACGTAAATAAGCTGATTCATTTTTACTCTCGGTTTTCTTAACTAGATCGTCATGCAATCACCTTTGATCGGTCGACTGCAGAGAAACGCCGGATCCGCAATGAGTTTCCGCGCACTGCACCGTCCCTCCCACGTGTTGACAAGATTGATGCGTATATTTGGTGTACATTTTCACAACATTTTCCGTAAATATATGTACCATCAATTTATAAAAAATCGTTTCAAAAGCCGATGTGCAATTCTTTCGCAACGCGGTGTTGAGTTCGAGGTAGGGAAGAAGCCAACGCGATTGACCAAAAGAGATTTTATGAATGCGAATAAGCTTGTTGCCCAAGTCTAGTGACTGTTGTAAATTGCGAATGTGAATGACGTAGCGTAGTTTAGGAAGAAGTGTAGCCATGAGTTTCGGGTGTCAACTCTCAGGATGAGGAGATATCTGCGACTCACGGTAAAGCAGTAGGTCGCTGAGTGCGTTATGTCGATGTTAAGGGATATCGAGATCCACCTCCAACATATAACAGCGATGCTCATCCTGCATTACCGCCTGCGCGACTCGAAAGCATGCAACGTCTGTAACCCATTAAAAGTCACCAAATGCTTGCAACTTAGCTTGTCCGTACAGATTATAACAGTGTGATTTTTACTGTAGATAACAATCAGGTTTATGCGGATTATACAGTTCATTCATTAAGCGATTGTTTGCTTTTGCATGTCTTGCACTGATTTCTACAAGACCTCCGACAATCCCTCTTTCAAAGAAAGGGAGCATGTTCTCGTTGGTAAGCAGTTCTAACTTCTCTGTCATTTTTGACATAGCATCCCACGACAGACACGGTGTAGTGAGACAATGCGTAGGATCGAGCATGTACACACGCATACACAAGTTGTAAAACTATTCAAAAATGTCGGTGATGAGGAGCACATCTATTTTCAAGTACCAATCGACATGGAAGGAATATGAATCGCTTTCCAAACCTGATGAGCATGCGCATAGTCGTCATCACCAATGTGTTCACCCGAGAGACGACTAGAAAACGCTTTTTTTGGTGGCGAGCACAATTTCCGTGTTAACGTAGTCATATGGAAATACACCCTTCCTAGGTGCAAATGTAAAGTGGATAGCATCGGGAAAATGCGCTCGAACATGTAACAAATCTGTCGGATGAACTGTACGCGTCAAAGCATGCAGTGAGGTAGAAATGAACTTAAAGGAGTCTAGAAAACGAAGTTCCACTACTCGCATTGAAATGCAAATGAAGCGTTCGTTATTGTGTGTTATAATATGAAGTTTCTATTTTTTAAATTTTGGATCTCGTACTATGCGAAAAAGATAAAAATCGTATGATGCCGAATAATGCATGAGTTTGGGAATATAAGAGGAACTTTACAGTTCACATTACATGCATTATGCGCAGCTCATCTATAAATTCTAATCAGATGGTCGTGATCTCGAACACGATCTGTTTTCGATAATGTTTTCCTCAGGCGTGACACTGCGTCGCACTCTTGAAATGAATATCGTCCTCACTTCGCATGACAAGTGGTAGTAGATGGTCAACATACGACGCATAGTCTCGCGCAATATTTATTAATGCAGTTAACAAATGATTCGTTACATCATTTCCACAAAAGGAAGTATAGTAATTGCGCGTCGTATCGAAAGCACACACAACATTGCATCCGACGAAAAAAGGACGATGATGTTGATATGCATCTGAATAGGGTCAGCGTCAACGGGTGGTGACACGTGTCAATAGGTTCTGTAAAAGCTTCGAAATCACAATAGATGGCGAGCGGCGTGCGTTGTGGTGGACTATAGTTTGTAAATCACATGAATGTATCTTCTTCTTTTGGTAAAATAACACGCGTCCCTCCATCCGATTGACATATGTGAGTTTTGAATTTTTTCTACACGCCGAAAGACACCCAAACATGAATTAGCGTTAAATACATAATGTTTATATATAGTTGAGAAATGAGCAATCAACTCATCTTAAATCCAACAACAGTGATGTTTATATAATAATAGATTCGTATGGAATTGTTTTTCCGTTCAACTGCAATGAATGACTTGTACTACCCACTTGTTTTGCGTCGCCGACCATATCAAATGTTGAACATGACACGTACATTCAAGATTTTGTTTTTAAATTTTTTTAAATCACAAACTTACACAGGGTAGTGCATCTTTTTCAAATCCAATGTGTCCATAAGTCTTTGAAACATGTCGCGATAATGTGACGAACGAAATACATTTTTGATAAGTGGACGCGAGCGATGACACAGCATTGCCGCTATTGACCAAATAAAAACTTTTTTTATCGTCATTCCGCACATTCTCGATTCCTTTTTTCGGATTTCGAAAGGGTGGAAGCAAGAGTACATATCCCGATTCGACGTGATTGCAATCAATGCAATGAAAATCAATGTGACGGGTTTTAATTATCTTTAAGGACTTACTGCTGTCCTTCTCCCTAATATCGTTAAAACGCGTATTTATCAACTCAAAGATATTTTGCTGATAGTCCTGTTCACGACCTCAACTTGAAAACACGCTCGCCAGTGAGGAAAGGAAAATTCTCGAAAAATATACGCGTTCTTCTGCATGTAGTTCCTCTATCATAAACTCACAATTTAAATTTGCTGTAACTTTATAGGTATTATTCTTTAAACTCTTCAACGCGGACAGAAATGGTGTTTTACATTTGTTTAAAAATTCTAACGGATCTCGAATATGACAACTATTTTTATACACTCACGGATGCTGCGATTATTAAAAGATGAATACCTGTCTGTCCACTGAAGCATAGAAGAGGGTTCGCGTCTATGCATACTACTCACCTCCTGCCCGCCGTTGTCGGTGAGGGCGTTGAAAGTAGCTTCTGAAAAGGAAAAATGTAACAAATGAGTCATGAGAAAAATTGTTTTGAAGAAATGTAAAAAGTTTGATTTGTACATACAATCCAAGCGCATGGCTTCCACCAATGCAAATACTTGCATGCCTCTCCTCCTCGGTTAGTGAAATTAACCTTTGGGGGATAATATTTAAAAAATGTTAGTCTTTCTGAAAAGGAAAAATTTCATTCAATACGGTTTATTATGAAAATATGGAGAAAAATGTTTTCTTCCAAACCTCTCATAGTTTGTTGGAGTGCTCTCCGACTTTCGAATGCACGCAATTGTTCTAAAAAGAAAAATGTAACATTTTTAACACACTGTTGCATGCCTATAAGATAAGAACAACAAAAAGTTTCAAATCTGCGCCGCTCATTATTCCCCGAGGAAATAATGAGCGCTAATGGTGGAGGCGGTGGCACTCCTTTAGTAAACAACATGAAAATGTTTAATAAAACGCATTTAATAAATAGGATGAAATACAAGAAAAAGAAACACTAAACTTCAAGCCCCCTCTCATTGCCTCCTCCATCTCCTTCATTCACTAGGTATACAGATGCTGCATCTAAAAGAAAAAAAAATAGAACATTTTCGTCTCATGTTCGTTTGTATTATGTAAAATTTGTATCAAAACTAGAATGGAATGAGCGTCCAGACGCTGTGAAAAATTGAAATAAAGAAATAGTGGTGGTATCTCGTAAATCCTTCCGAGAAATGAAAAGGAGCTTAGTTTTGTAAGTCCTAGGAGACACGGGAATAATAGGCTTCTTGTGAGGCGACCCGTTTGCACGAAGGAGACTCGTTAGGGCAGTTTTGAGGATGAAAGTCTAAATTTTAAACATACACCAAACAAGAAAAGAGGTAGGGGTTGCTACCACACATGTGAGCGAGCACCCCTACGTCGACGAAGGAATGCTAATAAACTAGAGCAGATGTGGGAATTTAAAAGAACTGACTGCGAGAAGCGGAAAAATGGAGCTCTGTCTGGCGCAGTGAATAGACTTTTGTGAGGGACTAAAGACGCTTCGACGTGATTATTATTTTTGAGTTTTGAGAAGGATGATTATGATATTTGAATATGATTTTTTAGGGGGATGATTATCATTCAGTCGATCAGCGATTCAGATATGCTTCGGTATACTCTGATATTTTGTTATAAAGACACTGTTCGTGGTAGACTGTTTGAGATGCTCCGTTAGAGAGGTACTCAGGCATTGATGCACCGTCAGAGACGCATCGGCGTCCATTATTCTAGAAAGTTTTTTTGTTGAGACTTATATTAGTGAAGAGATTGTTCAACATAATGATTCAGTGGTTTCTGAATATTCTGACTTTACTAAGATTGGCGAAATCAATCATCACGAGGGCAAAAGATGCACTCAATTATTCATCAAGTTTCATTTAAAATGGTGTAAATCGACATCCGACGTTCGAGGAACTTTACGAGTTGATGGTGGCCGAGGACCGCAAGGAGGGAGCTTTCGGAGCGTAAGAAGCTCGGTAGCGGAGACGAGGTGAAGGCTGCGCTACTTCGCCGTTCCGAGATCTATAACTTCCCGTGACGATTGGTGCTGAATCACATGCCATGGTAAGGTAATCATTTGAAGGGCACTTAATGGCACCTTATTCTCCTAAGAGTGTTCAAATATTCTCATAAGAGTGTGCGACCAAGAATTCATTCAGTCGCAAAAGCGCGCCAAGGACTCTTGGCGTAATCGTGGCCTTAACTGTTGAGATGTTTCATGGAAAGACGGACTTTGGTAATGAACTATGATAACGCTTTTATAATTAACTATGCTAATGAGCCGTGAACTTAAAAACATTTCCAANGGGGGGGGGGGCTGTTCAACTGGGTATTTGTTAAATGAATTACTGTATTCATGTAATTGGGTAATAATAATTAAAACCAATATTTTATGAATGCTGTGTTTTCTTCGAGAAAGATTAATGTATATTCACGAAAATTATCGGCCGAACCCAATCCTCTCCTTGCACTTTGTAGCAAGAGGACCACATCGTCCCTGAGATGAAACATGCAAAGTGGGCTAGGTAAGTGATCCTCATATTTATGAGACCCCCTCCCATTTTTATCTTACACTATATACTCGTAGATAAGACATGTAACTGGGTGAGCATGTAAAACATGTAAATAAATATATGTTGTCTGTTATAAGAACTATTTACTATTTGAGAAATATATGCCCTGTCAGAGTTCTTAGAATAATTTATCATTCGATTGTTCATAGTAAATCAAATATAAATCCAATACTTATTGCTCAAAAGAAAATAATTCGGATACTGATGCGTTCTGGAAGAAATGAATACTAGTTTCCATTATTTAATCTCGTGGACATTTTGCCTTTAAGATATTTTTTGTTTTTAGGGTTCTTAGAATATTTTTTATCAGAGTAGGTCATGTTAGAGAGAATTGTAATATTTATTCAAGTCGATTAAGGTCACAAAATCGGGTTGTATTACTAAAGGCAAACAATGAAGCTGATCGTAGATTTTTTTACTTTTGTTCATTGAAATTTTATAATTTTTTGCCTTCAAATCTGTCGTTTATTCTCAATAATGAATACTAGAATCGCCTCACCGTTATCCAACTATAATAATAGGTAGTAAAAAAATAAATAAATCCAATACAGTGATAAATATTTGACAGTTCTTATTATTTACAAAGTAATTTTCTTATTAACTATTCATAATATAATATTTTCTCTAATATTGAATAACGTAAGAGAACGCGATAAAATAGTAGAAAATAAAGATATTTGAAACAAAATACTAATATTCTTTTTGTAAAAAATGTCAAGGTTAAGCGGTTCACCGCTATCTTTAGCTTTTGATTTTGCTTGTGATGTCTATGACGTCATCAAGCATTTAATTCCGGAGAATAGCACCTATTGTACCGACGGAGTATTTGAGCTGCTTAGGCCCAGTTTCACCAAATGAGAATAAGGGCTTGTTCTTGAGTTAAAGTTATTTACTCTTGAGTGAATTTATGCAGCGTTTCATCAACACCTTACTCCAGAATACATAGTGTACTCCGAGAGTAAATTTTCTCGACGAAATTTGGCGGAGTAACAGCGTTATCTGTTTTTCTTCTTTTATTTTTTGTGAGGTCGTAGGGCTCGTCAACGGCAAGGTCATTAGAGCCCTTGCAGGTGGGGAAAATGCAGTTTCGCACCTTAGAGATTCTTCTCCATGTGTGGGACTCGCCGAACATCTCCCACTAAAAAAAACCTCCTAAATTCAACAAATATCTAAATACAAAGATGAGAGAAAAGAAAACAATTGCCGGACACGTTATATCATAAAAAAGGGGATAAAATCTTAAAATTATAATTTTAAAATTACAGAAAGGAAGGATAAAAGGAAAGGAGAATGCAAATTTAAACCCTCCCGAGAACTTCTGGGAGGAACCTCGGTCTACTCATAAAATTCAATAGTTTATTAACATCATCCGTTTTATTTCCAAGAATCGTTGGTAAATCTGCAACCAGATTAATTTGTCGCCGTCTTCTCGAGTATCTTCTGCAATCAGTTAGTAGGTGACGCACTGTCAGAGAACAGCTACACTCCTCACAAACAGGTTCATCACCAAGTAGTAAGAGATACCGATGAGTGAGAGGACAATGTCCTATGCGCATGTGGGTTATCAAGACCTCGTCGCGCCTGGCTGACCTACAGGAATTGCTCCATGAACTAACAGAGGATTTGATAAGTCAGCTTATTCCCTTCAACAGCCAACCACTCTATGTTCCATTCACTCAGAATCCTTGTCTTGATGGAATTTAGGAGATCATGCTTTGGAATCGTAAAGAAATCCACGCAATTCTTGAGGCATGCAACTTTGGCGGAAACGTCTGCTTTGTTTCTTCTGATTCCCACGTGTTCGGGAATCCAGCAAAACATTATGTTCTTTCCATCACTTGGGAGCGAGAGAAGCACATCCTGGATGTTCTGGATCAGCTTATCAGCTGGATACATAGTCTGGATTGCTTGAATGGCACTTAGAGAATCAGAACAAATCAGGAAATTGGATCCGCGGGATCGCAGTGCTCTCAATATCATCTTTGTTGATCGCAGTGCTCTCAATATGGCGTAGCACTCAGCGGTGTAAACGCAGCACAGGTCGCCAAGACGGTATCCACAGGTTTTACGGGGAAACGCCACGGAGCAGCCGACACCATCAGCCTGCTTCGACCCGTCTGTAAACAAAGGGATATGGACCCGGTGTTTGTCGAGGACTAGGTGAAAGCATACCCTCAACTGGAGTGGAGTGTTCTTATTTTCATTATGCAGAAGATCGAAATTAATCTTCAGCTTGTGCAAAGCCCAAGGAGGAGTCTTACTGAAACCTTGATTTAAGACATTATGCGTGTGCATATAATCAAGTTTTCCAAAATTTCATTGGAGCGATATCCAAAAGGTTTGGTTGCTCTCAGTCTATTGTTGTAGAAACGAATGGAAGAAGAGGAAGGATGAAATGCTGCGTTGTGTACCAGATTGTCGGGTAAAGTTAGCACGTGGCAAAAGTGTCGTAGAATGAGGAGTTGTTGCCGGAGGTAAAGAGATGGTTCACCACTCTCGGTTCGCCACACTCGCGTTATCTGTGGAATAGTATCAAATATATACAGTGCAAAATGTTGTTGAGGTTGCGAACGTTTGTCTTTGAGGAATACTCCAGCGATGAGGATATTTTTTGTCCGCTGCCTTGTCGACCGAGATTGAAAAGCGAGAGAGAGAGAGACGCGACTGGTTTTCTCTCCACGACTATTTTGTTGTAAGGTTTCGCCTGCGTAAATCCTCGATACTCCTTACTGAATGAAATTTAAAATAATTTGTATTACACCTCTGATTGGTGAATGTATTTGTAGTATTTATTATATTTCTTCCTGAAAAACATGGGTCACGGTATATTAGTGAATGCAAATGATGAAGTTATGAAAAAATAAATGTTTTCCAGATTTGTTGATCTCGTTGCTTGGTTACGTGACGTCTTTTTGCTTGAGAAACGACGATATGAAAATGTTCTACGGGAATATTCTGGATTAACAAATTGAGAGTAAAAGACTCGAGTGTAACTCATTCACGATCTTGGTGAAACGCTCTAAGGTTATTTATGAGTATAAAACGAAGAGTAAATTTACTCTGGATAGATTACTCTATACTTTACTCGCACTTGGTGAAACTGGACCTTAATATATTGATGGTACCGTAGCAGAATTCAAATTACGCGCTAAATCTCTGCTGGATATACAACAAATGCCGACGTGTATGCGTCATAAACAATGTTAATGTATATTACTGCAAAAATAAGCTATTACACTCAAAAGTAGTGGGTGAGCAAAGTCGGGGAGTTCAAAACACATCGATAAAAAATAGTTTAATTTTTCCGTTATCATATTAACAGGAGTTACACTTAGCCGAAATGTCGAAAATTTAGAAAATATTTTCATTGAATACCTGTTAAAAAACTGAGGGTGAGCAAAGTCTAAAATAGTTGAGCAAAGTCAGATGTTTCATTTAAGTCCAAGATCGTTTGAATCGGTTGAGAATAAATAATCCATTCCGAATAACTTCACGGAGCAGGAGCGTGCGATAGCTTCGGAAGTGTCGTCATGTACTTCAGTGGGAGGTGGCGTGAAAGCTCGAATCGGAACGGCGCTTTGAGCTACCGGAGCGTTGGGAGCTTAATTCGGAACGCAGCATGAGTCTACCATGGTTAACTATGGTAGTTCCGAATGAAAAGTATCAAGAGAAATAATTTCATTAATCATAATGTCATTTTGTAGTATCGTGTGCTAGATTTAGTTGTGTGCAAAGATTTGGTTTTGCTGGGGGCATTGTAACATTTGAGTCAATTTTACAAATATTTATAATACTAAACAACAAAATTTTATTAATTCATAGAAAATAGTTTACAACAGTCATGTTTAATTTTCTTTCTATGTAGTACAAAACTGTACTGGCACTCTGGTACACCTGGTAGGAGAAAGTGTGGGGTAAGGTGACACTTTTTAGGCGTAGCTAGCGAGGGGCGACGAACACAAAGGTGATTGCCCTGGGGAGAATGTAAAAATTATTCCTTCGATGCAATAGCGAACGAGACTTGACATCCCTTAGGAACTCACGCGGGAAACTCAACCAATGTAAAAAAATTCCTTCTGATATTAAAAATTTTTCTTTTGGCGATTGGCCACACTTGCCGCCAAATTTTAGAGCATTTAAAGTACAGGGGGATGGTTTTGACGGTGCGAGAACTACGAGGGGATCGGGAGCGAAGGGTGGACGTCACGGTTTTCATCATCTTTTCGCTGTGATCGCCTGGTCGACTCCGGAACCGGTACATTGGCATCTCTTAAATAACTTAAGTAAGGGCCTCTCGGCGTTTCCTTCCTTCTTTATATCAAAAAATAATTACAATTCCAAACATTATTTGTTTACAAGCTGCCAACGGGTTGGAAACTGCTTGCCAATGCCACTACAACCATATTTTATAACCCCATGCCAATAATTATTCCATTCCTGAAACGCACCTGGAATACAGCTGAAAATTCATCATTTACTCAAAACATTCGGACAAGGAGGGAAGCAAAACGAAAAAGTACAAACGTTCGGTGTGGATACGCAAGTACGTGTCGGAGACATTTGCAGTAGGTTAGTATTAAGCAACCAACTGTTGAAATAGAAAATGGACCCACCAGCATCTAAAACATTCTAATATTACGAAAAATCGGGGGAGCCAGTCAGAATTTTACTGACGATTGGAAGTCAGTCATCGCAAATGACTTGTAGAGACTGCGTTTCTTGTCAATATTGCGTTGGTAATGTTATGGTTACCTCGCAGCGGCGATGTTGGCTCCCTCGACGGACAGTGACTGCCTCATATATTGACATGCTGTGATATATTTCTTTTATTTATGAAGACCTGTGACCTGTCATTTTATTGAAGACTGAAGTGCTTTGCAGAAACCTTAAGATTTTCATTTGTATCACATTTCTTAGGCAATTGAGGTTTTCATGTACGATGATCTTATGAAGCCGATGCTTCTCAGAAGTGAAGTTATCATCAATTCCCCATTATACCGATGCTTCTTGCAAATAGTTATCATCAACACTTGATGATTAAACTGATATTAAGTTTAAAATATTGAAACGTACTTAAATGTCAATATAAGCTAGAAGTTCCAAAATAATTCAATTGATTAAAAAAGGTGTTGATTTAGATTTTAATTATGAATATGTTTAAATTTTAAATTACGTTTCAGAATTTTTAAAAATAAAATATTCATCAAACATAATAATAGAATGAATTTTGAAGTACATAAACAACACTCCAAAGAAATGTTCTTCTCAAGGTAATGTTGTGCTGAAATCGCTAAGGGCGCCTCGCTCGCAGCACGGACGGTGCTCTTTAAAATTCTATAATATTTTTGCTATTGCATATTATGAACTACAACTTGGTGAAAACTTCTTTAAGTCTTATGCTTTAATATGATGTAGGTAAAATCACTAAACTCGAAACTCCCTCACTCAACTTTTTAAATTCAATTCACCAACTCGTAAAACCACACACAAAATGTTTAATAAATTACCTCAGTTGGGAAATAAGTTACTACTTTCTAACTCATGTCGCTTTCACAAACAATAGTTGAAAACTTTACTGTTAAAATTTAGAAGGGAAATATTCATAAATGACTGAAAAATCGCGAGTTGAACGGAAAAAAATACTTAAAATGAGTTTGCACATTTCCGGCTTCGAAGTCTTTTTTTTACCATGTTCACCCAATTTTATACAAAAAATAATTTCAGATTCAGCACCCTTGAAAACAAAATCGTGACTATTTCGCCAATTATTACGACCATTATTTTTTATTCCCAATTCCCGCCCATAAAACTGTCGTGCGTTTATAGATGAATGTCACCAGTGCAGAAAGTGTCGGACGTAAACCAAGAACTGAACGCACAGTAATATCGTTGTGCGTCACTCCTGTGCCTGCGTCCGTTAGTGCTTCTACGTAATGCAGTATGCGACCCGATGCGACCAGACTGCGACACTTTTACTGTTCGCGTGACGCCAGCTCCCAGCCGCTACCAATGCTGCCGTGTTGCCAAGCGTTCTGATATTGGTAGTGCGCTTCTGGGAGTTCCGAGCGCTCTTTTGGGAACGGCGAGAAGTGCAGTAAGCAGGTAGTGAGTGAAAGTCCGCCAATATGGAACGACGAGTTGCGATGTCTCATTTCCTTATTCTAAATGTGATGAGTGACAATGAAGATGATGATTCTGTAATCGATGCAGCTTTGAAATGTTTATCAAGCAGCAGTAGTGAGGGAGAAAACGATGAGGATCGTGGAAGCGTGCGAGGAATGGAATTTTATGTTATTCGTCGTTTTTCTAAAGAAGAATTTAAATGCTATTTTAGGTAAGGATTGCAGGTTTGTTTAATTTTAATGTTTGAGTTAATCTCAAGGACCGTCATACTGCTGTTGTGGAAAAAAAAGGTCTTGCTACTCGAGTTTAAGCGTTAAAGAAACGTTACCCCTTCGCTCCACAGAAAAATGAGTTACACTAAAATTTTCCGGAACTTATTTTGCGTTTATCTGTGTAAATTGAATTTTTTTACTGCATCCTATTTAAATTTTATTTCAGGTACTACATCCTATTTTATTTCACTTGCTTAATTTTGGCAAAAATAACCTGTATGAAGTTGGGGTCTGCGCCAATATCTCCATTAACACGATATACCGAGTGAAGGTGGTCATAACAGAGACGGGGAAGAATTAACATCAAAAAGTCGATTGCTGGGAATCAACAGCATAACAGCACTTGTTCATGTTTCGCAAAGAGGTTTTGCGGCACATTCCAACCTTTTCACGGCAACTAAAAAGTGTAGTTTAGTACTTTATAAATCAATTCCACGTGCAGTTATTTACCTGTGGTGACTAACTTTGCCTGTTCGGGTGTTAAGTGTAGTTCCATAGCGAGGAGTATAGCACTGCCCACTTCCTCGCGTGCCGACTTGCCCTAGCAGTGTGCAAGATGGAAGCGAGAGAAAATGCCCTAGACGTGGCCAGATTCTGGTCTAAACATGTATGAACATTGCGTGTTTACGAGTAGTTTCTTTTTTAATTTTTTTAGGTGCTTTTGACTCGATTGTAATGTCTTCATGTGATTCTCTGACATTTTTTATTTTCCCGCCAAAATACCACCTCGCTTCCGACGCACATAGAATTAAATATAAAGAGGTAACCGTCTCTGCTGCAGATTGTCCTTGATAATATGAGACAGAAGATACCGAGAGATTTCGCCCTCTCGCTCGCACATCCGCTTGGAGGGAGTAAGGTGTTGCTG
>NNCF01128892.1:95408-133292 GCA_002313205.1 Laupala kohalensis | reverse complement strand
GGGGAATCGATTTTTTATATAATATATATATATATATATATATATATATATATATAATATTATATATAATGTACTTCAGTGGCATCGAAAGCTCGAATCAGAACGGTGCTTCGAGCTACAGGAGCGCTGAGAGCTGAATGCGGAATGCAGCCAGTGTCCACCACGAGAAAACACTGTGAAAACGAACCGTTATTCATCCACGGAGAGAAGTCACATCTGCCTGCCTAAGGGATCGAGCAAGAATCGCGATGTCAGTACGAGTGGAATCTGCCTCTGACGATCCCACTTCAGCTGGGGATCATTCAGAATGCAAATCGTCATCTGTGACTAGTCAAGCGACGAGTGGGACGGTCTTCCAGATGTCACCTGGGCTTATACATTTCCCTGCTCCTGGATCTAGGTCACAAATTTATCAGGTTTATTCTTTGTCCCTGAATATTTATGACGAGCGATGTTGCAAGTACTGCACCAGTGCATCACCCTAGGCACCATAAAGTACAGGTGTTAATTTTGTAGTTTATGTAATCAATGGTAGCTCACCTGAAGTTGTACTTTTTTGTTATTTTTTAAATTTAATACAAAGACTCTTGAAAAACAAAATTTATTTTAAGGCGAATATTGTACAAAAACTATCTCATTTACACAAAATTACTATTTTCATACTTAATTTTTAAAAATTACAATAAATGAAATTTTGGAAACAAGATCCATTAACTTCCATGTTAATAAAATAAGAATAGAAACAGCATGTTGCTTATTTTCTTTATTCATTAAGAAACTGTAACACTTTCCACTCAGAGGGCGACAATTTCAAAGTTTAAACATGTAGACCGCAGATTTTTGTCCAACCTGTGATTCGCTCAATCAAGTTAAGTGCTAGTGGAAACGACAGCATTCTTCAACTATTGTTGTTGTGACGTGTTTAAGTGAGTTTAATTTTCGTAAATTTGAATTGATTTCCGAAATTGTTGTTTTTACAGAAATGACATTGAATTCATGTGCCGCGAATTCGTCGAGGAATACAGTGGATGTTAGCACAGACTTCGTGGATGAAGTGAAAAATTTAAAATAGGCAAAACAAATATTTCAGAAAAATCACTATCCCAAATACAATTGCTGAATAAACTTACAGCTTGAAATATTTATAACTTTGTTTTCAAAGTTATGCGTAGCGCATATTTTGCACTCTCATGGTCATCGTAGTATAAGGAGAGCTTTCATTCAGTGTTCTAAATTGCAATAAAAACTGTTTAAGAGCGACTTTGGGCCAAGAAAGACTGTCTGATTGAGGTATTCTGGCCATTGAATCAAAATTGGCAAGAAAATTGAATTTTGATGCCACTATACAAACATTTGCCGAAAGAAAAATTGTTTGAAATGTCCATCGATCACGTGCTTTATTGACGGCCCTGTATGTTTCTATTTACTTGTGCCATGGATTGGCTTTGACTCTTGCAGTAAAAAGCGAGGCAAAAGCATTTAGTCTAAAGCACGAACGAACTTATATTTCAGGCTGTTTTCAACAAGAATGGAGAGGATTTCGGACAGAAATGTTTTTCACCTAGGGCGTCCAAAATCCTAGAGCTGGCCCTGATGATTGCGTTGCGTAGGTGGCAGACAGTCGCATGCATGCTCCATACATTGTGTTTTGCGTGAAGCTGGACAGATTTTGTCCTGCTATTGAGCACCTTGTTTCCTCAGCCCCTATTTGCTTCCCCTTATTTCTGCCAGCTGCCGCTTTGCAAATGCTCAAGTTTGAATACAAATACAGAGCGGAGTGTTTCACAAGCTCCAGCTCCGCAATCACTGTACCCGAAAGTCGAAATAAAGCCTCTGAGGAATTATTACTTCAATAGGTATAAAAATAAAGTAAAACGTATGGGTAATTTGTTCTCTTTAATTTTTAAAATGAAACACTAAAATGTACAATGGAAGATTGAGTAATAAACAAAATAATTAAATGTCGCAACCAACAATCGTTACTTACAGTTAGAATACAATATATGATCCAAAACAATAAATAACCGAAATGAAAAATTACCAGAAACTGACAAAGATATACATGGCAGCAAGATATATGGAACCAACTTTCTTAATAATGATTGTCTCAAATTAAGTGCATGTAATGGGTAGGAATAGATTCAGGGACCAATTTCAGAATGTGATCCACAGCTACAGAATCCTAACCTTAAATTTTCTTATATGCTTCTGTGATCGCTGCTACCACCATTACCACCTTGAACCTCACTTGTGAGCAAATTTTCTTTGAAACAATTGCTAGGACCTGTTAAACTACTATCACTAATAGTGGGCATCTTTGAGTCTGCAAAACTTGTATTTTTGTACATTACCTAAACTAGTATTACACCAACACCTGTTAGGAATAAAGAAGATAGTGCAATGTTTTTTCCCTTTGTAACTACCGCAAATGTGATGAGCGAGAAATAAAACTTATATTTTCAGTCATATTTGACACTTCCGAGTCTGTTCCAACATTTATTTATTTTTCTAACTTTTATTTCTAACAGAGCAATTTCCAACATAAACAATTTTGCAGGAAACAGAAAAACACTGCAATTAAATCA
This sequence comes from Laupala kohalensis, assembly GCA_002313205.1. NCBI lineage: Eukaryota > Metazoa > Arthropoda > Insecta > Orthoptera > Trigonidiidae > Laupala > Laupala kohalensis. The sequence goes on along the minus strand of NNCF01128892.1, from coordinate 130,707 downwards.
TATAAATTCCTAGCGATTAAGAAATGGAATATTTGTTATCAACCATCAGTCAAGGGAAATATACCCTTATGATCTCGACTCAAATACTGCAATATCAAAATGAAAAAAATGCTGTTCATAATTTTCCTTTTTTTTTTACCAGTATTACGAAGTGCATTTTAATAGGAAAATAATCATTGTTGAATGGGACGGAAGGTGACAAGTACTGTCTGGTTATCTCTAGTTGACAATGACAACACCTCGGCCTTAGGGAAGAAGGGATGACAAAAAAATGTCAATAATGAAGAATATTTGATAAAACAATTAGAAAATTTTTATTGCTCAAATTGTTGGCTTCTATATATGCTTACAAGTGATCCCACAAGATAATTGAAATATTTTATTTTACATTTGTTGTTCCCAACCAAAGCATGCCTAACACCCCTGCCAAAGATGAATGATGAGTTAGAGAATTTGAGGTAACTCACGTTTTAATAAATTAATCAAAGTTAAAAATGTTAAAAATTAGAAATTTGTTCTATAATTTGATGACTAATTGCCAAACAGCCAATAGGTATTCTTTAGCAAACCAAATAAAAAATAACCAATTTACCAACAATGCCAATTTCATTCTGGTAATTTTATAAACAAATAAAATAATGGTTTCACAAATACAGCACATAGCAAGATACATTACTTTTTACTGATAACCATATGCTTACACTAAAAGAACCAAGTTTGTAAATCATAAAGAACTAGCTTGATATATGACCTAGAAAAATAACCATGAGGCAATCATAAATATATGCAACTTTTAAACACATCAACTATGTTTAACAAACTTCATTCCATCGGATCTTAATTCAAACTTCGCTACACATCATAATTCTTGAAAATAACACACACATCAGATTATAGATTTTAAAAAGGCATTCATTAGAATGCTCCATTATAATAAAAACAGCTACACACTAGTTAATCAGTACAAAAAAAACCTGTCAGGAAAAAATGAATCCACATTAATATACAAGAGCAAATTAAGATCATTTGGAAAAGGCATTAAAAGCAAACTATAAACCGCTTCATAATGACTACATAAAACAAGTTAGAGAGTCTTCAACACCTCAGTCTTATAAGGGGCCATTTATTGGGCTCACTGATTAGACAGTTTCACCAGAATCATTGCTTTCAATAGGTTGATTTATTATTATTGATGAATCAGAATAAGGCTCAGGAATAACAGGTAAAGATGTTACTTGTTTAGATATACCCAGTTGCTGTTGGGAAGCCTCATACTCTAAAGCAGAAACTAAGGTATCAGAGGTTGTCAGTTTACGCAACTTAGGAAGTCGTTTGCTTTCAGATGAAGAATGAAAAATTACACTTCGTAATGCTCCACCAACACAAGACTTACTCTCATTATTTGCAGAGGCACTCTTTCTGTCTTTGCCTGGAGATTCTGAAGTTACATCACATTTCAAAGAATTAATGATGATAACAGAATCATCTTCAGTATTATCTCCTTCCTCCTGCTCAGTTTCTTCCTTGTTAACTATTTTACCAATATCTTCTACTGACTTATAATTATTACAGTCACTAACAAATTTCTTGTCATCACATGAAGGAAAACTTTTTCCACTGTAACTATCTCCTATTTGGACAGATTCTTGGTGTTGTTCGCAGCGTTGACGGAAATCATTATTCCATGTTCTCTGAATACAACAGCTACCAGCATAATCAACTACCGGTGATTCATATTCCTCATAGGATTGGGGAGCAATAAAACTAACATTATCATCAAAACGCACTCTTTCAGAAACTCCATCTTCTCCTGCAGTCCAGCTGTTACTTTCACTTCCCTGTAAATACGAAATCAAATTTATTTCATGACCTCTATTTTACTAAAAACATAAGACAAAGCTCGCTTCACACGATGCATTTTGTGCTCCAAAATTGCATGCAAAGTACTATGCAGTCAGCCGTCCAGACTCAGATGACAGAAAATGATGTCATCGCTGTTAATCAAAACTGAACTTCAAAACTGTCGCGGTAAAATGCATTGTGTGAAGCCAACACAGCAGGACAAGCATCACAGCTGTCTGAACAACAGACATCAAAGGACACTGGAAGCAAAAAAAGCATGCTGGAATGGAGTGCAAAATGCATCGTGTGAAGCAAGCTTAACACTATTTTATCATAAGCACTCTTGACTTCTTTGTAATTAAGAAAATTTTCAACTTTTCTATCAGAGAAATAAGAACCCATAAATTGAACCAAATTAATAGAGGGAAACCTAACAGAATAAAAGGTTGGAAGAAGAAGAAGGGAAAAGAAAGGGAAAAAAACCCAACCATACCAAGATCATGTAAGGCCTACAGATAAAAGAACGTATCAAGTAATTTTGTACTTTCAGAGTTTTGTGAATGGAGTGCCAAATCAAACATTGTGATGCAAAAAGTATCCAAAGGCAACTAGTGGCCTTTGATGTTGCCAACCTTTTTCCCTCATTCCTTCTTCTGTATAACGTTGTTTGAAATATGTACTTATTTTGGTTTAAACCATAGTGTACACCTAACATACCTGTCGATCAAGAGGTGGTCTTCGACGTGTTCTCCTCGCTGGACCAGGGGCTAATTCCTCAAGTGAACTGAGAGAAGCAGGACCCACAGCGTCATCACTACGTTGACTGACAGTATCAGTATGTACTTCCACAGGAGTATGGGCATCAGTAGATGGACCACGATATCCTGACAAAGAGCTGGTATCTACTTTGAAATTGAGCACTGAACCAGCCAGAGCTCTTGTTGAAGCTCCTCCATCATCAGGTATTGATGTGGATACTGATTTTTCTGATAAGCTTGTTGCCGCTGAAGCAGTTTCACTACTCATACTAAACCTGTGAGATGATGCTACATCTGCTTGAACCTCAAGTCTGTAAATACACAAAATATTAATCTATAATAAATAATTTATACATACACACACAACACACACGCACACTCATACATGTGCATAACTATCATTTTCACCTGAAAAGTCCAACCTATCGTAAGAACAAATTCATGTTAATCCGACAATGATACCGATAAGAGAATAAGGTGATTTGACTGCCCTATTTAGTCGAATATAATTCTCCCATTTTTTCTCGAAAATATCGCCCAAAATCCACGGGGAGACTGCATTTGAAGTTTAGGACGGGAAAACAGTAAATTCAAAGTTTCGTAGGTCAATATGAGTTAAGTTAACACAGGCTGTATACGTAACGTAAACACAAAGAACAAGGATCGAAGATCGATTTTTTTTCACAACTCTTTATTCACAATTTGTTCAATACATGAACATTTGGTGAATTGTTTGTGGGTGGATAAATTACACGAGTGAGGATCCGTACATGACGGTCTTCTCAGAATTGATTTTGCATACACATAAAAAAAGGAACAAAATAAATGTCATAAAAAGAAACAATACCAAAGTTAATGAAATGACAGGGTTACATATTGGTGAATACCCCTACCCCACTAAAATAACTCCAATGAAAACAGCACCATGTGCATTTGATTATAGGGAGGTCTGCCGGCTGAGCCCCCGACTGTGGTAGGGGAACTGTGCCAGGGAGTCGGTTCACAGACCCAACACAGAGTCAGCGTTCCAGTAGTTTGTATAGTTCTATGGTTATTGACTCTCCTTCAGGTGAAGTTTGCTGAAACTAGCTTTAGAACAGGTTATGATTATGGATACTGGTTACTTGTATATATCTTTGTAAATAGTTTTGTACATTTTTGGTCTGCTCTGTGTTCCGATTTTTGTTTTCAAATTTTTATGTCTTTGTGTTATGTTTGTGTATTTGATTATCGTTTTGTGTTGTGGATTGGAGTTTTTGTATTATATTTTGTTATTTTTGTATTTTGATTTTGTGCGTTGTGGATTGGATATGTTGTGTTTTTGTATATATGATATGTATGCGTTGTCTTTATTTTAATATTTTGTGTTCTATATGTTGTTATGTTTATGGTTGTGGTTTCGTTAGAAGTAGTCACCTGCCTCCTCGTGGCGAGGACGGTAACTCATCTGATGCTTATGGCAGCCCGCTGCAAGCATCAGGGGAGGTTAAATGGTGATTAGATTTAAGATTTTTGTTGTAGTTAGTTATTTTGTGTTTGTTGTTTTTATTTTTGGTGGAGGTGTTATGTTTTGTTTAGTAAAATGTTTGTAAATAGTAGTAATGTTGTTGTGTAAATAAGGACTCCCTGCCATATGTATTATGCATGGGTGCAGGGAGTCCTGTCAAATTATATGTATATAATATTAACCTCTATGTGTAGTAAAATTAAATGAAAAAAAAAATTTTCTATGGTTATGGACCTAAGAATTTTTTTATTGGAATCGTTGCAGTATTGTGTTAGAGAGGCTTGTTGCACCCCAGAGTTGAAGACCATGTCCAAACCGGCTTCAGTATCGCTTTATATATTAACAGCGCCATACTTTCTTTTCTAAACGATGTAACCAATTCTCTTAACCGTGGAGATAATCCACAAGGTATTTTTCTTGATTTTTCGAAAGCATTCGATGTAATCGATCACAAAATTCTTCTCTCAAAACTGCACTCATACGGCATTCATGAATTGGTACATCAATGGCTAACTTCCTACTTGAGTGATAGGCATCAGCAAGTTGAAATTTCCCATGTTGGAAATAAAGTATGTCAATATTGCCTTTCAGAAACAAAGTCACTTACTTGCAGAGTTCCTCAAGGTTCAATTTTAGGCCCTATCCTCTTTTTATCGTACATAAATGATGTCACCCACCATGTCTGATTGCAAAATGGTTCTCTTTGTCGATGACACAAATCTCCTATGTAAACATGTCAATGTGCAAAAAGTTCTATCTAACCTCTCATCTTGGTTTCATTCAAATAGTCCCATCGTTAATACTGATAAATCAGTATCTATGTCATTTCGCAATAGTGTAACAAAATCTCTTCATCCTACATCCCTTTAGCTAAATGGAACCCAAATAAAATCAATCAAGATACAATTTTTAGGGCTTCATATTCAGGACAACCTCAAATGGAATTGCCATATTGATAATTTGAATTCCAAACTAAGCAAAATATGCTATGTATTCCGAATTTTAGCCAACATTGTTAGTCAACATGTTTCTCGCTGTGTGTATTTTGCAAATGTATATTCTCATTTATGGTACAGCATTATCTTCTGGGGCCAATCCACTCAGAGCATTCAAACTTTTAGAATTCAAAAGAGAATAGTTCGGATTACAAGTAAATCTCACCCCTGAAATTCATGTAAACCTTTATTTAGACAATTAAATATTCTCTCTCTCCCTTGCATATACATTTATGAAGTAGTCGTGTTTGTTAAGACAAAACTATTAAAATCCCTCCCCTACTTTAGAAGAAATTGTCTAATTCACAAATACAACACTCGTTATAAGGCTAATATTCATTGTCCTGGCGTGTCAACAACTCTTTGCCAAAGAGGCCCTTATCATTTAGGAATAATTTTGTATAATTCCCTTCCCAAAAATCTAAAAGATATAAATAAATTGAATCTCTTTAAATCCGCAGTTAAAAGCTTTTGTTTCTATAATGTGAAAGAATTTACAGAAGTTAATAAAAGAGTTTCAATTTCCTAATAAATATTGTTTTTCACATGACTTCAGATGATGTAAGTGATATTAATATCTCTTACACTTTATCGCGCCATTGTTATAGAACTCCAGATACTTATTAAATTCCTTTTTCATGCATGTTGATTTTGCTCCTATTTGTTTTTAATAGTTTATTTCTAACTGTACGCAACCTTGGCACGGTTGTGTACATTAATCTGNAAAAAAAAAAAAAAAAAAAAAAAAAACCCTAGGCATCCTAGGGTTAACAAGAATCCTATGCCATAAATACCTTTGTTGTTTTCGTTTGCCACTACATTGTCCACATTTAGTGAGTGCGCTGCAGGATGATTAGCTACATTTTGAAAACTTACAAAATTAGATTGAAATGGTGCAATTTGCGTCATGTGGGGTCATTATTCAGGGAGTCACTATGCGAGTTGAGAAAATACATGATTATTTTGGTGATCTGCATGCTGCTGTTGTGCCTGTTGAGGCTGCTCTTGATGAAGATGCAATTGTAGTCAAAGCTGTTTAATTATTTCTTGTTGAAGTGCTATTGTTGCTGCTTCACATGTAACATTGTACTGCTCGGCTGCTAAAGCCACGAGCCCCTTATCACACAAAGGTACCCGTGCTCGGATTCTCTGCATTAGCGTTATCTAGCGGCCGATGCTAGTAACCTGAGCTGACTCTTAGAATTGATGGGGCGTTCACTGATGCGAACACAGTGTATTATAGCGCGGTGTTCACCGTACAGTCGGGTGTAGTAATATAAGGTTGCTAACAAGAGGACTATAGTATACATAGGACTGTAGTAAGAGACTTAACTTGTACTGCTTAATCTTTCGCTAATAGCAAGTTTGTTTTGTAATAAATAAAATAAAGGTTCTCATAAGAATTTTTTTGTTATTATTGTTTGGTTTATCACATTTTTAATCACTTTTCTTTTAGAAAACCTAACCCTTAAATACAAGTAACTAGTTCTATTAGTAATTTTTGCTGAGAAGAATTAACCAGAATAAGTTCTTTTAAAGGTCCAAAAAGTATTTTAAACTTTTCATGTCACCACAGATAAATGGACTCATAATCCACACCACACAGGAAATATATGTAGCCATTTTAAACAAAGAATAAAAAAATAACTTGAAAATCAAGAAATAAGTGTGTAAAATGGGTCAAGTATTACACAGCTGAAAACAAGCACTAATAAAATAAATGCTTACATTTTCTAGTTTTTATTCACATTCCAAGAATAAAATATTTAAAACTATATCAGCATCTTTTGGACAAATATTTACGGATTTAGTTATTATGGGGTTGCATCAATTTGAATGATTTATTCATTAAAATTGGAATTTTAATACAATATTATGCAAAAATAAAACTCTCATAAATATTTTCAAATCTTGATGAATTTCCCAGCAGTGTATTAATCAAGAAATGCTGATATTATACTTCCAGCAAACTAATTATTATAATCATAATTACTTCAGCTCAAACTTCTAATACTTAAACATCTTGTTTAGCAATATCACAGAACTGACCAGAATACTTCAATTTTACGCTACCATCAGTCTGGTCACAACTGAATTCAGCCCAATGACATGTCTAGTTTTACAAGGTGGGAACGCTAGACAGAACCACCCTGCAGTAGCTTCTTATTTGTTTTCTTTTTCAGTTTTACTACAACAGAAAGTATGAAATCTTTAAAATGTTGCACTTCAACCACTAATTAATTTCCTCTTGTTTATCTTAGTTGTTTTCTTCTATCATACGTTTGTTACTTTGTTTCTGCAGCATTTAAATATGCTACTCAATTAGGGAATATAGAAGGAATACTTCTTGGCACTTGTTTACTTAGTGATCCTTGTCTAGTCTCCCCTGCAGAATGTTTATCAGTCTTCCCTTTCAAGACTTCATGGCTTCTAATAATTCCTAGGAATTTGTTTCACCCCCTTCTGGTAAACAGGATCAGAAGGAAATCGAAAGAATGGTGTCCTTTACTCAAATAAATAAAATTGCAGTTGGGAACACATTTGTCTGACATTCTCTTTAGTTAGCATACCTGTAACAGAATATTTTAAGGTGAGAGGAATCACAGAAGAGCAGCAAATAAATAGTTGATTTATATATTTATCAACACACAACCGATTACATTAAAATATATGTTTACATGAGGCCATTTCAACATAATGAACCATTTACATCAGTATATTTTAAAGAAAACCATTTTGTATCTGTACATATTATGGTAATAAATTTGATCATTCACACTTACCTTAAAAGGTACTTACCGTAAGAGAGAAATTGTACCAGATAATTGGTAAACCATAAATATAATCTAATAAAAACAATTCATGGCTTATATGTCTTGTCAGCAATTGACCTAAATCTTTATTAAAAATCGACTTTCAAATTCTCAATTTCAATTATAAACATTCATCACTTCACAAAAACACACAGAACTTCAGTGGCTCCACCAAAGATTCTCGGGCGCTACCAACAAAACGACGGGAAATTGTACTAACGCCGGTCGCTAGATAACGCTAATGCAGATGATCCAAGCACGGGTGCCTTCGTTCGATGAGGGACTCGTCTAGAGCCGAACACTCGCATGCTATGAAGATCGATGATGGCGGGATTTGATGCTCATTCGAAGAAGCTGAAACCGAACTAGTTCATGTTGTCTACGAATGACTGATCGCCGTCATCGTGCCAACCGTGACACACAATTTTGTCGAAAGACGAGGATCTTCGGCACAACGACAGTTGGGCGATCGAAGATGCTTCGACGCTAACTTCAAACACATGGCAATAAAGCAGCGGCACGAGAATTCTAAATCAATATTTAGATTTCACACACATTACTTACGCTAGCATTTTCCATTATTTAGAAAGACGCAAATGTAATCCATCGGTCTGACAGACCAATGCGTGGGTGTAGGAAGGTCAGATTTCTGTGATAATTATAATATATTGCAGTATAATTGTATTAAGAATATAAAATAATAATGTATTTAGAATATATCTAAAGGTAACATCTTAAATTTAGTATTTTGAAATTTTACTGGCCTTCCTTTATATGAATCTGATTATACTTTCTTTAAATGTGATGAATTTCACACTGCTTTGGATATGGAGAATTTCCAGTATTGTTTACTTTAATCAGTCATTTGTGAGATTTTCTTTGATTAAAAAAGAGCTGACTGGAATGGTATGCTTGCTAACTTGATATGTAACCCTATTATTGAACCAAGTGATTTTGATATTAATTTCATCAAGGGTACTTTTTATGATAAGTTTTACTTATTAATTGAAAAATGTACTAAAAAATTACTAATCAAAGATTTAGAATATCCAAGATGGTTTTTGTACGAGTTAAGGAACTGCTATAAAAAGAACCAAATTCATAAATTATATAAAATATATAATTGTATTTATTATTATAAGCTGTTTCAGGAAATGAGTATTAAATGTAAAGTATTGATTAGAAAGGATGAATCAAAGTACATTAATAGCATTGAGCAATCAATACCTAAGAACTCAAAAACATCATCTAACCCTGTAGTACTAACCATGAGTAATTTTTACGTACTCCATCTTTTTATTGATTTCAAATAAATACTTGTACATAATTCTTGTATTGTACTTTATTCGAAAATAAATATCAAATACAAGTATTAGATAAGATAAAGGTTGTTGAGTATTTGAGTCAATAATAAAACAATATTCCTACTGCCAAAGTTTCGGACATTTATTTGTTCTCCTTCAGAGCTAAACACAACAGGTTTACAATTACACCATAGCCAACCAACAGTTGATAACTAACACAAATCATTAGTCTCCTACATATTTCAATTAAAAATACAGATATATAAACAAACATGCCTGTATATAACCAAAACACAATAACACCTTTACATCTTCATACATAACTCATGCCACCCATAATGTCATCCTATCTCAACCAAGGCCCGCTAGATCTCATTACTCCCATACTACATCATCACTGGGCGCTCACCATAAACCAAATCCAAGTAACTAACTCTACAACAATACGCCATTTGATTCAAACTATAACTCGGCCAAATTATGACCCAAATACTCAGAAGTCTTTATCTTATATTATGAATGGGGTCAACAAAAACATTGGAATTCAGTACAAGTATTATTTTTCAATAATATGATATCCTTTCTTGTAGATACATTCAAGAGCTTCTACGTATATGTATGTACATATTATAGGTATATGTATGTACATATTATAGGTATATGTATGTACATATTATAGGTATATGTATGTACATATTATAGGTATATGTATACGTATATATTGTACATATGTATGTGTGTATATATTGGTGGGGTTTTTATGTATAGTTAGTACTAACTATAGGTACATAGGCATTAGTATTCTAGGGTTAATTATGTATATTCTGTTGCTAAGTCACAATTATTGCCTGCAACAATGGTATCAGTTTTTTCTTCATTCAAATACAATCAGACTATTGCTAATTTATTTGCAAAAAAATTTAGGTCTGTGTATACTTGTCTTGATTTGAGTTCTACTCAAGGAGTTTGACTTTCCTCATGTATTAAATTGTCATATTCCTATTACCGAATCCGATATTGAGAAATCTGTTGATAGTTTGTATTTGTTGTTCAACTTCCAGTCCTGATATGTTTCCTCCTATTTTGATTAAAGAGTGCAAAAGTTGATCGTACCTTTTCATACCTCTATTAACATTTTTAGTAAATCAATTTCTGATGGAATTTTTCCTGAGTTATGGAAGATCTCTTTTAAAAGCCAGTGATACAGCCTTTGTTAAAAGTCAGTGATACAGCTGAAATTACAGACCTATTAATAAAAGCAAAGTTATGACTAAAATATTAGACGAGCTACCATATGATCAACTATATTTTTAATTAAATATATAATAGATGTTCAGCATGTCTTTCTTGTTTGTAGATCTGCACAATCTAATCTGTGTGTTTATTTAGATTACCTAAATATTGAATTAAATTATGATGTTGACACTACTTTCTGATTTTAGTCAGGCATTCAATGTCATTAATACATAAACTCTATGCCTTTGGCATACTGAAAATTTACGTAAGTGGATTGCGTCAATGTTAACTAATAGAGTACAGATTGTTAAAATGAAACAATCTCTCTCTCTCTTTCAAACTATTTATGTTACTTCAGATGTTGGTCAAGGTTCTCATTCTGGACAATTATTTTTCTCTACCTTTCTTAATGATTTACAAAGACATTCCATGATCCTATTCTTTGCTGCTGCTGATATTATTTTTAAGGCAAATTAAGAATGAAAATAATAGAGCTTTGCTACAATCAGATATGATTCATTTTCATTTTGGTGTATTAAAAATAGAATAAAATGTGAAGTTGATAAGTACTTTCACATTACCTTCTGTAAAGTAAGAAGTGATAATGTTAACTTTACTTATAAAATTGATAATAATATATAAACAGTATATGAAATAAAACACCCCAGAATTTACTTTAAACATAAATTAACCTTTGTTAGGAATTTTGAATGTATTATGTTAATGTCTAATAGAAAGATTCAGTTTGTTAAACAAATTTCTACAAAAATTAAAAATGTTGCAAATTACAGAGCACTATATTTTTTTGATTATTTACCCTATGATATCTTATTGCTCAATTATTTGGAGACCTTTTGTGAACTGTAGGATTCAACTTTTAGAAAGAAAAAATTAATCATGCCTTTTGAAGGTTTGTTGTTACTAGGGTTGGGCAACCAACCCCCTTCCGTCATGATTGTTTGGTTTGGATTTATAGATTGTTTGGTATCCCTACCCTTGAATCAGCAATGACTAAGAATAAAATTCTTCATGCATTTCAAATTTTAAGCAATATGGTTGTTTGTAGCAAATTACTGAGCAAATCCAATTTTCAAATGCCAATGAGACATAATAATTATTTATTTTACAACAATAGAAATGAAAACATGCGATCTCCAGTACCTAGGATGTGTAGTCTTTGAAGTATTCGTGCTGATTTATTTGATGTTTATTCAGATTTGTATAATTACATTATGAATAAAACTAAGTTATTATTCAAATTTGATGATCATCATTATTTAGTATTTTATTTTATAAGTTTTTCACTTATATGCTATGTCTCTTTCATACTAATTGTATCTATTGTAAATTGTAAAAACAAAACAATTGCACCCAGAACGATTAGGTCTAAAGCAATCATTTTTGGAAGGTAGGTAGATGGTACCACACATAAGCAATGTTTGAACTTACATATTACTAGAAGGAATACTGACCGAAATATACAACCAGACAATGTTAATTTTGGTATTACGTCGTGCCACCATGCTGATGAATCCATATGTCGAGACATTGCGGCTTGGAATCATAGTACATCTTGAACGGCTTCTTGTGACAGTCCATCCCATGCAGCTTGCACCTAAGCGTGCAGTTCTTTTATATAAGTTAGTAAGGGTGAGGTCCTCATCGTACACTCCGTAGTGCCTCTCATTCTCAATAGGGAAAAGGTCAGACTATATGGCAGGATATGACAGTTTCCTCCGCTTCAAGTCACGTGAGGTACACTAACAGTGCTAGGGCACCACATTATATCGCTCTCCACAACATATCAGGCTGCCTAGACCTGTGAATGGGACCACAAACCACTGCTTGTGACGCAGCCCTCGATGCCCTCTGATCAGTTTCCATTGCAACAGCACTACAACGACATACCTGCGAGACCAAAATTAACATTGTTCGGTTGTGTATGTCAGTAAATATTCCTTCTAGGTGGAAGTTAAATCACTTTGTGATACTTTCTACCTGCCTTCCAAAAATGATAACAACGCACCTCCTCATGCTGGGTGCAGCACCCTTTTTTGACAAGTGTAAATTCTGTACATTTTAAGGATAAATAATGACTAACACAGTCTCAGAACAAAGAGAAAGCATTTCAAACAGAATATAGAGAATATAGAACCATACCACTCTTAATTACCTTCCCAACAATTGTAAATATAAAAATTATTGGCACAGATACCTTTGTCCTCCAGGAAGAACACTGGATGCAATACTACCAGCTAAACTTGCTCCTGTCAAACTTGCACCAGCTAAGGCAACATTGCTGGCAGATTCCCGATCATTTTCCCTTCCTAACCGTTCTAACTGACTGCCACTTCCCAAAGACAAGGACACTTCCCCAATGGAGGGATTTGCACCACGATGACTGACTGCATCCATAGACACAGCATCTGCAAGAATGTCATAAACCTTCACAGTAGGTAACTTACCTCTTGTGTTTATAGAAATACATTCACATGCTATATACATGGGGTAAACTATGAGGGTGAAAGGAAGGGCGACCATCAAGTACAAGGTGGCAAGCTACTGCTATACATCTGTATCTGGAAACACTTTTTAACCATTTCGTAACTACCCTCGAGACTAGATGAAGGTTGAAATATGAACCATCACACCTTGATATACTTAGCTGAACCCATTATTAATGAGCTTCTGATATTTATGTACTTTCTGAATTATGCGGAGTCAATGTTTGGTACATTCGTCACTGGCTGACAAGAGTTCATATTGAAATATATATGCTTAAAATTTTAAGAGTTCTGACGTATAGTCTATACAAATCAGCCTAGTTTTGATATGAAAATGTCAATATGGGATGATGTAACATTAGCAAGTGTTAAATACAAGACATTGTATTTATTTTGTTCAGAAACACCACTCGGCTACTACTATACTTCCTTTTTGCTTGGCGATTCTACCTTAAGATTACACTGCTTCTTACGACCTTTTTCTTCTTGGACTTGACCTTTCTTCATGGATAATTTTGCTTTGATATTTTCATACAAAAGCTGAATTAACACTGCATTTCCCAGGACGAAGAAACGGTATAGAGTTAAGGACAATACTGTTACCAATCAGCCCAGCGACCTCACTCCACTCATAAGGGTGCTCTGGTTCTTTACCTCACACAGGAGAATTCTGGAGGTCACTGATCCTATTAATGTCTCCTATCGATCACTCGTGCTGGTCAGACTCAATTACTATTATGACACCTTATTATCACTCCTTTAGAGGCGATAGGTGTCTCTTACCTACACGGGAATTAAAGCTCTAATTGAAAGGCATATGTAGTCTCACCTGGCCTAAAAAAACTAATATTGTTATCCTTTTTCCATGCTACTCCTACAGATAGTGGGGATGAGGGCTGAATTTTGAGAAAAAACTTCACGGTAGATGGTAATTTTCTGTGCTTAATTCTGTGTAATTTTAAGTGCCTTTAAATTGTCTGTTTTCTTATAGGTGTAAATTGAGGGATAACAGTTTGCCGTAGAAGGGTTCTAGAAGAAAATAAAATATGCATGTAGCAGTCAATTCTCAAAAGAATCTTTCTCCGATACTTTCCAAAGGAGGTTGCATAGGTATACAGTTTGAACAATACAGTATAACACTAATCATGAGGTGGACATGTTGAAACTAGACTATTCTAGAAGGTAATATTCTCATGAATCATATTTCCATTTCAATTAACTGATTGAATTTTTTACAGTAGACATGAAATGCTAATACAATAATATGAAACTATTCTTTGAGGAGGCACCTCATATTAAATAACTGTATTTCTGTGGTCGTAGGTGTGTTTCACACGAAAGTACTTCATTTGTCAATACGAGTGTTTCAGTCGGTGAACCTCAAAATGACATCAACCCCTTAAGTGCAGCATTCTTCGCAAACTACATGAGAAACTTACATCTCTCTCTCTCTCGCTCTACTACATTTCTAATTTTATACGACATACTTTAGTTTTTCTGCAAATGTTTTAAAGAAATGATCCAATCTGCTTCTTAAATCATTTGTAACGTCATATTTGATGGATGGAACTCTTCAACCACTCAATGTCTTGATTCAAGGAATTCCTCGAGTAACTTTTGACGAGCTTCAGTTTCAGAAACGACTGTTCTGCAGTCGCAACTATACTTGGTATAGTTAAAATCACACGACAACAGTACACTTGTCCGGAAAACAGGCCGATAGCCTAAATTATGAATTAGTAAAAATTGGGCACATGCAAAAAGTTCGTTGATTATTTATGATTAGATTACGTAAAATAATACTCTTGTAATTATCAAAATTCTTTTGTTTGAATTTTAAAAAAATTCTTCACAATCGGTTAAAAACCACGAAGAAAGCCCCCTTCCTTCCAGAGGTTCGAGGTCCCCGGGCAATGTCCGGGTGCACACGGTGCTTGTTACGCCACTGTTTCTGACCTTGCACACAACCATGAATACTAGTAATGGACTTGGGAAGTTGACATGCTAGGAATGTTACTTTCAACATAGAAAATGAGTTTAATTCAAATCGCTTACCAGTATTTCTTGTGCCTAAAACACCCATGAGCTCATTTTCATCATCAAAGTCAAAGCGAACTCCTGTGCTCGTGGTGGAAACACCACATCCACCTGATCTACAGAGAGATACTGGAACTACACCATACACATAGAACAAGAGGATTGGTACACCAATACCAACAGCCAATCCAGCTAAAACAGGAGATACCAACACCTGCAATATAAAAAATCCATACATTTCAGTTTTACTTCCCGAATTCCGAAGAATTAACAGAATGTGTGCATATAAGATTAATTTATCAATACTGAAACGATATTGGAGAAAAGTGTAATACACCTGCTTCAGAGCATACTTAAAGCCTGCCCATTCGATCATTGGTTCCGCCTCTAGAATCATGTGGGTTTCTTCACGATTCCAAAACGAGATCTTCTAAATTCCATCAAGACAAGGATTCTGAGTGAATGGAACAATGAGTGGTTAGCTGTTGAAAGGAATAAGCTCTGACTTATCAAATCTTCTGTTAAGTGATGGAGCAGTTCCTGTAGGCCAGCCCGGCGCGACGAGGTCTTGCTGACCCGCCTGCGCATAGGACATTGTCCTCTCACTCATAGGTATCTCTTACTACTCGATGGTGAACCCGTTTGTGAGGAGTGTGGCTGTTCTCTGACAGTGCGTCACCTACTAACTGATTGCAGAAGATACTCAAGTATATGGAGACAAATTGGTCTGGCTGCAGATTTACCAACAATTCTCGGAAATGAAACGGGTAATGTTAACAAACTATTGAATTTTATGAGTAGATCGGGGCTCCTCCCACAAGTTCTCGGGAGGGTTTAAAATTTGCATTCCCTTTTCATGTTTTCTGTCTTCTTTCCTTTCATTTTTTGTTTCTGTAATTAGAAAATATAATATTTAGAAATTGTTTCCTTTTTTGTGATATAATGTATTGGTATTCTGTTTTCTTTTCTTTCATCTTTGTTGAATTCAGGAGAGTTTTTTAGTGGGTATGATCGAGATATTCGGCGAGTCCCACACACGGGGNATTTCAGGAGGGTTTTTTAGTGGGTATGGTCGAGATATTCGGCGAGTCCCACACACGGGGAAGAGTCACTACGGCTCTTCTCTATGGTGCGAAACTGCATTTTTCCCTACTTGCATGGGCTCTAATGACCTCGATATTGACGAGCCTTAAAGAAACCTGTTTTCTTTATTGTGGCGTTCTCTCACCCTTTGAGACAAGCCACATTTATCGATATTAATATTCCAGATGATCACTTTGTACCTCTCCTACTAATGTTCAGTCTATTTCATTCCTCCTTAAATTTGTTGAAAATATTAAATTGATTACTGAATACCCTTTTGATCCTAAACATGTGCTTTCTCCAAATTTATTGTAAAGTGTTGAGCCATTTTGTAAAATAAAATTTTCAAATGTCTTTCCATCTTTATTCGTTTTCTTGTCGTCCCAGAATTTAGATCCTGCATTACAGAATAAAATTTCTTTCATCTTGAAATCACATAAAATTGCCTTCAATTTTCTTATATATACAGGTATATTTCCATAATAGTCACAATACATATTTACAATTAACATTTCTCTCCCATTCTTTTCACATAACACTGTAAGACAATGTTATGATCCGTACCACAATGTTTTTCCGTGACTATTATGGTAACTTCTGGTTCAGCCACATATATAAACACTCGAATTTTGTTTTGTTATAGTTCTGAAATTTAGTGGAACATGCACAGGCCATCCCTTTGGTGAATATTGCTTTTTGCTGCAAGATCTTAAATGCTATAGTCTGTATTTTGCTCTCAGTTTCTCTTGGCATACTTATACTCTGGGCATTTCTTATCTAGTGTTTTATAACAAGCCGATAAATTCCGCCTACTACAATTACATTTCGGCGGCTGGTCCTTGATCGTGCAGTCTTTATATCGGAGCCTTGTTAAGTTGCAGTGTCCCTATACATCCTCTTGTACTAAGCATACTCTTGCCAAGTTGTTGAACCTGTGACACTTGTAACAGCGTAATGACTGTGTGACAAGATTGAAGGAACTGATTAGATTATTGAACCGATTCTTGGGATCGTGCGCGGAATCCGATTCACTAAGGAAATCGATATTGAAATCGCCACAGGTAACGATAGATTTCGAATATTTCTGTGTAAGACGTTTTAATACTATTTCGAAATTCAGAAAAAATATTTCAAGATCTGATTGAGGTGATCTGTAATTACTCAAAACTACAATGCTTTTATTGGTTAAATGAACTGCACAGTTCGAAACTATCATCCAAGCAGTATTTCTCGTAACCTAACAGTGGGGAGGATAAAATGTCATTTCTAACATAGATACATGTATCGCCGTAAGGATGATTACCTTTGAAATTTTGCTGGCAGTAAAAACTAATATTAAAGAATATTAGTTTTTAATATAATAAAATTAAATATTCTTTAATATAATTAAAGAATAAAAGTACTTTTTATGTCATCAGAAAGTCAATGCTCTGTTGGACATAACAATTAGACATATATTTTTATTGTGTGTATTAGGAGAGATAAGTATATCAGCATATTTTAAAGGATTTTCACTGGTCGGCATTGGGGTACGGAGGAAGGGGCAAAGAAGAGGTATGGGAGTACTCTTAATTTTCGTATAAATGAAAATGGGAAGCGGAACCAATGATCGAATGGGCAGGCTTTAAGTATGCTCTGAAGCAGATGGGACTCAGGACATGAACCGGCTCACATCGACGGTGCGATACTGTACTTTATTTACACTTTGTAATGTGGCTCTTCCAATTCCCTCTTTAGATAACTTAAATTTCATATTGCTGATTTTGCAATAGAGACATGTATTATTCGCCATGTGTGCCTTTGAATGAAACCTACAAGGACAACCAACCCTATCATTTACTAATATCAAACTAATTATAATTTTAAAGTGTATTTTAACATTCTAACCCAAAATCAAAAAGGTATATGGTTTAGAGTGGGATCTAATATCGAGTGTTGAAACAAATTTCTAAACGAATATAACAAATGACTGATAGTAAATTTGTCATTGCGATCTCTCTCCATAATTATGTTTGTCTTCTCGATCGATGCATTCTAAAGTTGAGTTATTTCAGATTATAGAATAAGAAATCCTACTGAATTAAATGACAAAAGTTTCATCTTCGGTGACCAGCATAAATCTAGCAAAAAAATTCTAAAATTGAAATAAAAGTAATGTGGTTTTTTAATTGTGTTTGCTCAGATCAAAACTACATTTAGTAACATTATTGAGTTTGAGAATAGGGTTTTATATGTTAAATGCGTCTAAATATTGTGTTTGAATTAATACCACCTATGGATATATCAGTTCTTTCCAATTTGTGTGTTTTGATACCCTTTTTTTCAAACTTGTTTGTTCGTAATGTAACATTTTTGTTACATATCTTGCTATTAAGAAATAAGTGCAAATAATATAAAATCTTCGAAAAATACTTGGATCTACAACAAACAACACATCTTAATTGATGCGAATATGCTTTTATTTCTTTATGCCATGGGCAACTTTGGGACCTACAAGGAGACAGTTTGACTTGATTAAACAAAATTCTCAAGATATAAGCTCAAACCTAAATATTTCGTTAACGTACGGTTCGACTAGTAAATTTATGTGATTGAATTCTTATAATGTAATCCACATTGTATCGTGGAACAATAGCAATTTTTCTCCATTATTCACACAATACTATAATTTCCAACATATTCCATTCCATGGCATGTTATATTGTGAGATTTGAATAATTCACGGATTAATTATCAATTTAATCATCCATGTTACGAAATTACGAAGTTTAAAGGAAAGAAAGAGCCCAGAAATTTAAAAGAATGACCGTTGGATGGTCGACAGAGGGCAGGCGGTCGCACCCGGACGCGGCGAGGGCGTCGGCGGCGTCCTTTAACATCAAGTGAAATTTATGACGTTTTTAGAAATCGCAAGCTAGCGAGGGGATGAGGGAAGAGACCCGATCCGACTTCATAAACCCCAGATGTGCGGAGAGTAGAAACAAGTACGAACTTGTGTGAAAAATCGTTAAAAGTCAAACATCGTTGAGAAAGTTCTAGAAAGCAGTTGAAGCCCTTTAAAAACGTTCCAATGAGAGTCAAGGCGTAAGAAGGGGGAATCATTTCGGCATTGGGAGTTTTCGATCACGTGGGATTTAAAATTTTGAAGATTTTAGGGAAAAGGTAGGGATAGAGCCCATTTAAGGCAAAGCAAACTAAATTTCGTTCTCACATACCAGTTTCTCGTCGCAGCCGATGCTTCTCAGATCGTGCTCATAGATTTTCGTATCTCACATACAAGTTTCTCGGCAGCGCTCAGATGTGTTCAGCTCACATCTAAGTTTTTCGTCGTGCTTACTTAGATTTTTTTGCGTCGCAGACAGTTTTCATCGAAGCTCACATAGAAGTTTTTCGCTTAGATGCTTCATCAGCTCCCAGATACTTTTGTCGCAGCAGATGCTTCTCAGATCGCGATCAGATAGATGTTTTCCGCTGACTTAGACGTTTCGTCAGCTTACATCAAAGTTATTTCTGAGATACCAGTTTTACGTCAGCATTTAGATAGATGCTCGTCAAAAACTCGTACAAGTCTTTCGTCAGCATACGCTTCCGAATCGTACTCATGCCGTGCCGATCACTCGAGTCCTTTTGATAAGTTTGTCGGAGCGTTTTTCGGGTGATAACTGGACGGACGCGGGGAACGCGGAAGCTGATCGACGCTGGTCGCAGATAATCCGAGAGGGAGCCGCGTTGACGTCTGTGAGGGATCCACCTCTACTGCTTTCCAATGGTCCGTCATCTTGGTCAGGTATTGAGCGATTGCTGGTGAATTTGAAAGCCAACGTCGCATTGCGCTAGCGCTTCATCAAATGTTTGATAGCTACCAGTATGAGCGATAACTTTGAACTAAATGAGTGCCTTGATTAAACTCTGTCGCTCAGAAAGGTATGCCAAGTAGAATCAGTGAACTATTGGAACTCAAAGAAGTTCAATTAAACTGTTAATGAGGAGGAATTAGGAGTAAAATCAGTGCTAAACTTTGTTACAAGAAATGAATGTGTAATTGTAGTTTAAAGTTGAATAGAGTTAAAAACAGTGAATGTTTATTTTTTTTGGTTATGATTAATGTTGATAAACTTGATTGTTAGTGAATGTAAAATGGTAAAGCCAGTGATTTTCTTGTGTCTTTTGGTGGGAATGTGGCCCCTATGGCATTAGTGTTTGATTTTCATGTGTGTCCTTATGGAGGGAACGCCGCCATTCTGGCATTAGCGCGTCTACAAATGATTGGTTTTTATTTGTGTCTTTTGGGGGAAAATTACTTAGGGGATGTTTTTGTGATTAAAAATAGTTTTTTTTATTAATGGATTTATTTGTCTTGCGTTTTCCTTCAGTGGAACCATTGAATAGTCCTTTCCTTCTGATAAAAATCGAACCCCGTCAAGATTGTGGAACCCTGAGAGGGGCTAGCCGAGGCGTTTAAATTTCAAATTAAATATTATTTTATTAATTAATCTTATCAACCCCGTTCTGCCACAGTATTGAGACCAAATATTTGTGAACTGATTGAATTTCAAGGAGAAATTAAACATTTTGTCTTGATAAGTAATACTTGATATAAATACTTTGAAATGTGTATGACTAAAAGCTAAAAAAATATTCCACTAAAAATGATAAAATTCAATATTTATCTCCGCGAGTTTTATTACGAATCTCTTCGTTATTTCTGCTCTACCATTAAACCACAAAATATAAAAGCTTCTTTAATTCTACGTTCTATTTGTTAAACAAAAGTGATGTGTCATTCGCGACTCTGTGGTCTGTTCGGGATGAACCCTTCTGCGATCTAAATTTGTATTTTAAGAGGCAGCAAAAAGTAGAACACCATTTCAATAACCCGCATAAATCACATAAATATTCCAATGAAACACCTCATTCGTATAATTTCATGTTTTTGTTCAACGCCTTCTGAAAATACGAAATTCTTTATTGTATTGATGGTAAAAAAATTATGTTAATTAGAGATTTCTAGATTTTAAATATCAAATTCTTAAAATATGACCCTGATTCTGGAATGCTGAGACCAACTAGTTACAATAACTTTATCTTTAAATTTCTATGCATCTTGTCAACTGCGTCGCTGCTATTTTAATTTACTGTAAATATTATGATTAATGTATAATTAATACGTTTATTTTCACAAATATAAATATCCATGTTCGTTTGTAAAAAGTTATAAACTCGTAAAGAATGCATCTAAATTACCATGTTTGTCCTCTGCTATTGAAATCAACAATTAATACTGAATATCGATGCTAATATTTTAAATGAAGAATGAGTTATTATTATTATTATTATCTGTATCAAATGAATTCTGTAATTGTGAAGAACAGAAGTGGTACTCTTTTGAAATTAATGTGAATGAATTATAATTAATTTCCCTAAATTTATCTATGTTACAGGAAGGAAAACAAGAAAGGAATTATGAAAGGTAAAGGAAAGAAGGAAATCAGAGAAAATGATTAAATTGATATCTGAGAGAATGAGAGAT
Source organism: Laupala kohalensis (assembly GCA_002313205.1). Taxonomy (NCBI): domain Eukaryota; kingdom Metazoa; phylum Arthropoda; class Insecta; order Orthoptera; family Trigonidiidae; genus Laupala; species Laupala kohalensis. The sequence goes on along the minus strand of NNCF01128892.1, from coordinate 109,098 downwards.
ACTCAATTAAATGCAGGATTAATTTTTATTCTATACTTTATTCTGGAATATTTTTCTTGTTTTGGTAAATTACTTAAATTTCCAATGTATGAAATGCGATGTTTTACTGAGTGATTAACTTAGTTAATCTGTGTGAATAAAACTCAATTTCAGTTGAATATCTTAATAAAGGTGATTTGTTTTTTTTGTTATATTTAATTATATAAAAAAAGTTTTTTGTAATATTACTCTCTGAGCATGTTGTTTTATGTTGCACTATTACAGCCAAAGGGTTATATCTGGGATCAATATATTTCTAGTACATGTAATTTATTTATTCTTTATTAATATCACTAGAATTAACCTTTAGAGTTATTCAATCATATTTTATACAATTGTTTTTTACAATTCTTGAATTGCGATTGACATACAATAGTACAAAAGAATGGCAAATTATGTGAAATTACGATAGACAATACACAACACTTTATGCCAATGAGCTTTGAGTTCTGTACGCCACTGTATAAAGTTCACAAATTATAGGAATATTTATATGTAATTTCTGATTGGAATTTTTAAAAATCCATACGAGAACTTGCGATGATATCCAAATTCTATGATAAAAACTATGTCTTTTTACAGTAAGACGCAAATCTTTTTACGGAGAAGTTTAATTTGTTTTTTATTCCCTAGGACGGCGTTGTGAGACAACTTGAGAAGTTATTTGAATACTGAGAACAATAAAACTTATTGAACTTAAGAACATAAAGAATATTTTTTGTAATGGAAGTCCAAGACGTGTATAATAAAAAATTAATAAATATTTCTCTAATAGCGGCTGAATTAATAAAACATTTTCTCTCTTACGACTCAATAGGGATATAGTGTAAGATTTGATTAATTTCACAATTAAATACCGAAAACGAGCGACGGAGTTGGGGAATGGGCCTCCTCACTCCACAGGGTTTAAAAGCACACCGTTGAGCAAGGGCGTGAGAAACCAACGCGCAGATTGCTACAAGGAAACACCCACATCTGGCGAGAACAGTGACCCCCGCCCGGCGAGCGAGAATCTGTGGGCAAAAGGTTTTATGACTCCATAGAAATCGCGGCCAGACTAGGGTGCGTTTCGGCAAGCTGTCCCAGTAATAAAATTAAGGGATTGTTAAAGGGATTCGCCGACGAACCAAGCAAGATGCGACTTGCTTGAAGAAAAAACGTTACGAAACAGCGGTTGAGGACGATTCGTACACACATCCGAAGATTGGCGGATAAGAAACGAATATCACTCAAAAATTCCCAATCAGAACCAAAGCGTGGGAGTGGGAGTAGCGACGCTATTGGGAAACTCCATCACGTGAAATTTGAAATTCGAGGATTTTGGAAGTAGGGGGGAGAAAGTCCACTTAAGGATTGGGAAATCATTCTTCAAACACTTCTTAGTTTTTTCGCGAGCAGTCAGACGCTTCTTTGATGCTGCGCGAGCGCAAACTCTTCTTAGTTTTTTTGCGAGCAGTCAGACGCTTCTTAGAAGTGTCTGCGCTCACGCAGAATCAAAGTTTTTTTACGCGAGAAACATATACTGAGATGTTTCGTGAGATCAGACACTTGGTTGAGTTTTCGCGAGTGACAAACTTGTTGATTTTTCTTGAGCCGAGCCACTACTCAGATTTACTATTAAAGTTATCTGATTAGGTCATAACATCAGATGAGATCTCTGAGTCGCTATTTTCCAAACTAAGTCGTTAAGTGTTTGGCGAACATTTTCGGCGGCGGAATTCAAACCCAAGACGTGACGTAATTCGTACGGGAAACAGACCATGATGGTTCGTGTCCGTGCTTGCCTGAGGGCACCCAGACCGCATAGCTTGAGGGAGGAAGCTACTACCAGTCGAGCCATCGCTGGTGACATCACCGTCCCGGAGTCGTAATTGAGAACGGGACCAGGCCAGATTCCCGTGGGGTCGACGCACCCTCCACTCACCTCTCCAGTGTTTGATCGAGCATCGGCACGACGTATTTTTACGAGTGTTGGTGGCATCCAACATATATCGTAAGGCGCTATTGCGAGAAGAAAAGTGGGGTATTTGTTGATGATAAGGGCCAAGACTTCTGAACTGTCGAACTTTCTGGTTAACGTAAAGTGGTCAATTTTTAAAAGAAGAATGAAGTTGATTTTAATTGTAAATGTAAACTGTCTAATGTAAATGTTCTCAAGAGACCTAACTTATCAGTAAATTCAGTGTTAACTTGTATTTGATGCTTTGGAAAGTAATGAAATCAATTTTATTTGTTATTTTAAAGTTGTTTAATATGAATGTTTGTTGAGAAGCCTAAATGGCTAGTAAATTCAGGGTAACTTTTATTTCATGTGATAGGAAATAACGTGTTTTGGGGGATGCATGGGTATTTTATAATATATGTTTTGTATGTAATTTATGTTCAGTAAAATTAATGAATTAATTAGTCATAAAGCGTTTTCCTGTATGTGGAACACCAGTATGGCCCTTTCCTTCAGATAAATAATGACGAACCCAAGTACATGTGGACCCCTGAGATAGAGCTAGCCGAGGCGCCTTCCCAAATTAATTAATTAATCATTACCAACAATTGAACTGCCACAATATTCACCAGTACTAGCCTTCTATTGGTCTGCCAAATATGGAAGCAGTTTCAAGTTTGCCTATGATTGGTCGAACGAAGGTGAGGAGCTTTTGCCCGCGTCGCAGGAGGTGGCGTTGCAAACCTAACAAATTCAAACTGCTAAGAGCGTGGGACTTAGAACATTTTCGTGGGTCCTTTTAAGATTCCAGGAGCGTACAATATGGGAGGACGTTGGAAAGAGTATACTTGATGAACTTTTTCCGGCAGTAGAAGAGGAAAACCTACATGAGAAATGGGCAGACGAAGAAAAAGGTACAACAGAAGAGATGACAAAGGAAGAAATTATGAACATAATATTAAACTTAAGAAGAAACCTTGCAGTTATGATAGGACCTCGCAAGCATGAAATAGTACAGGAAAGCTACAAGTACTTACAGGATGAATTTCACAGATCATACATATGTATACGCAATGCACATTTCCCTCAGTCATGAAAAGTTGTAGTAGTAAAATAGTTCTTGAAAAGTGAGACAAGAGACCTTCAAAATTCGAAATCATGTAGACCGATATCGCTGGTGCCAACACTGGTCAAAGTTTTAGACAAATGGTTCGGACAAAAGTTCCAACAATATATTGAAATCCTAGGGTTTATCCATGAGACAGTATGGATTGAGAAAAGGAAAAAGTACTGAAGTTGCTGTAGAACGTCTATTGAATGATATAAGCTAGTGAGACGCAATATCGTGCGTCTTCTCCGATATTGATGCGACCAGTTGGTGAATTTTATTTGAATAATTATGGCGAATAGAAATTCCGAAGGGATCTAATGACCTAGACGTTAGCGAGCCCTATAGCCCCAATTTAGAAAAAATGGAAATTCCAATATATTTATTTACTTTGTTAACATCTTACTACCAGGACAGATACATGTATTTAAAAGTTGCAAAAGAGATAATAATCCGTAAGACGGTGTCCGGAGGGCTCGTCTATGGCACCAACTTTTTGCAATATTTTAATGAACAAAATTTTATGTTATTTTGAAAGCGTGAATTAAATTTGTTTGTGCAGAAGATTTTGCAGTACCGGTGGAAGCAAACAGTAGAAACAGTATGGAAACAAAAGCACAAGAAATAATAACTTAAAAAAAGTCTGTTCTGCTAATCAATTGAAATTATCAAAGATAAAGGCAATGTGGATTCGTTTATCCACAGAAAAAAGAAGAAACGCTATAGTAAAAGTTTCGGCACAAATTTGTTAAAAAAATAGATTGTTAAAAAATAAGATAATTAGGAATTATTTTGAATGCAATACTTTTATTCCAGGACAATATAGAATACGTAGTGCAAAAAGTTAAATATATTTATTACAATTTCCTGTGTGAAGGGATCAATAAATTTAACATAGAAAATAAGAACAAAGGGACTTTACATAATATAACACAGTATAAAGGAGTTTCTCGAAATATTTTTGTGTATGGATGTAGCATTTGGGGTCAAAAGATGGCCTAGGTGAGATAAGAGGAAAAACTAAAACAAATAAAACGAAAGTGATTAAGAAAAATTACTGGAGGATATGGTAGACTCCAGTGAAGCGCTGGAGGTCATAAACGGAGTTATGCTTTTCTATCTATACATGCAAAAGATAACGATACGTCGGGGGATAAAAAGAAGTGGAACATTAATTATCAATGAGGAAGAAACAACAGGAAATTACAAGGACTTGACACGGACGTTGAAATTGTAAAAAATAATTTCTATGTAGATGATTTACTGAGCGAAAGTCATGATGTCAAATCAGCGGTAGGAATAGCTCAACAAGTAAATGACATATTAGCACAAGGTAAATTTCCTCAAACCAAATGGGCTAGCAACAGCTCAGAATTCCTTTCATATTTTTCAGAAGAAACCTTAGCGCAATCACCATTGATTTTAAAAGTCGAAGGCAACATAAAAACTCTTGGTCTAAATTGGAATCCTATAGATGACACATTGAGCATGTGTGGCTAACTCGAACCTTTACAGGTCCCTTCTGTAGGTACCAAAAGAAAGATTTTGAGTGTTGTCAGCATGATTTTCGATCCAAATGGTCTTTTAAGTTCAGTAACGATACGATTCAAATTGTTCATTCAAAGGCTGTGGAAGGCTGAGTTACCGTGGGACGTTCCTATCGAAAAAGCGCTTCAGAAAGAGTGGGAAGAATTGTCAGAAAAGTTGAAGTTTATTCCAGATGTGATTTTTCCTCGTTGTGTTATTCCACCTGGTTGTACAACCACATTCTCCTTGCATTGTTACACTGACGCAGGTCCTAGAGCGTATGGTTGTGTCATTTACATCGTTTTTAAAAATGGTAGCACTAACACGAGCAACTTATTGTGTTCTAAAACTAGAGTAGCTCCCTGCGCTCAAAATTTGACAATCCCAAAGCTGGAGTTGTGTGGAGCAGTGCTACTTGTTAAACTTGTCGACAGAGTAAGAATCAATCTGCCCATCATTTTTAAAAATATTCATCTTTACACTGATATTACCATTGTCTTGTCCTGGATAAAGAATGAAAATTCAAAAACTGAGCCCTTTGTATCTCATCGAATTCAGATATTAGAAACTTGTCTAGAGAAGTGGTTTGGTCGCATGTAAAAGGTTGTGAGGATCCAGCGGACATTTTGACCCGTGGGATGTCTGTATCTGCTCTGAACGACTCAGTATTATGGCGACATGGTCCAGATAATCTTGGAAAAGAAATCTGCCATGAAATGAATAAAATGCCCGATGAAATAAACTCACAAACCTTATCAGAAGGTATTCTGCCCTCTCATACTATTGTAAATGAAGTCGTCGAGAGAAAGGAAAAAGAATCCTTCTTAATTAAAGTGATAGCTAAATTCTTAAAGTTTAATTTTCTTATAAGAACTATTGCTTACTGCCTCCGATTCATTCAGAATTGCAGAGCTACAATAACAAAAGAGGCCAAGAACATACATCCCTTATCAGTCACACTGTTAGATCAATCGCTACAACTAATAGTTAAGGAGGTTCAACTCCATATCTTTCATATTGAAATAAAGGCATTGAAGTCTGAAAGGGAACTGCCAAAGGGTAGTATATTCATTGGATTATTTCATTTTATTGATGGTCAAGGTTTGATAAGAGTCGGGGGAAGATTACAAAATTCTCATCTGACATTTGAAGAGAAACATCCTATAATATTAACATGTAATAACCATTTGTCTGAATTAACTGCAGAAGCTTATCATTTGAGATATCTACACGCAGGCCCGCAGTAACTGAGTTCTGCCATAAAATCCAAGTTATGGATAATATCGCTGAACAAACTAGTAAGGAGAATAATCGTTGTTTAACCTGTATTAAATTCAAAGGCAAACAGTCCGACAATTAATGGGTGAATTACCAGGAACTCGAGTCACACCATCTTCACCTTTTTCTCATGTTTCAGTGGACTTCAAGGGACCATTGAACGTTCGCGTGGGTTTACCCCGATCAAAGGCTGTTGTGAAGGCTTATATATCGGTTTTCGTCTGTCATTCCTCAAAGGCAGTGTGTTTGGACTTAGTTGAATCTCTCAATACCAAACACTTCATTACATGTCTCACCAGGTTCTCATCCCGGTTCGGTTTTCCTAATCAATCATGTCTGACAATGCTAGAACCTTTGTCAAAACTAGTAGGGACATCGCAGAATTTTGAAGCTTCGTTTCAATGAAAGAAAATCGAATTAATGTCAAGTAACCACAATACTCAGTGGATTTTCTCCACTCCATACAGCCCGCATAGAAAGCCTGGTCGAGGCAGCTGTCAAATCTTTGAAATATCATGAGGCGAACCTTAGGGCAAAATGTAATATCCTTCCTAGAACTACATACCTTGCTATTCACAACCGAAGCCTGCCTAAATTCTCGTCCGTTATTCACCCGGCCTGCAAATGATGACGTGAAAGTGATAACTTCACAACACCTGATAACAACCCATCCCTTAAAAATTTCTTTTCACCCAAGACTACAACAAATGTCAAAATCCAATGCAAAGATACATCGCTCTAAAAAGCCATTAAAGTTATTTGTGGAAGCGTTGGTCTGCTTACTACTTGTCAATACTCCAAAATAGATCAAAGTGGCAAACAGTATCGAAATCATTAACAGAAAATGACATAGTTATTTTAAAAAACTCTCCCTTGCCCTTTGAATGGAAAATAGCAAGGGTTGTCAAGACTCTTCCAGATCAAAACGGGTTAATCCGCACAATACAGGTCAAAACCGCAAAGGGAACATATACACGTGCCGTTCAAAGGGTTTGCTTGCTTCCAAAGGAGTAAAACTACTATATATTAACTCCCCACGAAAAATCAATTAGCCAATTCTACAATAGTCAAAGGCGCTCGAAGGCAGGCGGACTTCGAGTCAATATGATAACTAGAGATTAAGATTATTAACTTCTTGTAACGTAGTGCTACTTCGACTCCAGTGTTAAGTGAAAAAAACTGTAATTTCAATGTTAACATGTATGTTGCCTGTTGAAAATACTTTCCTCATCAAGAAGTGATTGCTTAACGGAAACGGATCTATTTTGAAAAGTGAACGGGACGCTTCTGTATCCTTCGGGTGACGCATGTTAAGGAACTGCTTATTGTTTTGAAAGTGAAAGTGTTTCTTCGCTCGCCTGAGCGTCGGTAAATCTATGTTTGTAAACAAGGGGGATGCGTCGCTGGCCTGAGCGTCTATCAACAAAGGGCGCATGGGCCGATCACGTGACTGTCACTATATAAGAGGATGCTTCAGGATGCCTCGGGGTCTCACATGGTAGAGTGGTGAGTCCAGGCGTATGCCAAAAACTCCGATCCAGGGTGATCGCAGAGAAGCCTGAGGGTTTCTGAGAAACCATGTTGTTGGTTTTGTAGAGTCGCTGAGGTGACTTGAGTTAATTACTTTATTAAAAACATTGATATATTGTGTGATATTTATTTCAATATCATTATTTGTAGAGTCGCTGAGGTGACTTGAGTTAACTGTTTTATCGAAAGCATAAATATCTTCAGTGATATTTATTTCATTATTTAATTAGTATTTGTAGAGTCGCTGAGGTGACTTGAGCTAACTGCTTTATTGAAAGCATTAGTATTTTGTATGATATTTGAAGTTTAATTCATAATCAGAGTGATATTAGTATATTATTGGATACTTGTTTCCATTTCATCACTTCACTTGATTTCTGTTTGAATTTCAATTGAACTTTGTTCTAGAGAACAAGCAACCTTTTTATTCAATTAAATTTTATTTTTAATTTTTTGGTTGGGGCTTTAGGGCTCGTAAACATCGACGTCATTAGAGCCCATGCAAGTAGGGAAAANACTCTTCCCCGTGTGTGGGACTCGCCGAATATCTCGACCATACCCACTAAAAAACCCTCCTGAAATCAACAAATATCTAAATACAAAGATGAAAGAAAAGAAAACAGAATACCAATACATTATTTCACAAAAAAGGAAAACAATTTCTAAATATTATATTTCTAATAACAGAAACAAAGGATGAAAGGAAAGAAGACAGGAAAGATGAAACAGGAATGCAAATTTTAAACCCTCCCGAGAACTTGAGGGAGGAGCCCCGATCTACTCATAAAATTCAATAGTTTATTAACATCATCCGTTTCATTTCCGAGAATTGTTGGTAAATCTGCAGCCAGACCAATTCGTCTCCGTATACTTGAGTATCTTCTGCAATCAGTTAGTAGGTGACGCACTGTCAGGGAACAGCTACACTCCTCACTAACGGGTTCATCATCAAGTTGTAAGAGATACCTATGAGTGAGAGGACAATGTCCTATGCGCAGGCGGGTTAGCAAGAACTCGTCTCGCCGGGCTGGCCTACAGGAACTGCTCAATGACTTAACAGAAGATTTGATAAGTCGGAGCTTATTCCTTTCAACAGCTAACCACTCATTGCTCCATTCACTCAGAATCCTTATCTTGACGGACATTAGGAGATCTCGTTTTGGAATCGCGGAGAAATTCACGCAATTCCCGAGGCATGCTGTCTTTGCGGAATCGTCTGCTTCCTCATTTCCTCTGATACCCACGTGTCCGGGAATCCAGAAAAACATTATGTTCTTTCCATCACTTTGCAGTGAGAGAAGTACATCCTGGATGTTCTGGATTAGCTTATCAGCTGGATACATGTTCTGGAATGCTTGAAGGGCACTCAGTGAATCAGAACAAATCAGGAAATGTGATCCGCCGGAGCACTTTGTAGTTCGCAATGCACGCAATATGGCGTAGCACTCAGCAATGTAAACACTGCACAAGTCGCCTAGACGGTAGCCACTGGTCTCAAGGGGAAATACCACGAAGCAGCCGACACCATCAGCCTGCTTGGACCCGTCGGTAAACACAGGAATACGGACCCGGTGTTTNATTAGCTGAAAGTATATCCTCAACATCGGAGCTGGAGTGTTCTTCTTGTCATGATGCAGAAGATCGAAAATAATCTTCGGTTTGTGCAAAGCCCAAGGGGGAGACTGACTAAAACCTTCATGTAAGACATTAGGTGTGCGTATATTTAAGGTTTCCGAAATTTGTTTGGAGAGATATCCAAAAGGTTTGGTTGCTCTCAGTCTGTTGTAGAAACGGGTGGAAGAAGAGGATGGATGAAAAACCGCGTTGTGTACCAGATTGTCGGGTAAAGTTTGCAAGTGGCAAAAGTGTCGTAGCATGAGGATTTGCCACCGGAGGGAAAGAGATGGTTCGCCACTCTCGACATACACACTCGGAATCGGACTAGTATGCTCCCGTAACTAGTCGAATTCCTGCATGGGGACACAATCCAACTTCTTTANGCATGGTGGACACTATCCAACTTCTTTAAATAGCTTGCACGAGCAGAGCTACATACAACGCAGCCATAATCGAGCCGAGATCTTATGAATGCTCGATAAAACGGGTACAGGAAGGAGCGATCAGCGCCCCATTCCCTGCTACTCAGGCACTTCAATAAATTCAGAAACTTTAATGTTCTTGCTCTTAGGTCTGTTAGATGTTCAATCCAATTCAGTCTCTGATCAAATATTAGACCTAAGAATTTTACAAAAGGATAGAATTTGAGAACGTTCCCCAGGGCGAGGTGAGGTTCTGCCAGAAGGCTTGGTCTCCTACTGAAAAGAACACAGCGTGTTTTCTCAGCAGAGAAACGAAAACCTGTCGTTTTCGACCAGTGGTATAATCTATTGAGGACGAGTTGGATTTGTCGCTCCGCACCTGTGACACTCTGTGATGAACAAAAGATAGCAAAGTCATCGACAAAAAGAGAGTGTAAAACAGGAATCTTTACAGCCTACGTTATGCTGTTTATGGCCACAGCAAATAAGGTCACACTCAAGACTGAGGCCTGAGGAACACTGTTCTCTTGAAGGAGATCCGAGGTGTCTCTTCCAATTCTATAGCGGAAGGAACGTTGATCCAAAAAGGACATGAGCATCAGAGGAAGACGTCCTCTAAATCCCCAGGCATTGAGTTGTAAAATGCCATGACGCCAAGTAGTATCGTAAGCCTTCTCGATGTCAAAGAATATTCCGATGAGATGTTGTCTTCGGACAACGGCATCTTGAATTGCTGATTCCAGGAGAAGTTGTCCAGGATGGAATGGAACTTCCTGAAACCACACTGAGATCGACTCAGCAAAAAGACAATTCAGCAAGTCCCGCTCAAAGAGACAATTCAGCAGTCGGCCCCTGGGGCAATCGCTCGACGAGCCCCACAGTACACTGTGGGCGTTGAAATCTCCAAGGAGGAGGAATGGTCGAGGGAGCTGATGAATTAAATCTCTGAGGGAGGTCTCCGAAAAATCTCGTGTCGGAGGAAGATATATAGAACACACGGTCATAGATGGTTCACTATGAATTTTGACTGCTATAGCCTGGATGTGTGTTTGTAGGAGAATAGGCGAGCAGAGGATAGTGTTTCTAACAAACACGGCAACTCCACCTCTCGCTCGATTTCCCGGTTTCGTCATATCTGAAGCCGCTGTATCCTCGCAGAGAGGGTGAGTGTTCTGGTGAAAGGCGTGTCTCTTGTAGGCAGATACATATCGGATTACGACGCGCTAAGAGTTGTAACTCTTCACGTTGAGTTCTATAGCCATTAAGGTTCCACTGAAGTATGGAAGCCATTACTGTTTCGAACCTCCGGGGTCAGGTTCGTGAATGTCTATTTCCGCGTCACCGTCGGACAATACACGTTCTGACTCCGAGGAAGAAAGCACAGAGACGTTCTTTTTACGTCTCTGCGATTTTTTGCTAGGTAATTGAACAGGGTTCAGGGCTTTAGCCCTAGAACCAGGCTTTGTCTTTATCTGTGTCTTTGTTGCAGTAGGTTTATTACTATTTGGTTTTTTTGTAGTACATGTTGGTGTTGTTTTAGGTTTCTCGGGAAGGGCTGAGTCATTTTTCTTGCCGCATTTGCACTGACATGTGCACGACGTTGTCGTAGACACGTCAGTAAAATCGGCTTGAACAGATACGCTCTTCTTTATTACAGGAGTCTTGGCTGCGGTGGAGTAACAGGTAGAAAATACAGGGTATAAAGCCCTGTATTTCTTCCGCGCTTCACCGTACGGGATCTTCTCCGTAGTTTTTATTTCCTGCACTTTCTTTTCTTCAAGAAAGGCGACACACTCCCTGCTGCATACCGGGTGACTGCCTGTGCAATTAATGCACTTTGCAGGCCCTGGACATGAGACGCCGGTTTCGTGTGCCTCCTTTCCGAAGTTTCCACAGGTGTCACGTCCCTTACACGATGTTGTCGTGTGTCCAAACCTCTGACACTTATAACAGCGCAGAGGATTTGGTATAAAGGGACGGACCGGCATGTTCAGCCATCCAGCCTTCAGTTCCTTTGGTAATTTAGGACAGTCAAATGTTACGATGAAGGAACTGGTTTTTTCCAGAACACCATTTACCTTCCTCATGATCTGACTGACCTCAACTACGTGGTCAACCTCCTATTCTACAACTAGTTCTTTTGTTGCCATATCAATAATGTCCCTGCAACTTACGACCCCCTTGCTGCGATTAAGCGCAGCATGGAGCTCGCACTTCACAGGGAACTCTCCCAACAAAGTACATTGTAAAAATGCCAACGCTTGCTTGTTGGTGTTGGTTTCCAACAGCATTGACCCATTTCGCAACCTTTTAATTGATTTCAGCGTTCCGACTAAACCCTGCAATCCTTTGTAAATATAGAACGGGGATACTTTTTCAAGTGTCCCGTCTATACGTGTCATAATAATAAAAACATTTTCATGTGAAAAGTTCTGTTTCTTATCCTTATTTGTTCCTGAAGCAGGAGGGCGGTTAACCCTCGGCCGCTTCGAAGACCCTGAGGCGTAATACTTACCTTGCGACTAGTCCACTTCAAAGGCAGTGTTTTCGGAGAATCTTTCATTTTGACCCACGAGTTCGGAGGAAGTAAGTGTCCGGTGACGTGGAGCCCCCGCACCACGCCACTAAGCCTTGCTCAACTGAGGTGCGGCAGTTGCCCCAGAGGTTGTCCGCTGGTGAGTGTTTGTCCTCAACACCCATTCACCTCATCGGCGCGTACAACACCTTGAGGGTGAGGGTTTTTTTAAAATAGAGGTTTAATCCTTCCTCGCGACCCGGCCAATGAAGGCAAGATCTCCGCCCTTCGAAACATGCAACTTTCCACCGTCGCGCCAATGGTGGTCGCTGAAGCATGTCCAAAGCTTACTGTGTCCTAGGACTGATGGCGCAATACCAGTCCCCAGCTCGGAACCGTGGGTTTGCCAAGCCCATACTCACTCGAAACTGAGCTCCCTGCGGGGGAAAGAAGAAAGAGGAGAAGAAGAAAGGGAAGAAGGGGAAAATGAAAGATACTCTAGCTCTAATAGCGTCGGGATCGAAAAGAACAAGATGTTACCAAGGGAGGTCAGTTAAGAAAAAAGAAGGAGCATGGCACAAGTAAGTGGAAGCAATGCCAAACTCAACTCGGGGCCCCGTGTTCGCCAAACACGTACTTACTAGATGTAAGCCCCTTGGGGGGAGGAGAAGAAGAAATAGAGGAAAGAGAAGAAGAGGAAAATAGGCTGCGCCGAATGTCACCGAATTATTTCTACAGACAAAAGAACTCTGTCGACGAATTCATTCGTCAAATTCGGCTGTCCATCGGAGAACCAGAAATCGACTGAAATACGTATTGTATCTTACCAAATTCGTTTTTTTGGTCATGTTTCCATATTGAAACAATTTCTAAAAATTCGCATTGTTGAATGGTGTGAATTTGCTTATTAAATTTAACTCATTATTGAAATAGTTCTAAAAAAAAACTTCACGACAATGAAATTGTATTTTTTAGAAGCTCAAATCCAGGGCCAGGAAACTAGATAGCCGCTAAATGTATGAGGTTTGAAGCTTCAAGTAGTTAGCATAGAATATTTACCAGACTGCGCTACCAGTCACCCAGTTTGTCCAGCGCTCAATAGATGGCTGCAAGATCGTGTTCACCCTCCTCCTATTGGCTGCTAGAGTTCCTTGTTCGTTACATTACATTTTGCGTGTGGTGTTCAGGCTGTACGGTGCCGTAGTCCAAATCCGCACATTTAGTTGATTTTATATAGTGTAATGCCACGAATTTTTGTGTGCTGCGTACCGGGGTGCTTTAATACAAGCGGCACCCCGGAAATAACTATCCACGTCTTCCCTACCCCACCAGAAAGGTAAGTAATTCTTGTTGTCTTAGCGCCACTACCCACATGGACAGACGTACTTAGCTCAGTCGCTTTGCTGCGATTATTGTTGTTTGTTTATTTATTTATAAATATATATGTTACATTCTCTTGTAGACGACGACAATGGTTAAAATCCCTGGGCCTCACGGGTTTGCGGATCACACAAACTACGAGAGTGTGCTCCGCACATTTTACTCCGGACGACTTCCATGGTATGTTAAATGAAAACGAATGTTACATGAAGTATTAAAATTTATTATCTGTAATATCTAAGTAATGTATTCATGAATGAATTCTGTATATTAAATGATGAACATAAATATAATATAATAATATTCTATTGAACCACATATATCATAACAAT
>NNCF01128892.1:54407-87364 GCA_002313205.1 Laupala kohalensis | reverse complement strand
CCTTGGGGTACTCCGCAAGTAAGTGGCTTTGTTTCTGAAAGACAACGCTGAAGTATTTTATTTTTAGTACAGGATATTTCGACCTGTTGATATCTATCTTTTAAATAGAAAGTTATCCATTGATGTGCAAGTCCATGAATGCCTAAAGAATGCAATTTGGAAAGGAGAATTCTGTGATCGATGACATCGAATGCTTTGGAGAAGTCAAGAAAGACACCCTGAGGATTTTCTCCACGGTCAAGAGATGTGGTAACATCGTTTAAGAAAGAAATTATGGCGCTTGTAGGGGAAAAGGATTTCCGAAAACCGTGTTGATCGTCAAAGAGAATGTNTCCTAAAACCGTGTTGATCGTCAGAGAGAATGTTATATTTTGATAAAAAATCTAGAAGACGCTTATAGAACAATTTTTCTAGGATTTTTGAGAAAGTGGGTAGTAGAGATATTGGTCGGTAATTTCCAATATTAAGTTTCTTTCCTTTCTTGTATAAAGGTTTCACTTTCGCTCTCTTAAATATTTTAGGAAACACCCCTTCCGATAAAGAACTATTAAAAATATTTATGAGTGGATTTAATATAATGTTGGACGAAAATTTAACAATAAATTCGGGTATATCATCTACGCCTACAGAAAATTTGTTTTTTAACGAACCGATGATTTTCATGATTTCACTGGCGTTATTTTCGGAAGTGAACATAGAATTGGGCAGTTGGGTGGATATATTTGGAGGACATTGGTTTTGAGACACTGAACTAGAATATTGAATTTTTAAATGCAACAGTAAGATTTACAATAAGTAAAACTTGTAATGTTACATATCAACGTACTTTTGTTGAATTGTGGACTTGCACCATTATTTTTCTAACCGAGTGAGTAATTTTGCAAAGTGTTCCAAGTTTCAACCACTATATGGCAGCGCCAATCAAAGATTCACTCGTAATAGTTTTCTCCCAAGGTTCGTAACTTTTTGAAAATACTTATATCCCACAAAATAAATTTTTATCATTTTGTCACTTGCACCACTATTTTTCTAAATCATTCAATTATAAGAAAGTATGTTTAAGAAATTAAGAACGGATAATATCAAATATTCTTGTCCTATTTCCATTATCAAATTCACTCCTTTATTTGCGATTCAATACCAAACTGGCAATGCACACAACATACATTTTTATTCTTTGGTCAATACTTAGACGTGAATTTGATATGAAGATTTTTGAATTATGTCCAAAATTTAAATAGGACACTGAAAGCACATGACAGAACCCGTCTAATGGCACTTGCTGGAGGGAGTATTCACTTAAATATACACCCAAAATTAATGCTTCTTTCCCTCTAATTTTCTTTCGCTCTATTTCTCCAGAAGAAGATTCACTTTAATAAAATGGGAGCGTTATCCTCTTGAATCAATAACATTTTTTTCTCATCCGAGAGGACATAAAAATCTAAATAATATGAAGAATAATTTCTATAAATTTAAGAAGATCTAGAAAATTTAAGAAAAAAAAACGAACAATTTCAACATACGTTTTACCCACAGAGCCAATATGTGACGTATCAACGTTATTCCCCAGTCGTCCCTGTGACGCAGAGGACAGCATACCGACTATGTTACAGCAAGTAACCCGGAGAGGAATACTTTTGATGCCTCATAATGGATCAGAGGTCACCTACCTTTTGGACCTCACGGACCTTTAGATGATTTTTAATGAATATGAATACGCTTCTCAAATAATTGCCACAAAAATTAAATTTAAAAATATTAGATTCACCTATTTAACGTATAACTAATATGCCTTTTAATTATAATAAAATTTTAAACACGTATTTAACCAAAAACATGTATTAATTTGATGTAACGTAATCTTAAGTGGGTAGGTGTAGCTAGTCCAAAATAAGGAACTTGTTCAACCCCTTCTGGTACTTCATTGACATCAACAAAATTTTCTTCATTTTTACAATTCGTTCTCATTGTCTTAGTGATGATTTAAAAACAAACACCTATAGTTATGCCATAGCAAATTACAGCAGTCTTAGACTTCTGTGGTCGGTGTCCATAGCAAACTAACATCTAGATTTGTAGTCAACAGACTATAAAAAATTGCAATCTAGATTTTTCTGCGAAGCATCAGTGGTGCGTGAACCTTTGTAGTAGAGGAAAAGTTGCAAAATAGTGAGAGATATCAAGTTATTTTTGGATATACACATTATATCTTGATATCACAAGCTTTAATTATTTAGGAGAAATATCTAAGTATTGTCAAGAATAATGCAAATATGACACAATTATGACGTCAAACATTTCGTTTTAATGGAGAAGTTAGACAAATTCAGGGAGAATTACACTTGTTCAAATGAATAATAGTTTGCATGATTTAAAGGACAAGTATGAGAATCTTAATGAAGTATCCAGCCAGATATGATTCATATAATTATTTAGTTTAACATAGTTCCACGGGATCCTTTCTGAGAGGTGAAGTGGATGCGCGTGAGACAGCGCCCATTATGCGATCGATTGCGGCGTCGCGGGTGACCAAGGGCGTGGCAGGATGGGGAGGGAGGAGAGAGCTCCTGCACTGCTGCTACGCAATCCTCGTTCCGAGGGAGCAATTGGGAACCCGCGCCATCGCATGCGCGTCAGGCGCTCACAAGGTGAACATCAGTTACTCATCGAGATTGGTACACCGGATCTGCTTCTGACAACGGCTGATGCATCTCTATTGAGCCCATGGTACGTAATTAGTCCATCCCTCAATATTTCCAATTTGACTTTACCTTCTTCTCTCTCTACCTCTGCTAAATGCATGAATAAAATAAGCTTAGTTGACCAAACGTTTTCTAACTCACACAGCAGTTTTGTGCACTTGTATGTGGGATACAGATTCACCGTTCGGCGGAATACGAGTAGGTGGCAGGTCAAGGAGCCTACGTTTATATGAAGCAATGGATATAATTTTCTTCCGGGTTTTAGGAGTACATGACAGTTGCTTCAATTTAAATATAATATAAAACCAACATTAATGAAAATTATGTCAACCGAGTGTGGCGTATCATGCTTTGGTGTGGGTAGAGTTCTTAAATGAGACTTTTCGTACCTAATGAGAAATGGGTGCGGGTTGTGTCACGATGGAGATGGTTGAACATCGTCTAATACTATCAGAGGCAGAGTAAGTCAGCAGAATCACATAGACAAATTATACTCAGACTGCGTTATCATATGAGCAATCGCTAAACCGGTGTTAGAGAGAAACGGTCAGCAGATACTATTTCTTTGTCGCGTTTGAAAGTGACTGCAGAAC
Source organism: Laupala kohalensis (assembly GCA_002313205.1). Taxonomy (NCBI): domain Eukaryota; kingdom Metazoa; phylum Arthropoda; class Insecta; order Orthoptera; family Trigonidiidae; genus Laupala; species Laupala kohalensis. Next base: position 84,066 of record NNCF01128892.1, on the reverse strand, counting down.
GAATTACTATGATAGAAAAAGTTATGAAGTATTCATGATAATATTAGTAGAATCTATCGAATTTGTGGTATAAGTCTATGTTTTTAGTAAAAGATGGCAATTCGTGAAGGACTGTCATGTTTGTACTATTTTTTAAATTATGACTTTTTGTTAAAACAGTAGCGATGAAAACTATTTTCTGTCCCAAAGGGAGTGAAAAAGTTTGAAGACGATTGGTCAAGACAAAATGAACTCTACTGGTTCGTACTTTGAATGCAATAATAATAATAATAAATTTATTTTCAAAACACAGTACAAACTGCGTATGACCACGTGGAGGACAATAAACTAAATTACTTTCCGGAAGCAAGCAAGGGACCATCCCATCAATTCCGATCAAGGGNAAAAATTTCAGCAAAAGTTCCTAGATAAGATAAAAAGTTAGCTGCGAGTTATAATACTAATAGAATGTCAATATGTTTGTAATTTTAAGCAAAAGTTTACATGTAAAAATTATTCTCGAACTATAGATTATTCTGAGCACAGTGTTTAAGAATTGAAATACTAAATTCACGGTTTATTATTACAATAAACATATCCCTAGACAAAGCCTAGAGAACCTGTATAAGAAATCCGCCTCTACCTGAAGGTAACCGAAGCAAAACCCGGGCCAGGATGGGGCTATAGAATTAATGTACACAACCGTGCCAAAGTTGAGTACACATAAAACTAAATTAATATGAATCGTAAGACACAACAATCATGCAAGAAAATAGTTTTTGAAATTGTTATAAGTTGTTTAAAAAGTACTACAGCAATGGCGTGATAAAGTACAAGACGAATTTAACTTTTATTAAAATCAATAAATTCTTTTACAGTGTAGAAGCACTGGTGCAGGAGGTAGTTTTTAACTGTGGATTTGAAGAGATTCAATTTCATAATACCTTTTATATTCTTGGGAAGGGAATTAAATAGAACGATTCCCGAATGATATAGTCCTTTTTTGGCAAAGTGTGGTTGTCACTCTAGGGCGATGAATATTATTACTATAGAGAGTATTGTGTTCGTGAACGAGACTGTTACGTATGAAGCGAGGGTGGCACTTCAGTAATTCGGTCTTAACAAACATGACCGTTTCATAAATATAAATGCAGGGAAGTGTTAAGATATTTAATTCCTTGAATAAAGGTTTACAAGAGTTTCGGGGGTGAGATTTACAAATTATCCGAACTATCCTCTTCTGAATTCTGAAAGTTTGAATACTCTGACCGGAATTACCCCAGAAGGTAATGCCGTAACGTAAATGGGAGTAAACGTTTGCAAAATATACGCAACGGGAAATACGTGGACTAACTGCGTTAACTAAGATTCGGAATGCGTAACACAATTTGCTTAATTGGAAATTAAGATTGTCAACGTGACAATTTCTTTTGAGGTTGTCTTGAATATGGAGACCTCAGAATTTTGTATTCGTAACAATTTATAATTGTGTTCCTTTTAAAGAAAGAGAAACCTGTGGTAAAGATTTTGTGATACTATTGTGAAATGACATATACAATGTTTTGTCAGTGTTTACAATGAGACGATTTGCATGGAACCAAGTCGAAAGGTTAAATAAAACTTTTTGAACGTTGGCGTGTTCACATAGTAAATTAGTGTCATCAGCAAAAAGAACCATTTTGCAATCTGATGTGGATGATGACATGTCGTTCACATACAACAAAAAGAGTATAGAATCGAGAATTGAACCTTGGGGAACTCCGCGAGTAAGTGGCTTTGTTTCTGAAAGACAACGCTGAAGTATTTTATTTTTAGTACAGGATATTTCGACCTGTTGATATCTATCTTTTAAATAGAAAGTTATCCATTGATGTGCAAGTCCATGAATGCCTAAAGAATGCAATTTGGAAAGGAGAATTCTGTGATCGATGACATCGAATGCTTTGGAGAAGTCAAGAAAGACACCCTGAGGATTTTCTCCACGGTCAAGAGATGTGGTAACATCGTTTAAGAAAGAAATTATGGCGCTTGTAGGGGAAAAGGATTTCCGAAAACCGTGTTGATCGTCAAAGAGAATGTAATTTTTTGATAAAAAATCTAGAAGACGCTTATAGAACAATTTTTCTAGTATTTTTGAGAAAGTGGGTAGTAGAGATATTGGTCGGTAATTTCCAATATTAAGTTTCTTTCCTTTCTTGTATAAAGGTTTCACTTTTGCTCTCTTAAATATTTTAGGAAACACCCCTTCCGATAAAGAACTATTAAAAATATTTATGAGTGAATTTAATATAGCGTGGGACGAAAATTTAACAATAAACGCAGGTGTATCATCTATGCCTGTTGAAAATGTGTTTTTAATTATACTATTACAAAATAAGATAATAATACAAAAACCTTTTCTTTTAAAGGCATAGTTAAATTTTTTCTACTTCTAAAAAGTTTCTTTGAACTATCTAGTTGGGTAATCGGCTCCATTTGATTTTGCATCAAAATTAATTTCGTTGCCACATTTTTCTTTTAAAACCATTTTGTTTGTTGTTCTTTATTGTAACCTAGACGACCGATCTAGTTACTCAAGAATTAACTTGTCATATTCGCTATCTCATACATAATTGTAACATCTTAACACGTATATGATAAAGTACTTAATGTACAAGTTGTCTGCAAATTGTTTTCAGCCGAGTCGTGTGAAATGCCAATAATATACTAGTCTCAATATTTTAATGTTACTTTATGGGTATAGTTAAACGTTCATTGGAAAACTTGGATAAGTCGATAAGTAAATATGACTCATTACTGCAATTTATCTATATTCCATAAACAACTGTTTTGTTCTTAATAGGATTCCATTAAATTAATCATTGTTTATAATTGTGGGTTAATTTTTTTTACATTAGAATCATAAATAAAAACTGAACACAATTCACAATTTCTATGACATCGAAAGTACTTAAAGAATAAAATACACAAGATTTGAAACAGATAAAGACGACCCCTTTATACAGTTTATCATTTGCAGCGATAAAATGCAAGATTTACATCGCACAATTGTTTTGGGGAACGGGCAGAAGGACTTAGCTCCTAAATCGGGCCCTGTGAATCCACTGCTCGGTCTCTAGCACATGTCAAATATAATCTTCAGAAGAAATCTTAAGTAGAGATGCTATGGTTTCTTTTCTTATCTTAAACTAATGGTATAATTACGTTCACTTTTATTAGGTATTATTATATTTCCAGAGCAAGAGACGTGAACACCTAAGTATCCTTCATCCCACAAGGGAAGTACTCTGGACGCACTCATGCCATGCCATGTTTGCTTCAATAAGAGCAATACAGTAAACATGTGATCTTTTACCAACACATCTAGTATTTTACATTTTCGAATATGTAAAGGGGAAAAAAGTGTATTAAAACAGACTGAACAAGTTTCTCCCCACTATCGTGTCTACAAACAATGAGTAACAATGAGTACAGAAAGCTAATTTTATTTAGGTCTGAGAAAAAGAGAATTACCAATAAATTCAACAAGGCATAATTCCCATCGTGCAACTCCAGTATGTTATCCCACGTCACAACCTCCCTTCGTTATCTCACAAGAAACGCTAAAATTCAGTACTCGTATAGTGCGAAATTATATCGTAATCTGATTTCGATAGAGTGCGGTATGCTGTTCTTCATCCTCATTGAACCACAGCGCCAGGTAACAGATTATAATAATAATAAATTTATTGTCAAAAAACAGCACAAACTCCGTATGATCACGTGGAGGAAAAAAAAAACTAATTTACTCTCCGGAAGCAAGCAAGGGACCATCCCATCAATTCCGATCAAGGGCCCTAAGGCAGAGGCGGATTCAAAAATTTCAGCAAAAGTTCCTAGATAAGATAAAAAGTTAGCTGCGAGTTATTACATATATAATGTCAATATGTTTGTAATTTAACGCAAATGTGTTTGTAAATTTACATGTACAAGTTATTATCGAACTATAGATTGTTCTGAGTATAGTGTTTAAAAATCATAAGAGTTGAAACATTACATCATTAATGTTACCTGGCGGTGTGATTCACAGCAATTTGAGAGATTTCTGTATGTTTGTGAACTCCAGAATTGGAAAATATCCTCCCAGAATAAAGTAATTCGTACGGGAATTGCTTCATATGAGGATCATAATCTCTATGAGCTTACGTCAGAGGTCTGTGGGTCTCGCAAGTTGAATGTCAATGGTAGCCTGGGCCCAGAGGCGAACGGGGTTGCGCAGTTGGTAGCGCATCAGCGTGCTAAACTGAAAGCCCCGAGTTCGAATCTGTCTTGTCTCTCTTCTTCATTCAACATAACATAATTAATAGGTGCCAACCAACTCGTGGAAACTGTTCCAGGCCCTACGTCGTCTGCGCTTCTTCAGTCATTTAAATAAATTCAAAACCCAACTTATTGCACATGATATTAAATACAAGATGTTGCTCTACAAGTTTTATTTCAAGTAGTATAGCGATTTGGACCACTGTTCATAATGTGTAGACACTTGAAGGAAGAACCAAAAACGTAAAATCCACGTTTATTAACCTCAAATAATAATTTACCGAAAATCGGTAAGACGTAAAGAAATTACTCGCTGAAAGTAAATTAAAGAAAGTTTTTGAACAAAGATAATAAAACAAAGGTTAGTGCTGTAGCATGATTTATAACTGCTACTCTTAGAAGCTAAAATCCAATTTTCAGACATTTTCGCCAAATATTTCCTTGGAGTGAAATTCGGATCGATGAGCAACTTTCATGATTTAATACTCCCGGTATGTACAACAAATAGAAGAAAAAAGAAACTTTTGCTCCTAATTTTGTCCGTACTATTGTTTTTTGTCTCTACTTTGACTTAGCTCTACAGCGTTTCTTACAGAGGGAGCGAGCATTCGGTTTCACCATAGTAAGGTTCGTACTCTATTAGTTAGAACAAAAGAAAAGTTGCGTCATTTTTCTGACCAACATTTAAGCAATAAATTTAGGATAAATATACTCACAATATCTTGAGGTTAGAACTAAAGAAAAAGTGCGTTATTGTGTTTGTAGGTACTTTGTGTATTTTCTTTACATTTTATGTGGTTTATAACGTAAAGCTATTAAAATTTATTTTCACCTGCATTGAACGAAATGAATTTCTAAAATGTTTTAAAACTGAACTGAGCTCTAAGAGGGCAATTCATCAATCGATCTGTATTTATTGCAAGAGTGTTATAGGCTATAACACATTTCTATAAATTCAATATGGCGGCTGCATTTGTCTGCACTTCATAATTTCTACATATAAAAATATATGTCATTGTATAGTGCACCATAACCCCAGGATGCCAGGAGCAATTTTTAACTAAACTTTTCCATTTCTTCATGTCGACTAGATGTTTGAAATACCTTTGTAAAATAATTTTTGACCCGAAAATTTTCCAAAATGCCAGGAAGGGATTTTTTTCAAAATTTAAATTGATGAATAAAGGTGTTTGGATTTAAGGAATCGATTGCATAAAACCGCAAGTCGTGTGAGGAATAGAACTGATTTTATTGGTTTCTTTTATAATTGTGAATTTTGTTTGCTTTGTGGACAAAGTTTGCTTTCAGTACATCTAGCGGAAACTGCAATGTTTTGGGACTACGAAATGTTTTTTTTTTAAAGAAACTTATCGACAGATGTTCAAAGAAAATGGATCGTGTTATATAGAGGCTGACTATTCCTCTAAATAATGTATTTGTGTCCATTACAAATTATTGCGTTTAGTTTAACCAGTTGTCCGACACGAATTGGAAGCTACAGGAACTACTTATCTCGCTAGTTTCCAATCGGGGGGTTTAATAGGATGATACTATTACATTGGAAGAAAATGTTATTTAAGATTAGACGGACAATCAAAATTAATGCTCAAAGGGTTAAAATTAAATTAAAATTCAGATACAAAATTAAATTTATACACGAGCATCATTCAAATTATTTAAAAACTTCTAATTGTTACCAGTTTTCTAAAATTTGACTTACATGATACAAAATAGATGCGTCAAAATGATTTCAATTTGCATCCTGTAATTTTTTCGAAGGACAATTTAACTTAAAAAAAAAAAAAAGCGAATCTGTTTCAGAGAATCTTTCCTCAGGTCTTGAAGCTATATTTCTAAGTCCTAAAGAAACGATATGCAGTAAAAGAAATTTCAACGTTTGAGAGCTAAAAAACTTCCTCTATAAAACTCGATAAAGTTGCTCGTGGCTCACTATGTGTAAAAAGATGAGCATCAAGTGGGCTCAAAGTATGTTGTAGAAGCACTATACCATATGGGTTAGTTAATGCAGACACCCTAGGGAAACTTTAAAACGGGGCGATACATAATAATTTTCCCAATTCTCAAATCGGTCAACACTGGTACAAATCAGACTTCATACTGTAGCTTCACGCAAAATTTCACATCGATAATTTCAAAACAAAATAAATAGAGATAAAGTACACCTCTAATTATTTATTTCCTGCAATGTCTGGATTATATTGATAGTATATACTTTTATAACTATTTTAGAAAGTCTATAAAAATTAAAATTTACACATCCGAACAAGATTATGTAAGCCGTGAACATATTTTGAAGAAAACTATGAAGGAACAATTTATTACCAAATACTGACAATGACCACAGGAAAAATAATTCCATGCGTCAAATTGAGAAGGATATAGAATAAACTTAACATTTCAAGTTATTGAATAATATATGAAACTGGGATAAAGGCAGAGATGCGTCATGTACTTCAAAGGTGGAACCAGATCATTTGTGTTGCTCGTCAATAAATTTCGATGTGTGTTAGAGCTTTCATTGTTAAACAAACCCTTCAAGTTGTTTCTCCTACTGCTGTCATGGTGTACCTGAGTTACAATAACTATAGTTGAAGAACATTTTTGACAATTCTTACATCATACATCTTCCTATATCCCATGCACTGCAGAGAGGGAGAGAACATATTTAATTCAGATCGACCGACCCGAGTGAGATTTTCAGCTGGGGTTTCCCTTACCTACTCCAGAAAAATACCGGTCGAGGACCTTCCAAGTTCCCGACTAGCCAACATCCTTCCTCCGAAAGAGTAGCAGGGAGAAAGAGACCCCTCACCATATCAAAACGAGTGGACGCAAGAAATAAACGACTTCACATTATAACTTATCTTCAATTGCCAATGAAAGTAGACAATTTACCAAATTAGCGAAGTCGTTTCTATAGAACTACCTCAGTACTTGGTTTGAGTCGTTAATACCTCATTTCGATGTGGTGCAGGGGTATTAACAAGACATCGGCAGCGGGAAGTGCACGGCGCCATGTCCGACAGCGAGGACAGCTCGAGCGATGACTGGCCCGTGACTGGAGCATGGTTAGAAGAAATGCTGGGATCGTATCACACGCGCCAGAGGCAGTGGGCAGCTCGGAATGCCGAGCAAGACACCGTCGCCACGACTCCTAACAACGACGAAGAGCAATCGACGGCAGTGTTTGTTCGCGAATTCACAGTGCGGCCGGGTTGCGACGCCGGAGAGAGCGTGCTCTCTGACATCTTGGCTGTCTCTGTCACTTATACTTTACCCAACGAAGACGACGAGGGCAGCGTAGAGTCCGCACCACGACGCCTGGACCTCATAATGAAATTGTTGCCTCATGACCCATTCAGTCGGTACTTCGTCACCGAGGCGCAATTCGACTTGCGAGAGATCAAATTCTACACTCAGGTACGATAATACACCTCATAAAACCTTAAGTCAATTCCATGGGATACATACTTAATTTCACTGTACAGCTTTGAAGAGGTATTAGAAAAAAGTACTTCCAGAGAAAAACGTAACATGAGTAGATTTTTAGATTTGTACAATATTATTCATCAAATATTTAAACAATTAGAAAACGAATACTGAAATGTTCAATTATAGTTCACATTCATAAAATTAACACAAAGCATCACCTTCTCCTAGCCAAACTCAGTATCAGTAAAGTAGCACACATAAAGAGGACTAAAAATAAATTTCTTACGACTAATTTTAAAAATTTCATCAACTTCCTACACTATTTACGATCCCAAATATTCTTCTATTATAAGTGCGTTTCAATTGTAACTTTTTTGAAAAGGTAACACTTTACATTAGAATTTTTTGAATATATGACTTTATGCACATTAACTCATCAATACAATTTTTATCGAATTGTCGACGGAATGCTCTAATGCGAACTTTTTAATGGTCGTCGATGAAGCGAAGTCCATACACATACATTCACGCAGAAATTCAAAGCTGGTATACGTATAAAACACAGCGCGTTTCTGTACGTCAAAAGCACGGAAGACTCTTCATGCTGCTTATAGCTACTATAAACCTTAATTTCTGTGTACTTGAAGGCGGATAATAAATTTTGGATTATGTTTTGTGTGATACAGGTGGTGCCTGAGCTCGAGGCGTTCCAGCGGCGTCAGTTGGGATCGAACGCAGCGCTGCCACCTCTTCCTATTCCTCGCTGCTTCCACGCACGCTACGCCTCCGGCCAATGTGGAGGCGACGGCGATCACCACAACGACAATGGCAGCGGCTGCGAGAGTCCTACTCCCAGTGAGTCAGTGCTCGTCTTGGAGAACCTGAAGCCGCGTGGCTTCTCGGGAGCTGACTTCTCGCGTGGGTTGACGCTACGGCAAGCGACCGCCGCTCTCAACGCACTCGCACAACTCCACGCGCTCTCACTCGCATTGAAGGTGTGTGCATGTCTCCTACTCAGCATTCACCCTCCCCTGGCATGAGGTGTAAAGGGTTTTACTTCATTCAAGTTTGTATGCAACACACTTCATCTCTTCGCTCAACATTTAATCTCTCATCTTTCTGCTACCTATACAAATTATATATTTACATCCCACTCCTGTGTCAGTAAACAGTAATGTGAAACATACTGACGAATAGATTGAGCCTTTTCCCTTAATTTCTACCCGTAGTACTTGTTTCCTTACAGGTAAAATTGGATTTCCGTAAGTTCTCGGAAGAAAAACTACCTATCTTACATAGGTAGTTTTTAATCCAAACCCCACACTAAGGCGAATGACAATATGAAAAGTTTAAATTAAAGAACGCGATTAAATTATGCACGCAATTTATTTCAATGGTATCATGTCCAGCAACAAAATAATGCGTTTCTGACAACTAATTTTGCCACCTGAATTTATAATTTGAGTTTCCGGCAGTAGGAAAAATTTTTCCGCTCAGATCCAAGTATACTTCAATTAAAATTTATAGTAGAAAATGGATGGTTACAATGAGATTTGCTCATATGTCGTTTTGGATATCGTTATAAATTGCTTTCTTTTTAAATGTATTTCAGACTCTAATCCACACATTTCCTTAATAAAAAATACCCTCAACCAATCTTCCAATGATTTATAGCATTTAGTCCACTCATCTTTTATATCAGATTCTGTGTCCAACTCAATATTCACGCTTCTCTATTCTACCCTCACCCGAAACGTCTCACATTATACTAAACTTTCACTGTTGTATTCCCCTTATTTATTATACTACTGAATCTCCTTCCTCCCTTCTTCAAACTCACCGATTGGCCAAAGACGTCCCATGTGAAAAGGCAGTGGCAGAGAAACAGTAATGTGAAACTTTAGAGGAATATAATGTTATTTCTCAACTGAGAATACAATCGCGGAAAACTTCATCAGAGGTGTTAGAAAAACAGAGGCTCAAGAGGTAAAACTAACACAAAAACTCCGATGTATACAAACGGGCATCAAGATACTCGAATGGACGTCGCATGCGTCACGTACCACATTTGAAAAATTTCCTCTCTACTAACATTTCGTCGGAAGGAAGTCGCACGCCTTGTTTGAAGTAGCATGACGCTACTTGCAGTTTCAAGTACCTTCATTTAAAGGTTGAAAAACTAGACATTATCAAAAGGGAGGTATCGAACTTTTAACTAATTTACATTTATCACAAGTTTAACAAACTGCAGTTAAAATAACAAAAAGAACAGTACACGTACTGTCCAGACTATAGGTTTCAATTACTCCACTGTACAAATACTTCGTCAGTAATTATTGACATAACTGATGAGTCCTTGCAAGACAGACTTCCAAGTTTCAACTCGATTTCACGACACGGGGAACTCAAAACAATTTCAGAACGGGCAACGTTGCTCTGTAGACACAATTATTAACCAGAAAAGTCATTTGAAAACTATCCTATAAAGTGTTTGGGTTTTCGAAATACAGTATACACGAAGATTCCAAGGACATTCTTTGGACTAACATGGGAATGGTTAAATGGAAGTGTAAAGAATTGTAAATTACCTTCCTTCATTCTTGTCTACGATCGTCTCAATTGGCAAACAATATAGAGAATTGAGTCATAAGTAACTAAAAAGTCGATTATGACTCCTTTCTCATACCTCGCCTCCAAGAAAACCATTGTCAACTAAATTTATTGAAACAAGGAAATCAAATTTTACTGCATAATTTGTAACTTTTTGTACTTGACTTTTTAATTGGACGGTGTCATGTAGCAAGGAACCATCCCACGATATAATCTGTAGAGATTTAAATTTTTAAAAATATGACAAAAAGTTTAAAAGAAATTTAATTAAGAAGAAAATGAATAAACTAAGTTTTGTGCAAAAAATTTTACTGGGAATTTTAAATTTTAGGTCTTGTTAAAAGAAAGTTTTTTTCATCCAAATAAGTGGGGCGTGAATAGTTTCATGATGCATTCTACTGCAGTTTTAGCTACATGGAAGTCTTAGAATTGAATCTGTTTCACATTGAATTTGTATAACACGTCAGAATATAAACGAAAAGAAAGAGCCATCAGTTACGAATGTAAGAAGTACGATGTACTATCCACTTATTTCGATTATTTCTGACAATTTCTAAGAGGTACCAGTAAGGCAAACAAACAAATGAGATTACCGGCAATACAAGGGCAGTAGTTAAGGTAATTTTTTGCTAACAGTACAGCATTAGCCACAAGACCTCTAGTTGACACCATTAGATGGAGAACTATGTAATTAAACAGCATAACTATGTACGTACTATAAACAAATTTTAACTGTGTAGGATAAGAGATTTATAGGAGAGGCGGCAAGAATACCAGAAGGCCACTGACGGCAAAGTCTTGAATCCTCCTCTGTTTTGAACTCGGTAAATTATCAAACGCTATAATCTGTACAAAGCATTTACTCACCAATACCAATTATTTTTACAGCTCCTCTGAGCATGTTCGAGAATAAAATCTCCCCGTTTCCTCGATCTTATCACAAGATTAACTAAGACCTTATGTAAGAGTTATTAAGTATTTATGCTATGACTTACTACAAACACAATGAAAATGAAACCAATTTTTTCTGCCCTTCTCTGATTTTAGTTCCGAGCGACTGGGAAAATACAACAGAAAAGACGAATGTTTTTGTATGCGAGGGGACAATAGATACTAACTTTCCCCGAGTAATAACAAAAAATACTCGATGGTCTATTTCATATTGATATTTCGTGGTAAAAAAAACCTTTATTTTCTCTACATTAGTAATAACGCTACAAAACCAACCTACGTTTATCAAACACTTTCAGCAGACATACAAGGGAATTCACAAAGAATTATTATACACAAATAGCAAAATTCACATGAGCGAAGTCGTGGGTACTCACCTAATCAGATCACAAAAGTCACGATATGAATCAGCGCTAATGGAAAGCAGTGGAATTATATATTAAGGGATTATTTGTACCCAGACAAGTTGATGAGTTTTGTAATAATTTATAAGAATTACATATTAGAATACTAATAGACAATGTTGTCAAATGCGGAGGATGAAAAATCGTATTAATTGAATTTCCTCAATGAGAATTATTTTTAATTCCTAAAAATTAAAACAGGTTATGAGCATTAGTAGACCAACTGAAGGCAGGTAATAAGTAACGCAAAAATACACTTTTGCACATCAATACCTCCTCTTTGTGCCTGTCACTAAAGCAGTGAGTCAAAACAGTCGGACATGGGTATTTCTTAAACGGGGTCGTCTCGGAATTACGAAATCCAACAAGGCGAAAGGAACAACTCACACACACGCTCAGAGGATTGGTATAATGGCTACAAGCCTCTCGCCACTCTCATGAAACGTATAGTGGTCAGTATAGAACAAAATGTTACATATTTTACTAATCATCCACACTTCCATACTAATACATAAATGCGAAAGTGTGTCTGCTTTCTACCTTTTAACGACTAAACCAGTGAACTGATCGTGATGAAATTTGGCAAGGATATAGTTTAGATGTTTAGGAAAAACAGACTACCTTTTATTCTTAAAAAGTATGAAAAGAAAGATAGAAAATGATTTTGACAATGAATGAGGATGAAATCGAAAAAAAAGAGATCTTACGCAGCCTAAAAGGTTAGAGATTGGCGATAACTATGAATGGCAACATTGTTCGCCTCAAAAAGTTCAACAAAAAGGTACGCGACAGCACGTCTACCTTCAAAGGTTAACCTTGATTATAAAAAAACACAACATAGAATAGTCAAAAATACTTCAATTTGAGAGAAATTAATCAACAAATTTAATGGTATTTTTGGTTTGTGCTTTTAAAAAAGAAAATACGTCATTAAATCGTAAAATTTGGACGTATAGTTTAGATTTTACTAACATTTTAATGAAATGATCCGGCTGGGCTTCCGCCGTTGTGTCTAGCCTCGGAAGCGAAAATTTCACCGGCGCGGCTCTCGACGAGTTGGTCGTTCCACCCGAGATGCTGAGATGAATAGAGACACTTCTGACATTGTCCGAGTTAGTTCTCCATTGGGGTAAGGTGGGGGGAACAGTCCTACAAACCTCATGGGTGGAGAGGGAAGGGAGGGCCACTTAAAAATAGTTAATCGAAAGAAAAAAACTGCTTTAATCAATAGATTTCAGGGTCTTTCAGATAAAGTGACATGATGCTGTATAAGTACAAGTTCAGCATATATAGGGGTTAAATACTCCTAAGGTGGAAGCGGAGAGCTAGAATGATAGGTGACGTTTACATTGATTTGTTTCCCTCATGAATACGTTGCTTGCTCAAGAGTGGTTTCATCCCAGGATTTATTTATTCTCGTTGATGGAGGTGAAATTCAAAATGGTGTATACAATCAAATTTTGTCGTGTTCTTACTTCTACAGATTGGCAATGTTTACAGAGTGCTAGTTCGTTTTCTCTGTGGTTCCGTCCACGAATTCTTCAGAGAAAAAGAATTGTCCTCATTCGTACGTGACAATCACTTACCGAGGAGCTTTGACTACATTTTATTCTGAACCCAAATCGTTAAGATCAGATATCTGATTGCTGTTACTAAAGGCTGCTCCGAAGAAACTAGTGCGGAAACATGTGGAATACCATGGCTAATGAACTACTCGCATCAATTTCCGCAGCAATTAGTAAGTGGCAGTATTCACCAGTCATCGTGACTCAGTAGGTAGAGCTGGACGAACGAGATTTAACTGTCCGCTATGGGATTTCTCCGCGTACCTCGGTATCCAGACAGATCCCAACGCCTATTCAGTCCACTATAAAAATGAATACCACAGGTCTACACCGACCGGAACAATGTTTAGTATTTGCGGCGTTATATCTTCCGCAAAGCCCTTAACAGCTGTTATGGAACAGTTGTACTTTGTTAGTATTCACTAAATCAGTGTTACTGACAAGACTTGCAACGCGAACCCGACGTTGGCTGGTTACGTACAGACTGAAGAAATTAATGCTAAATAAAGGAAAGATCAGCTTCTCATATGTAGGCCAGTTTCTAGATACAAAAAATTAACTGCGAGTTATCCATTTCAACCGAGCCAGCGTAATTTTTTGATAAGTATGTATGATTTTTAGCTAGTACTAAATTGTATGGATCTGTTTCCCACTAAGAAACTTTTTTTACATATTATTTAAATAAAAGACTGCAGTGTTATTTAAATCAAAATAGAGCAGTTCATTTAAATTCGATATTTATCCAATTACATATTTTAATGGAAGTAACGAATTGGTAGGTGTTTTTGTACGATTGGCAGGAACAGTGAAAAACCAACCCCTAACCCATGAAATTGTAAAACATTATAATCTTTTAATACCAGCCTTAATTATGCTATTAAAATAATATTTTTATATTAAATAAATTATTTTAGATTTGAGTTATATTCTTTACACAGTTCATATGATTTCACATAGCGCATCTGTTTTGTTTTATGATTTCTTTAGTTTATTCCAATAGAAATCAAACACTGCCCGTAAGTAAATACGTAACCTTTCGACCTCTGCTGCATCCAACAGACCACGTCACCCGATCACCCCCGACATCACGACACGCTACACCATACAAAACAATAAAAAGGAACATTTTTAATTAAGTGCATTGAAGTCATGATACCTCTCTGCTCGGTCAACAAAACTAATTTATGACATTTCATTTCAGGTGAAAGAAGGGCGCCCGCTAGCAGAGCGCTACCCGTTCCTCTTCCAGACAGCACGCGCCACCGATTCTTACCAACAGTTGGTTGAGCGAGGTCTGCCACAGCTGGCACGTTTCCTGGAACGACGTCCAGGAATGGAACAGGTATAAGTTTACCAGCTCTCCCTACACTACACTAGGCACAGAAAATCTCAAGACAATTTTGGAGATCGGGACTTACAGTAAAACTACGTTTCTTTTATTGTTTATCACAATATGGCAAACTCAAATCCCAAAAACAAATTAGAATGTTTCCTTCCGTAGAAAAGGGTATCAATTTCAGTCAAACATTAAGTATGAATTGTGATATAAATCATCATTGTACCGAATGGTGGTAATGCACCCGCCCAGTTGTAATGAATACATGGACAACGCATAGCATAATAGTGCGGTCCTCTTTATGTTGTTCGGGCGGGATTCACTGTAGATAAAGGAAACCCGTAGTTTTACACACTTTCTACACATACCAGTTTCAGAGTAAGTTGTTAAGTTTTAAAATTTAGAAATAAAATTACAAACTTTATAAAACATATACTAATATATTAAGTTAAGATATTTCACAGAAAATTGATACGACCAGCTGCAGGTTTTTCCTTCACTGGATTAAGTTACGTTTACAAATTCAAATCGTCCATCACACAACGAAGAATTAAGTGATAAAATTTAGACAAGTTTGTTTATCTGAAAGTATTATGACCAATTTTGTTCTTTCTGAAGTCGTGGTATAAATTGAGTCAACAGGTTGCAGTCGTAAATACGACAGAATCATGAACTATAGATAAATTAATTGAAAAACTTATTATACATTAGGTTTAAGTAAATTCTAACGGTAATCGTTAATACGTACTTAAGGCATTTGACACATCATTGTATGAGTTTTCTGAAATACAAGTAAAATGGAACTCAACCGCTGCTTTTTGTGCTCAACAGGTTCTCGCTGCTCTGTCTGCGCTACGACCGAGTACGAAAGAAGCGATAGCGTCACTCCTAGAGCCGCAAGAGCCATTGGCTCTCATTACGCACACCGATTTCTGGTGCAACAATCTGCTATTCCGTGAGGACGTAGAGGAGAGTCAGAGTACGAGCGAGGAAGATGACCTTGAAAAGCATACATGTACGTGTGCTGTACTGGATTGGCAGATGGTCACGTATAGCCGACCCACCAATGATTTGGCGTTGCTGCTTATCAGTTCACTGCCAACTACTATACGGCGTGAACATACTGATCGTTTACTGGACGGCTATTGGGATGCGCTGTTGCGTGCGGCCGCTGCGTTGGGCGTGCGCATTGAGACTGACTTGGGTTACGACCGCGCGCGTCTTACCACTGACTACTGGCGTTCGCAGCTATTGGCTTTACTATTGTGCGTGGGTTCTGTTGACGTCGCGTTGGGCGACCCGCGCACAGAGCAGCGTTTACTGGATGTGCTCAGTGATCTGCACCGCGACGGCGTCCTCGATACTGCTGTCGCCATGCCGTGAACTATTCCCTCTCATTTTCTCAAGAGGTCATGGAACTACATGGAGGGAGTCATATTGCTCAAAATTCAGTATTAATCCGGATCAGAGTATTTATTTCTTGTCAAACGAAAATTATGATAAAACGAATAGTGAAAAGAGCAAATGGACGTGACACAAAAACCCGTGCTAGTAAGCGACACGTTGCAATTACCAGGAAAATACACATTCAGTGAAATTAAAATTTCATATCTGGCGTCCCAGATGTAATGGATATTTCACTCGCGTCTTTCTTCAGCTACGCTGAGCCGAGCTCACATTCTTAAGCTTTATGTATTTTTCTGCAATAAAATTAGAATGAGGTTTTATATTTTGTCTTTTTTTAAAAATTAATTAATAGGTTAAGCCCACGGCTACCTTGAAACTTCTCATATAATGTTTAACTTGCTCTATGGATCAGTACTACTGCAGTAATAGTAAAAAGCTTTCTCAAATATCTATGATCAGAATTATCGTCAATCAGAGGAACTTTTACACATTACGAAAAAAAAAAATAATAAATTTAAAGAACCGATCCCAACAGCAGGCAAGTTCCGTTCTTACTGCATGGCTCATTCTCTTGATGTCGCAATGTCGCTGCAGTCACCACCAGGGCATGTCTGCAACTTCGATGTTGGCCAACTAAATAGAGGCGTCCGCAAATTCGCAGCTATCACTAGTAAACCAGTTGCATACGTATACTTTGAATTCGGCCGTCACAGGAAGGGGTTTGGCGGTAGAATCAACAATTATTGTAATTCAATTTATATTCACTGTCCTCCAAAGCCATTCCTGTGTTTTGGGATATTGTATAAAGACTGCAATACTTTTACATCACTGGTTGATTTTGGAATAGAAGAAAGAATATATTGCGATGAAAAATGGTTACAAAATTCAGTCGGAAATATGCATTTTAGCAGCTTCGCAACCTGAAAAAGATTTCAGAATTCTGTCAGTCTGTAAGCAGCTATTGAGAAGGATCGAACAGATTAATTCCATTATAGCTTGTAACATGATGTTGATGTGTCTTTATGAAATGCTTCGTAGTTTTGTGTTATGATACACTGCCATTCAAAATTAGCGGCGGCACATCCTTCATACGTTTTGAAATTTATTAAAGTGAAAATTCAAGGTGTTGTTTTGTCAAACTTTAAGAGTCAGAGGATGTTTTCGGTCTACACGCTGTGGATGAAAATAAACAGACTGTAACCTTTGACGTAATGAACTAGAAATGTACCCGAACAGGTTACTAATCAAAATTATTACAGGATGTCTTACGTGTGTGTTAACCGAATATTAGCCTTGGTAAAATAAAGCGTAATAAAAATTAATTACCGAATCAGGGCAGATATTGCTAAGAATTTATATTATTTTATTCAATAAAATAGTATTTTAAAAAAAACTCTCTCTTTTAAATGCTCTCCTATCTTTCCATGCATCTTGAGCAGCACTATAGCTGTAGTTAGAACAAGGATAGTTATATGAACTAGAAAAGATATTCACCACTTCACAAAATTTTATATTAAATCTTGATCGAATCTCGAGGAAGCGAACGTCCGCGCTTCGTCCAACAAATAAGCAGGGTTGTCCCAATTGACTGACTCATTCATCAATGCAGAAAAACTTAGAACCCTACCAGGACGTTGCGAATGTTTGTGTCCTGACGTATCGACTTATCCATCACAGCAGAAAGAAAAATACTACAAACATTTGCCTGAAATTTTGACGGGGTGTGGCTCGTGTACATTAGAATTCTTTGCAATTCCGGTTAAAAGGGGTGAATTAGGATGGAATGTTTTTATAGAAATATCAGCAGTTCCTCATGATCCAATTAAGTAAACAGTACGTAAAAATCAGTAATCGAAAATTGTTGTACATACGAATTAATGAAGCTAATACATTTAAACGATTTACGAATTTAACTCGCAACGAATTTCATGATTCTAGAGTTGTCTATTTTTAGGCTTCGAGCAAATAGTGACAATTTTAATATTCCCTCTCTCCTCATAATAATTAGTGACACAGCTGGACGGACCTCTCGGCACACCAGTGTGTCGCAGCATATCGTCTGGGAATCGTTGAGCTTTCCAGTTGCTCCTACACGATTCACTGAAAAAAAATTAACATCTTCACTACATATGAACTTCTAGCCACGAAATTTTGGAACATTATGTATGACTATATACGTCTTTGATTTATCTAAAAAAAGCGAAGTTAAACTGGTCTTTTTTTTACGATTTTAAAACAGAACGGGACTTTGAAACCATCAATAAACGGATTGTACATCTACTAATCGAGGCATGCGCTAGCAGACCAAGCAAGTATATGCAATGTACGTATCCCACACGCTTACACGCGAATCATTGTAGATCTTCGTTGACTGACTCCACTATTTTCCCCTTTTCCCATTTTTTTTTTCATTTCAGTTATTATTAGAAGATAGATTTTAATGTAACGATGTATGATGTCCTCAGTTTTCTTTATATAACTGACAATCATCGTTATCTCTTTTTTGATGTTATGTTCAATTGTTCTTATTAATCGGCAAGATTTACACGATTTAATTATCTCTAATTAACCCCCTGTTCCCAACAGAGTCATTCCACGGATTTGTACAAATCTATGTTCCACCGCATTATTATCTTCTGTTCCAAATGTTAATCAATTAATTGACGCAATCCCTTAATACATGTTCTACATTTTCTTGTCCTTCTTTACAGCGACATGTTCCCGTGAGCTTTACACCTATCTTCTGTAAGTCAAAATCCATAAGGTTTCCCTCTCTGGAAAGACCCACCGGTTATTCTCTACTCTACATGTAACGTCCCTCACAAAAATGTACGTCTGATCTTGTCTCCTTCCATCGCAATTGCCAACTAAAATTCAATTTCATTTCTATCTTCCCTTTGTATCTTCACCTCCTCCCTGTATTTTCAAATTATCTATAATAATTTTACAACATTTCCTTAATAATGTCCTATATTTCATATGTTCTATGTAATGATCCAACGGCATGAACCTCAAAAGCACTCCTAACGGTGGTGCAGATTCTGACTTATAGCATCCACTCCATCCCAAGAGAGTGCTCTCTACAATTTTCTTTCAATACTCTCCATAATTTTGTATATTTGCTTATTGTGAATCCTATGTCCCCATTATCATAGAACCACAGTTTTTTACAGTATTCTAAGAACCTCAGAAATGTCGATCTCTTCTACAACAGGTCCCGAAGGAGCCCAAGAGTTCGAGGAGGGTAGGGTTCCGCAATTTCTTGGCCTCGTCACTAGGAAGAAATGTGACCAGCACTTGGCTCCGACAGTTTTGACCCCAGGATAGAGACGTTACTCATTTCACTGCACGCTAAGTAGGTCTGGAAGTCAGTCTGGGTGTTGAGGTGTGAATAATGAAAATTGAGGTGTTAGTAAATAATAAAAAATGAGTAAAAAAACTTTCCAGTAAACTGGTTCCGAGGATGTGCCCTGTGGAGACCCTTCTTTCATTTTCCGAAAATGTTGACCTCCAATTTCAAATTTGATCCAGCGATTTCGGAAAAACGATTGTACCACACTCTTAGTATCTTTTAATCTACATTCTGAGACGCCATTCCACATTGTCAAATGCGCCAGCTATATCCACAAACACGCAGACACACACTTCTTTTCTCTTTCCAATACAATCTTTAGCAATTCTCGAACTGCATCGTTCGTATTTCGCCCCCTTCGCAAACCATACCGACTTTCATGCAAGCTTTCTCTATCCTGCGTGCAATAACTTTATTGAATATATTCCCTAGAGTGCGCAACAGAGATAAAAGGCGATATGACTAATAAGAAGATTGATCCCTGTCTTTTCCTTTCAAAAGTCTAACTTTCCATACAGCAGGAATATATCCTATATTGTAACATGTTGTATATCTTGTGTAATGTTATTATCCTTTCAAAATACAGCTTAACCATTTTATAACTCATTCGATCGTATCGATCACTTATCGTTTTTACGATCACCAGTTCTATTTCTTCCCTAGAAATATATTTTTCTTATAGTCCTTCCAATTCATGCTCTTCTTTCGTAATCTACGCTTTTCTTCTTCTACTTGCAATATCTTCACCATATATTTTCCCGTATCTACCCATTCATCCGTTTCTTCTCACTCTTGTTTCATAGTATTCCATATTTCCTGGCTTCGTAACTTCTGTCGCCCAATGATGTACGGTATAACCCATATATTCGTGCTGACCTTTCTAACACCAGTAACGTTTCATAGCTTCCGGTATCTTCCTTTTACACGATTGAAGGCTACTCTTATACCCTACTTGCAGATCTTGTTTTATCTCATCCTTCATTCTCCGCCTCAGATACGTCTCACTCGGTTCTTCTCTATCTTCAATACAGTTAAATCTCTATTCCACCACACTTTCCCACGGCGGCATCTATCACTACGCTTCCCGGTCATCCTCTCCTCGAAAAGTTGTCACTCCAGCATTGTTGTATAAAGGACGACGACCATGCTTAGTGGTCGTCTTATCCGCCCCAGATAACAGTTCGGCGATTAAAAGAGCCGCAAACAATATCTTTCCCTTTGTACTCTCTTAATATTTCCTTTATATGTTGTATATCCCTTGATACATCCTCATTTATGTCTAGGCAACAATTTGTTAATATCTATTCTACATCCTCTTTTCTCATAAGACCCCCCAGGGGATTTACATCTAGTAAGTACGTGTTTGGCAAACACGGGGCCCCGAGCTGAGTCTGGCATTACTTCCACATACTTGTGTCAAACTCCTTCCTTTCCCTCTCCTGACCTTCCTTGGTCACCTCTTGTTCTTTCCGATCCCGACGCTAGGGTATCTTTCATTTTCCTCTTTCTTCTTCTTTTTTAAATGATATATGTAATGTCTTGAGATATGTTGATATTTGAGTTGTAATTCTGGAGGGTTTTAGTGGGTATGGTTGAGTCATTCGGCGTCCCACACGTCGAGAGAGTCATGTTGGCTCTCCATAGTGCGTAACTGCATTTTCCCGACCTGTACAAGTTTTAAGGGCTCTAATGACCTCGATGTCGACGAGCCGTAAAGCCCCACAAAAAATTCTCATAAGATAAGTTTGTATATTTTCTCCACAAAATCGCGTTATTTTCATATCTTCTATCCCGTTATTGACGTAAATTGCAATTATGTTCTCTCTTCCGTGTATTTTCCTATATGAAAGTGGTATGTAGCAGGGATTCCTTCTGATTGTTTAAAACTCTAGTACTCAACAAATATTTTATTACTCTACATAATCAGTCAATCCCAAACACCCCAACTTCCCTTTTTGCTATTTCTTTGTAATATTCTAATAGCCATATTGCGTATTATGTATTAGATTTTTCTGCGCCAATTTTAACTCCTCACATTCCTTCCTGCGCACATGATTATCACTGCACCGCCCTTCCATCAACAATTTGCACATCTCAGTCACTCACACTCTTGTAGTTATACCCCAAGACTCCACAACGCCCGCAACTTTCCATTGTATCAGCATCGATAGTATAGTACAGGTTCAACGTAGTCATCGGCCAAAGTTAAGGAGTTGGTCCAACAAGGGTTCGAAAAAATAATTAATGTCATAATACTACAAATATTATTGCGGTTCCGAAAATATTAGCCGTATTCTTCGCTCTTCATATTTACGGTAGTTATAAAGAAATAATGTTCCGCACTATTTCCTTCTCTCCGCCACCGTTTATGATAGTATGTTAGGGTATGTTAATTGTAATATGGCTCCCGGCAGCAAGCCATGAACAATTATAAACAATTGTTCGGTCACAGTCGGCGATGTTAGGTTTGTTAGACCCAGCGATTTAGTTTTAAGAAAATATGTTGTAAGTGTTAAGATGGAGGCGATGGTGGAGGTAGCAGCACTCGCGGAAGGATATACGAAGAATAAGGTTATTTTTCTACGTCTTTGGACCGGAAGGTAGATTTGGTCCTAGTCATCTATTCTATAGGATTGTAAATCCTTACATACTATTCTTTTATTTCATTCTTGCATACACTGTCGTTCCAACCTCCAAAATCCAGTGTTACATTTCTTTCCTTTTTGTTTGTATTACCGTTACCAAACGTATACTACCCATTCCCTTATCACAAACTTTCTGCTTAATCATCGCCGCTAAAGTCTTTTTCTCCCGTCAGACGACTGCAAACATCTACTCTTTACCATTTCATCCCCTTCAAATATGTCTGTCAATTTCTTCACATTCTCTAGTACCACTATTAATGCAGCATCTTTAGTATCTCGTATAGAATTCACATGTATTGAAACATTCGTTATATTAATCTTCTCCCGAATTTCCTTTCGTAAAATAACTTCTCTTGGCCAATTCTTCTCAACTAACACAGCTTTCAGCTACTGTTCCTGCTGACTTACAACTCCTCCAGACAGTAGGCAGCTTCCAATATGTGTCCTATAATCTGTTGATCGGGTTCCACTTCTTTCAACTTACTTGCAGGAGCTCATACGCAGTCATTCTCGCACCCGTAACTATGTATTAATTATTAACCATCAGAATTCATCACACTTTTTCCAGCCCTCATATCGATTATTATCTATTGGTGAATCAATTAGCAATCGAGATTTGTAAGCCACAAACGAATATAAACAAATCACTAACCATGTTTTATCAGTCTGACAGATTAGCGTAGATATCGCCGCCAGAGATTGTTTTCTATGGCACTCAATAGATGTCAGTAAAATCACTACCTAGCGGGAATCTGTGCAATATCAATATCACTCATTTTGCCCTGAACCGTGAAAGCGAAAGCATCTCGTACCACATAAGTGTGTTGCATTTACGGCTGCTACGATGTGAGGGAGATGCCCGGCATATATTTCTGTTATTTCACCAACAGAAAATAGGTAAGCGATATACTTTTACAATAATAGTAATTAATTTGTCTCTGAAGGGTTTATTAAGTAGTCATTGGCACGGAGGTATATTGGTCTCTTTTTTTTTTTGTGGGGCTTTAGGGCTCGTCAAGGTCTCTTTTGCTTTTGTTATCTCGCGAATACGCGATTTCATTCTTATGGTTTAGAAAAGCTTAAAATACAAATATTTAAGATTCTTTAAGTTTTTTTTATTGCAAATTTTGTTATTTTCTATGATCAAGCGCTATTATTATGAACCAATATGCTTCATTGTTCTCATTGCAATTAAGTACATCTCTTTTCATTTATTTCAACTGATAAATATCCTAATTATTTTCACAGCAACATGTCATTTACATAAATTATTATGATTAATTTAAGTTGATGGGTATTAAGGTAATTTCGTGATTGTTATAATATTGTGTTGAGTTATTGTTATTATGTGTTGCTGAGTATTTAATTATGTCTTTTTTGATGTAGACAGAAAAAGTGGATTGAATGCTTCCGACAAAGTGAACAAATGTCAAATGCTTGTTGGAAGCATTTGCCCATAGGATATATAATTGAGGTTTTGTTGTAGTTTAAATTAATGATCAATGATAATCATACTAACAAATAATTACGCTCAATTATTGTCATCACTACATGTATGTTTTTTGTTTTATTGAACATGGGTTCTTAGAATAGTTGTACTGTTTGTCCATTTTATAAATCTAGAATTATAGATATATTAAATGACCCTAAGGTGGACCGTTCCCAGTATATATTGTGATAGTTTCTTTATCCAAAAATCAGTAAAAATTGTGAACAGTCGTCTAAATTCGTTTAACATATTTATTTCTTTGAATAGTACCTAAATGAATTTTTGCTGATGTATATTTTGGTAATGGTATATGACTGACTTCTGATAGCGTGGTACCTAATCGAAATTTGTCATTTGTATCAGGTGTGGTAATTCTGTAAATCGGAGCCTACCCATTGACTTCTCCTTCCCCCTCGGAGCGTGAGCTAACATTTCTCGTGGAACGCACTGAGTTTCTAATCATGGAAGTCTTCTACGCAGTCCGAAAATACTCATGGGAGCGATAAGCATCAGATCAGCATGTGAGAAGGCTCTAATGACCTAGATCAAGGATGGCCACAGCTGCCCGTTCGGGTATTTTCCATGCGCGTGCATTTACGTGTGCGTGTTAAGTGTCTATCAACCACCTCTTTGCGGAGGGCGTGGTTGCGCGCGCAGTTACGGGGTATCTCTTTTTTATCGCTCACAGTGTACGATAGTGTACAACATTTTCGACATTGGTTTGAAGGTTACAACATAACCATTTACACTGATCATAAACCATCAATATGTCTTCAAACAAAAACGCGAGAAACTTCCACCACAACAACTGAATCAACTTCAATTCATCGCACAGTGCTCGACAGAAATTACACATATCAGTGGAGACAACATAGTAGCGAACACAGTCTCGCATTGAAGCAATCACTGGATGACATGAAAGAATTAGCCCTTCTTCAAACGGAAGACGGTAGCTTAAATGAACTGCTGCGATCAAGACCGGATGTCTACTTTGAGGAGGAAATTCCTAATACAAATCTAACTTTACTGTGCGACAAGGAGGGACGGCCCGTTATACTCGTACTTCTGAGAAGAAAAATCTTCGAAGAAATACACAATCTGTCGCACCCCGGAAGGAAATCAACATAACGGTTGATAAAATCTAAATATTTTTGGCGTGGTCTCAACCAGGATACAAACGTGGGTGAATACATACACCATGTCAGAAGAACAAGATCCAACGACACACGGTCACTCCACTATCTACATTCAAACCACCAGAGGGAAGGTTTGACATTGTAGGACCACTTCCATCATAAGAAAGTTTCAGATACGCAGTTACAATTATCGACCGTTTCACACGTTGGGCGGAAGTAATTCCTGTAGCTGACATCACAGCTGAAACAGTAGGGGATGCTCTTCTACACGACTGGATTTCACGCTATGGTGTTCCTTCAACGATCATTACTGACCAAGGCCCTCAATTCGAGGGATGTTTATTTAGAGAAATGTTACGTCTCGGAACTAATCGTCATAGAACTTGTGAATATCACCCGCAGTCTAACGGTATGATCGAAAGATTTCATCGTGAATTAAAAGCTGCATTAACGTCACACGACACGGTATGGACAAAAGCATTGCCCTTAGTCATGCTGGGATTTCGGACAGCTTTCCGGGAAGAACTTTTCTACAGCAGAACTAATTTTCGGAAAGACACGCTAACCAGTGACCCATTTCACGAATATGATAAGAACGTGAGTCAGCCTTCAATGTGTAAAATCTCACACATCATATGCAAAAACTTATACCGGTCACTCCAAGGCAAAGAAAAAAAAATCCATTCATTCACAACGAAATGGCAAAAGCAACAACGTATTTCTACGTAATAACTATATCAAGAAAGCATTGGTTCCACCATGCAATGGTCCATTAAAAATATTAACTCGTTCACAAGACAATAAAACTATGGATATACTTGTAAATAATAAACACGCGTCAGTACTGACAGTTAAACAGACATTCTTCGCCGCAGAACCTCATGAAATAAACATTTCATGGGCGATTCACGAAGCAACAGAAGATGCACCAACAGCGGTAATATCACCTTCAAGTAAAACTCGCTCTGGTAAACGAGTAAAATTTAACAAGAAACCGGATTTCTTTTACTATTGAACTCCAATGTTATATTTTCGAGTGTCATACTTATGTTATATTCAGAGTTCCACTGCAACTACTAAACTCAGTATTTTAATACAAACTTTCATTGTCGCAAAAAGTATAGAAACATTGCAATAATCCTTCGAAATTGCAATAGTGTCAAAATATCAATTTAAAAACCGATAGTATCTAATATTTTTCTATATTTCATCTTTCCTCAGAAGCTGAACCAATACCGGTTTTCCAGTGAATGCACCACGTATAAAACGTCTTTATAAACCCATGGTTACATTTATATATTACTATTGTAACAACTCAAGTATATTTCGGTCACAATACGTGCCAATTACATCCCCCCACGGTCGACGCCCTTAAAGTCGCCCTCGCGCGCAATCACAACAAACGCACTCCATCTTGTCTTCTTCTTCACATCACGGCCACGGCCCTCTGCATAAGAGCCAAGGCCTACAGTAGCAAAGAATAGCGAGCAAACAAGGAACCTACAAAACGAGGTGTCAATGGACGCAATGTCCACAAGTAATTACAGCGTAATCAACATGACGCAATTAAGTTACACGTCGTAATTACATGATAGTACATCATGGCATCATTCACATGACGTTTCTGCCATCGTCCAACAAGAATTAATATGAATATCAACGTTCACTTGTCGCAGCTCAAAGTTATCACCATGATACAAAATAACAACAATTAATGCTATATGTCTGGTGGAGTACAAGTCGCAGCACTCGCTCACTGATTAATTGCTATCACTTCCAAGTTCTCAGCTCTCGCTACCGAACGTCTCGCGTGCAGTCACAAATCTCACTGAATTGTACTCAATTTCAATTCTGAGATCTTAACTAGCTAACCACGTACGTCCACGAACTGGAATACTACTACTACATTTGGCGACAAGCCGAATTATATTTCTCCTACGCGAAGAACCAGCAACGAGGATCTTCATCCCCGGGGCGGCTCAACCTGGAATCCACAGACCACGACGTCAAGCTCTTCACGACCGTCACCGATCCCGGATTTCATTCGACGCCGAGCTCTCCACGCCCAGTTCTTCAGGACCAACACTACGTCTCCACCAATACGTGAGACTCAGGTTTACGTAAGACAAATAAAACCTTATTACAAACCTGCATTATATACGATTATTTATGTGGTTTCAAGGCGGAAGATCTTGTCTTTTGGAGTCAGCAAGACCATCTTCCACCTAAACTAATAAACCTACACTATGTTTGTTTCATATAGTTGAATGTCAACATGCACTGTTTTCCACTTTACATACCAATGAATGATGACTTGATTTTTGTGTACTCAAACTGAACTATTGCATTCACGGCACTGAAAGGAATTCTGTAGTTTTCTAAAACGGCATTATTTGTACTATGCAACGAGCGAGATAGTGATGTTATGCGAAGCAAACTTCAACCAGTGGCATTGAACCTAGTATGGAAATGAAAAACCTTGAATTTCTCTCCGAAACACTAGAATAACATACTATAATTCGGAAGAAAATATTAACTGTCCAATGTCTTAATACATGTTTTTCTTCCCAAATAAAAAGTTTACTGTTCAACCTGCTGCTGTTGACTGCGATTCAACCTCCTGATAAACACCAGAACGGCCACCGAGGACTGAGAGACCGGAAAACCCTACCTCGCCGCCGAAGGACAGCAGGTTCGAGAGCCAGTCCCACCCCACTTCACTCCAGCCCGGTCACCGCAGGATGACCCAGGATGACGTCGACCGAGAACCTGCACGATGACGCCACTCCGAACGACGGAACACTACAAGACACCAGTGCAACAAAAAGTGCTCAGTGAAGTTTTTTCCTAACCAGGGGGAGTAATGTAGCGGACGCTACATACCAACATTATAATTAACAAAGTCGCTCCTAAAAATTTCAATATACAGGAGACCTGATCGATTCTTTGTGAATACTTAGCAACGGAAGTTTGTGTTAATACCACAATTCAGTCTTCTCCAAGCTACCGTACGATTTACATAGCTCACGTACTAGCTTGTATTCTGTTCAGAGCTAAGCTCGTGTTCCAAGTAATCAGACGTGAAACACAGCTCACGATTGAACTTAAATTTTGTGCGACCGGACAAGTGATATTACTTTCAGTTATTGTACACGTGAGTGATATTGAACTGATCAGAACTGATTAAACTATGCTGTAAGACAACTGACCTTAGACAGTGTACCTTTAATATATTTAACTATGTACATTTAATTTTGCCTAGTCTTCATTAAATAACATGTTCATTTGATTGAATTCATATCATCATAATTCCAGGTAGTAGATAGTTTTGTGGGGGTTCATCTAGGACACGCCGCACATTCTTCTTAAGTAGAAGTTAGCAATCATCTATAAAGATTAATACCTCCCCTACACCTACAAATGGGATATGTTATAATATGTGACATTGGTTTACCTGCACTTTTCAGAGAACAAAACAGTCTAACATTTTTCTTACAGCAAACTTGTTCCCACGTCTCGATAATTTCGTGCGTTCGTTGGTGAAATTATATCGGTGGTCGGGAGTTCTTGCACTTGCGAAAGCTTTTTAAAAAATGAAGCTCACTAAGTCCCATTTGAGATCAAGGAAAGGCTCACGGATGAATCTTTTAAAGCTATTATGAGAATTGTATTTGCTCGTGCCTTACAACCCAGAATTAAAGATATTGTAGCTAAAGAGGCAGTGTATACGCTTTTGTTAATTTTTATCAAATGTTACCTCAATATCAATATTGCATCCTTTGTATTTACTATTTTGTGTGTATTATTTTGTGATCGTTCACGTTATGTATTTATTTGAGAATCAAAATGTTCTTTATTATAATTATTATTGAACTCTTGAGTATTTTCAAACTCTTGAGTATTGAGTGAAATGCTTACGGATGTAATTTCCACCCGACAGACTGGGTTGCCCAGTATTCTGCTTTATAGTAAGTGTAATATAAACAAATCTACATGTGCATGATATAAAAATGTAATGTTTTTATTATTATACTAGCTAATTACCCAGCTTTGCCTGATATTTTTCTTAGACATATTTTTTCCTAAGTAAAAGATGTTCTATATTGTAATATCAAAATTCTTTTACTTGTTTTTAAAAAACGTGTACAGTATCTTAATTTTTCAAAGACATAATACAAATTTAATACAAAACTTGACTATTTACTGCACCATCAGCCGCACCGGACAAATTTTCGCTTCCCAGCCATGACGCGGCTGTACAGTTTCATAAAAATTGTTGTAAAATGAAAACCATTCGTCGAATTTTACGATTTAAAGATTTTTTATCTTTGTTAAATGCACAAAACAAATAATCCATTAAATTTGATGAAGATTGTTTTTCCCTTAAGTTGAAGTATTTTAACACTACTATTTTTAATAACGTTTTATCGATAATTTAGTTTAATTTTTGAAGATAAGACATATGCTGTAGCGGACTTATTTGTAGAACTCTGAGGCAAACAATATTGCCATTCCCAGTTGTCAACTATCTCTAACCCTTTAGGCAGCGTAAGCGAATACAACTCGCTTCTTCCCGAATTTATCAACATTTGTCAAAAACCATTTCTATCTTATTACACATTTAAAAAATAAAAGTTAACTTATGTTCATCCTGGATATCTAAACTATCTCCTCACCAAATTTCATAACGATGGGTTAAGTAGTTTAGTCGGTATTCGGTAGCAAACAGACAAGACACTTTCACGTTAAGCGTTTATGTATTAGTATGGAAGTACGGTTGGATTACTAGCCAAGTACCCGCAGGATTGCTCACGTGAATTTCGTAATGTCTGCAATTTTTATTTCTCACACTGCCATTGCTATCCAGTGCGAAAGTTATCCATTAATATTGGTAGTTTGATAGCATTTGTGTGTATCAGGACGTCACTATCAGCTCAGATGTCAAAAAAATTATCGAAAATGACATGTGACGAGTCTAAAGTTTTTGACATGGTATCCCCTTCCCTAGAAGTGTATATTATATATATATATAT
>NNCF01128892.1:0-52855 GCA_002313205.1 Laupala kohalensis | reverse complement strand
TGACCAAGGGAGGTCAGAAAAGAGAAAGGAAGGAGCATGGCACAAGTAAGTGGGAGCAATGCCAGACTCAGCTCGCGGCCCCGTGTTCGCCAAACACGTACTTACTAGATGTAAGTCCCCTGGGGGGTAGAAGTAGATATAAGACAATTATATTTTTTTAATATTTCAATATTAGTTCTGTATTACTTTTACATATAAAACAATTTTCACTCCCTGCCCAAAGACCGCTAGTGGTGTCATTCTTACATAAGGGCTGAATTTAGACTTACATGACATCGGGAATTTACTATCAACTAAGAGACGCCGAAATTTGTCGACTCGTCACTAGTATCCGTTATGATCGATCATTTTTTCATGGCATCCCCTTCCTTAGGGATTCTGGGGTTTATATGGGCTGATTTTGGACTTCGACGTCTTTGGGAATGCCATTATTTCAGCGGCCTCGTAGACTGATCTCATTATTAATATGTCATTTTCATTGATTTTTACATTTCAACCGCTTCTCAGCCCCTTCCGCAAAAAGTACATTTCCTGGACGGACCTGGGTAATCATGGACTAAAGCGGCATTAAGTGTGTGACTGCATTTCTCCGTCTTAAAGAACGATATATTCATTTTTTTAAACAACACGCGTCATTTATTGTAGAATAGTTGTACTATGCCAGATACCTTCGAGAGCGTCAGCATAGCAACTTGCCCAAGTTTCATCACAATCGGATGAATTGTATAGGAACGCATTGTTTATTTTTATTAAAGGACAAACAAACATACATTTTTCGACATATAGATTGATTTACGTCTGTAACTGTTGATTTATAAGAATATATTGTATTCTGATAATACGTTTATTTTATTTTCGTTCCTCTTCTCCTTTATTTCAGTTTCCTAAATTATGGTAATAATGTCTAAATATTTTTTATACAGTACATTAATGGCGCATTTAATTAATTCAGAGTATGTTTAGGTTTAGGGAATTTCATATCGGGAAGGGGGAGGAATATGGGAAAGGAGTGATATAGAAATGGGGAGGTATACTGGTATAGGTGGTACAAGGATGTGGGAGGTATATGTGTGGAGTTACATGGGTGCTCTAGCGGTTGGATTATGAACTAGTTCGAACATAAGCGTGCTCTAGCGGCTGTGTATGGAACTATTAGGTCATATCATTTGGATCAGTACACAGTGGGCTGGATGGGAAATCTAGCTGGAAATTACTCAAAACTGCCACTAATGACCCATTCTGAATATAACAACTAATGAAAATATTTTATTCTTAACAATTACGACTGAATATATTTTAATTTTTGTTGTAACATTATTATTTTGTTATTAATTGAATTTATAAAATGAAAGATTTTTTTTGTAAAGTGTAATATGTATCCACGTTATACTCTGACTATGCTCAGGATAGTAATGGGTAATACTAAAGATTAGAACAGCAATAAATCTAACAAATTCTTATAATTAAAATTTGTATTATAAACTTTACATAATGGAAGGGAAATAAAATCAGATGTGACGTCGCAGCCTTACTAGTCTGGTGTTAGTCTACTACAAAAACTCAACTGGTAAACCTCCTAAAACGTATAACTATAGTCAACTACTCCACTTCGACTTTGGTTTCCACAGTTGTCATCTGCGACTCAAACCTTCCATGATGTCAAGTCCCAAGCACCTTCAATCAAACTCCTCTCTATTGTTGCTACCTTTCAGCCTTTCCGGGAGAACCGCCATCCACCCCTTGGTGGATGGTGAAGTACTCATAGAATTTACGGTTTTACACCCATCGCCAAAGCACACGGAAATTCGCACATTCGGGTGAGGTAAAGTACGTTCCACTGATTACAATAACTCAGTGACCATCATCATCATTGAATTCTAGTTCAGCATATTCAGCATCAATGTTGGATTCTTATGATAATTGGTTTGCATCTAATAAATTACGTACATCTTCTGCCAGTTTATTGAATATTTATCGATACTAAGATGTCGCGGAAGAAATTACAGGACCAGATACAACAAGAAGCATACGAGGAACGTCTTCTACGTAACAAAGAGAACTTTTCCGAGCATGCTCTCGTGTAACTTTTATTCCTCGCTAAAATGTATCTTCCGTAAGTTGTCCAATACGTAGCAAGGTGTTTTCTATAATTTTGGTACCTGTATAAAAATTTTAATGCACGGTTTCTGGCATGTGGTACCATTCCTTATGTTTGGACAAAAATATGAAATTATGAAGCGATTTTTGAAACATTTCCGTTTCAGACGGAAATCTTTCTGAAATATTGTCACAGCTTTACCGAAACATTTAAGACAGTTTTCAGAGCTGTTCCTTAAACACATTTTGTCCACAATGCAACTTTTTATTGTGTCCTGAGTGGTCATTCGAACGCTAAGGACGACCCCCCAGGGGACTTACATCTAGTAAGTATGTGTTTGGCAAACACGGGGCCCCGAGCTGAGTCTGGCATTACTTCCGCTTACTTGTGCGAGGCTCCTTCCTTTCTCTTTCTTGACCTTCCTTGGTGAGCTCTTGCTCTTTTCGATCCCGACGCTATTAAGTTTAGGGTATCTTTCATTTTCTTCATTTTTTCATCCCTCTCATTTTTTGTCCCCCCCCCCATTTGTTTGTCCTCAATGTTTTGATATTTGGTTTTGAGATATGTTTTGGTATGTTGTAAATCAGGAGGGTTTTTATTGGGTATGGTTGAGTCATTCGGCGAGTCCCACGCACGGGGAGAGTCATGTTGGCTCTTCCTAGTGCGTAACTGCACTTTCCCTACCTGTACAAGTTTTTAGGGCTCCAATGACCTTTGATGTCGTCATGAGCCGTAAAGTCCCACAAAAAACAAAAAAGCTAAGAACGACAAACAATTCTCACCTGGTTATTTCGTACCACCGATAAAGATCTAAAAAGAAATATGACAATGTTTTATGCAATTTTACGCACTTGGTTCTTAACTGACCTTAAAGTGTATATACCAAAGTATATGCTACAGTAAGTTACAACGGGCGCTTCCGCGCTTGTTCTATACGTCACTTTAATTAGAAAAGAATAACGCAATTTTTTCTCGTAGCTAACAAAGGAGGTGCTTATCCTGGATTCATCTGTGTTGTAATAAAAAAGACTTCTATTATAGTTGAGGATACTGTGGGGATGAGGTTGACAGAAATTATACGTAAACGGGGACATTTTTAATAATGACAGCATCTAAAACTACTGTTTACGTTAGTGATTAAATGGAGTGAACATGCACAAAAAATTCTTAGCGAGTTTACATTGTTTAAAATTGTAAAGAAATTTAATATCCCGCGTCTTCTTGTGCGCCTCGTAACGTTTTTTTATCAGTTTAAACCATGGTGTTGTAGGTGGTGGTATATCTCCTGTACCTTTAACATTAAGAGATGTATCCACGTAAGCCAGAACTCCAAGGTCTACTCTACAGAATGCACTAGGGCAGTGTGCCTCGTATACATTCATTGTACATCAGTGGGTGGACTGAAAATGGACTGGGGGTTACTGCGCGCCACGGTGGAATTAAATCCATTGTGGTGTGCGCATTGAAATTGAACCAGTCATATCTGAAATTGGGACGAAATAATTTAAGCTTCCAGTGTCTGTAAAAGAACATAAAATAAAGTTTTTATCAAGTCAATAGGATGTCTCAATTATTGAGAAATAAGTTTTCCCATGTTGCTCTACGAAAATTCACTATTAATAAAATGTAAGTACATTGTTTTCAAAAGACATCACGATTGTGTTGGAGTTTCTGTAAATGAAAAATGTCCTTTCTTAGAATTAAATGGAATATTACGTTTCACGATTAAACGGGAAGTACTCTCACTGTTGCACAATACTGTCACGGATGTGACTTCCGCGTATTCAATTCTTTATAAAATTAAATTATTTATTCTTCTATTAAATCCTTAGTTCGATTCGCACAATTTATTTTCAGGCAGACGGTATTCATTCACAACCGGACGTGTGGGTCACGCTGTCAGACTGCTCCCGGCGCAGGCCTCTGAATCACTTAGACGCGTATGAGTTAAATTGCGGAAGCTACTTGTTGATTATATGTACATCGAATCATAAGTATGTCTTGCCAATCGGCTTTCGGTCTACACACATGCAGGTTGGGACTCTAATCTCGGCTCACGTGCACCCCCTCTCGCGTCCTTCTGCGCTTTTCTGTAGCTGCGCTTCTTTTATACGCTTTTCTGCATCCTCCTCCTACGCACATCGTATGTGATGTAGACGTGATTATTCTCTATAAATACGACGGCCACCGAGGTCATTGGGACATTAGAATCAGAGTTCGAACCGTGAGTCCTTCGAGGAGAGGGCGTTCCTGGAACTTGGCAGAGCGCCGTCCTCACCGGTGAACGCCGCCGCCCGTGTTCGAGCCCTGGCTTAGCCCTAAGGACGTCATCCTTCGGAACATCGCTTTCCAGTCTTCATCGACTGGTCGCCGACTAATGCTAACTCTGGAACTAGGATAAGTCATTTTGGCTTCGGGTTACGATTCCCGGCAGCAACAGTCACTCTTATTCAACGATACGGACCGCCCGCCCGCAAGTGTTACTAACCTATTCCATGGTGTTTCCACAGGAATACTTTATAATCATGTTTACGGACTAAAACCCCAATTTTGGCATATATCATTTTTCTTATTCATTCTATAGTTTCAATGTCTTTACTCCACACCTCCTGGTCACGCTCTACTGTTATTCTGAGGACTATCCCCCCAAGTGGTCGGATGTTTATTTAGCATAAACCCACCCTCACGTGACAATGTTACGCCGTTTTGGGAAGTGACCGTGAGAATTGCCCTTTATCGACTATTTGAGAAAAGCTGTTCGACGTTGTTCTGTACCTTCCTGTGTAAAATCTAATCAGAATGAAAAATCATTTAGTTTTCTAAAGGATCCAAATTTGAGATTTCAATGGTCTACAATTCTGCTACGTCCTTTGGGTAAAGTCATGTGTTTGTAAAGAACATTTTATGAGCTGTGACATTCGCAGTAGTTGAGCAATTACCAATAATGAAGGAAAAGTAATTCAAGTGGGTTATTGAAAACTCATTGTAATTAATTATACTAGATTATTTGGAACTATGTTGAGAAAAAAAAACCGTAGTAAAAATATTACTAATTTACATCTAAAAATTAGTGTTTCGTATTAGTACATTTCAGAGACTAGTATCTGAAACCAACAAATTAATTAATATCACAGAAGAAAATGACACATCCAAACATTTTATACAAAATTTTGTGAATAAAAAAGCAATATTAGTTCGCTGCATAAGCAAAAAATGATATCGGTATTCCGAAAAAATCTCAACGTAGCGGTCATTTCGCGAAGTTCCGACTTATGTGGACAGGATACAAAGCCGAGATAAATCACCTTCATATTCACCACACTTTAAATGCGAGGAAGAGCGAACCAGCGATTGTGTGCGCTACAAACGGTAAATTGTTTTGAAAATGAAAGTGAATTCTCAGAGTGTTAATTAAAACTTTGTTTGAGATTCATGTTCTGGAATCAATAATTGAAGATTAGATGTACATACTGCGATTGGAGTACAAGTTCTTGGTCTTACAGCGAAGTGACATCTTGTAATGAGAAGGAAACGTTAACCCTACTTATATTAGGAAGCATTTTTTAAATATTCAGAATTTTGCTCATTTAGATTCTTAAAGCATTGAATGTAAAGGCTGTCGACGACGAAGTTTTATTTGAGACAAGTTGTTTTAACGCCTTGAGACAAACTCAGAAAATGATAATTTCAAAGTGTTGGAAAAATGTACTATAGAAGCTTAACTCATGAAAGAAAATTACATATATAACACAAACGGAAATGCTGAAAATGTATTGGGAGCATTCTGAATGAAGATTACGAACAAAACAAAATATCTGACATTTCACGGCAAACGTATAGAGATACGAAATTCCTTCATTTAAAATAAAACTAGGAGAGAATAAATCCATTTTGAAAAAGAAAAAAAATACAAATTCTGTCAGATTCTATGAAGACGTTATATTGTTTTTCATGTTATCGACTCAATACGCTCGCTTCAGCCACACTCCATGCGTGGGTACCTCCAAGACATCAACAATGAGTTGTTTTACACAATCCAATGCTTTCTCGTGGGCCAAATTCGAGATTTCCTATTTTTAGCATGGTTTAATATGTCTGATGAAACTAAAATGGTGAGTATGCATACCTTTGAGTCAAAGGCAACACGGGGCTACAATTTACATTTCAATTTATATCACGTACTGAGCACTCTAAAATGGTGCCACAGCGTATGCTGCTTGGCGTTTTCTTGTAGGGTGCAGAGGAAAACAAGTAACTCATAAAACGTAGCTCGAGTAAATCCACAACTCACTCTCTCGGGGACTGTCCCCCTTCCTCACTTGATTTTTCACAATAAGTGAATAAAAATGTCAAGGTTTCCTGAGCACAACGAAATATAAATACTTGACTTCTACTTAATGTCATTGTCTACTACTAAGAGCGTGGTGAAAAACAGAAAATATCCTTAAATTATCTAAGTTGTTAGGAAATATTGATACATGAACTTGAGCTAAACGTTTGTTCACAAATTTTCCCCAAAACATAAAACACATCAAAAATATTCATGCAACTGCGAGGGGTCCGGATCTTCGCTTTCGCAGCGATAATTTACGTGGCTTCCCGACCTCCAAAAATGTCCAATATTGCGTTAGAATACATAATGGATGGCATTCAAATTATTAGTTGTATCTGATATAACGGCTAATCGTGTTGTGTTCCGTAATCAGCTGGACCGAAAATATACTTATTTAGAATTTGGAACAACAGTGGGGGCAAAATGCGTAAGGTCTTCCCAGCAGTCTTAGGTGCATCACGTAACACAATAGCAACCAAAATAAAGTTTCTCAGACAGAAAGAACAGTTCACAGATAAGTATTCTATCCCTGAAGAAGAGTCCTGGTCCAGCATTTTAGCTCTTAGGAGTGCGGACAGGACATGCCAGCTGCGCATCCCACCGATCAATATGAATCCGTTGCAGCAACTTTTGTGTCAACAGACCGCATCGTTCATTGTTGGGACAACTGCGTACTATCAATTGAAACTAGATTAAATGCAGAAATGTTATAGTAATTATAGACAGGCCTCTATTTTTTTCTTAAGTTTTGCGTATTTAAAGAATCAATATTCCCATTGCAACAAAAGCGTTTTTCATTCGATATTCAATATATCAAACATAACCTTGAATAGATTAGTCACTGACACCCCCATTCCCACGAAGTGACGATGCTCAGGACATGTAGTAGAATGGAAATCATACTGTTACTTCAGTTCGAGTCGAAATTATTCATTTGGCCGAGAGAATGGTTTCGACTGAAAAGACATTGGTATAGCATTCGACATCCGAGACCGTCAATTAATCTCCAAGTATTTTTAATTGAAACATATTTTCCAACATTTCTAAGTAAAACCAAAATGAAGATAATTTTATTAGCTCTTCAGCGCTGTAAAAAACAACACTATCTATTGAAGGCAACGGTAGTAAATTACGGTGGAAATAAAATAAAATGCAAGCAGTATGAGGTTACGTACCAGAAACACGTGAATACTTCACTTCCATATTATGTGTAGGAAATTATGAATTTAACGGATTGCTGAAGAACGCCCCCAGATAATTTTGACAATTTTGGGCACTTCAAAATTTTATTTAAATTACCCTTGATAACACAGTTTATCTGACCTTCTTTAAGACAAGAGTTGATTCATAACAGGATCACAATTTGTATTGATGCTATGAAATTTTATTGCGAGCGTGGTGCAGTCGCTTGGCCATGCAGCTTCCTCGTACCATGTACGTGGTAGCCGAGAGCTCTCTCGTAACCGCTGACGTTTTCCCCAGCATCATCAGACCGTCGTGTCGATTCAACATTATTTCTATCATAATGCAATTGTTGTAAGTTTCAGAGACTGGTGTTGAATTTACAGATCTTTTTAAAAACATTGTTTGTCATTAGCGCAACATATATACATTTTTAAACGATGTAACAGTGTGTCGTTCTTCTTGTCGATTCAAATTAAATCGTTTACAATGATCACTCGAACTGTCCCACGCATTGGCGTAATGATCAGCATTTTTGGGACTGGTCTGGGACCTAGACAACGATATAGGAGTACATTTATTTAAGGCTGGAACTCGCGGAAATAAAATCACTAAAATGTCTGAAAACGGTGTAAATAAACAGAATTACATATAC
Organism: Laupala kohalensis; assembly: GCA_002313205.1. NCBI lineage: Eukaryota > Metazoa > Arthropoda > Insecta > Orthoptera > Trigonidiidae > Laupala > Laupala kohalensis. The sequence goes on along the minus strand of NNCF01128892.1, from coordinate 44,587 downwards.
TGATTTTAATTTTAAAATAATAAATATACATTACCTGCTACGAATATGAAAGAATTCTAGACTGTGAAATGCGAAACATCTTATGAAGAAAGTACTTATTTTAAAAAATAAACTGATTTGAAATCAGGAATGTCAGGAGTTTAGTTTACGTTGTAGGGAATTTTCCGTAGTACATTTTACAACACTTTTATCGACGTTTTTCTAAAAAAAAATTTTCATTTTCCGACACATGAATCACATTAATTGTTTTTACAAAAAACAGAGCTGTTCTCCTTATAAAATTATGCACGTAAAATGGGATTTTATGAAGAAAAGCATTGTCAATTTCAGGATAAATACTGCATTGCAAATATAAGTTTTACAGGGAAGAGTTAGTAATTTTTTTCAAAAATTTCTTCTTACAGGACAAAGATTTACTTACACTAATTACATCAATAAAATCGTAATTTACTGCTTCTTCGACAAACTCCGTGTCTTTGTTGACCCCTCCCATAGAAAGTTTGCCAAATTTCGAACCTGTTGGTCCACCCGTCTAAGGCACTGTCTACACATAGCATTGCCAACGGGCGGTACGTCGGATCAGCAACAAAGCCTTGAAACTTTTCACCTGTACGCACACAACCGTTCCGCACTGAGCTGTCAGCAGTCACCTGCAATGAATGCTGCTGTGATCTCCAATGGAGGAGAAACTACGGAGTGCGCTTCATTTCAACTGGCGATTTCGTTCCCAGAAGGAAGTAGAAAATAATTAAAATTTCTCCCAAGTAAAGAACATTTACGTCGGAGAGTAATGGTGTTCATCAAAATAATATTGTAATTAATTTTCAAACCATTATATATTATTTCATATAGACGAACGTAAATATTTCGACCTATTGACATTGAAAAGTTTTCCCGTGAGGAAAAAGTGTAAATGAAAATACTGGAGCAGGAACTGAATTTAGTTTCGCATGGAACTTTTTCCTCTAAAATGATTTGTTTGATTGGACCAAAGTAATGAAATGAAAAACTGTCGCAGTGGATTTTACTTTGTATACCTTCAAATCAACAAAATTTGATTACTTGTTTTTCATTCTAGAAGCACAGTTAACTTACGTTCGTATTCTCGACGTTTTACAACAGTGAATTCTTATAATGATTAAATTGCAACAATGTAATTAATTGGGTGATATTTTCAAGTTATTAGTAATACAGACTACTGCATTAAAAGGATTCGTTTTATTTATTCCGAAATATGTTGGAAGGTTTTGAAGGAAGTTTGTGAAAAATTATTTCAAAGAGTACATTTGAAATATGTCGTATTATTTGTCAGAGATATTGTCAACATAACGATTAAAAATTGTAATTAACTCGTTCATGCATATAACAACTCAGAATTTGGTAAATAAAATACGTATAATCTTGTCAAATTTATGATAAATTTAGTCCAACCATTTAAATTTCGAATCTGAATTTTTTTTTTGAATAAATAGATTTTTCAAATTTGGGACATCTTTCTCCCAGTACAAAAAAGATAAAAAATTGTCTTTTTTTAAGACAAAAATAAATAGCACAGGTAAATCAATAAATTGTTTTTTTTTAAGAAAAATAATTAAACATTTAAGTAATGTTAAGAAACAGCGTGTTTCTCATTCATTCTTAATTAATTCACTATAAAATGTTATGGGCCAAAAAGGTAAATTCTTCAAAGCCAGAAAATTTCTTCATCTAATTTGACAAAATTACGAAATTGTTTACTTAATAAAAATGAAATCAAACATTCAATTACGTCCCAGATGAATCAAAAAGCATTTGAATAGGCGGGCTTCTCGCTTAACTCCTGTTCTTTCATTCTGATTGGTTTAAATGTCTAGGCACGGCCTTCGTGAACGGAGGTCCCGATGGCCACGCTCAAGATCGCGCGGCATGTCTGTAAATGTGCGGAGTATGCCATAAGATAGTGTGTGTTAAACCCTTATTTCTTCACGGTGTGCAACCCGTACCCAACGCAGCAGGACGACGGTGGAAATGACTAACGGGCAGGGAAAATACGCAACGCTGAATGTGCAGATGGTCGCATTTTAAATGTACATGCTCCGTTGCCTTCGATCCGACATATCGCCTTTTGGCAACGCTATGTGTAGACAGAGCCTTAGAGTTACGCGGCGGAAACAGACACTGGTTTACAGTTGCGAAATCTATAAATATAACAATTTCATAGACGTGCGCCATATGTTTGAGAGACGGACAAGTATTAATAATGCAATTTCTAATGCAATTTAATCAACAGAATATCCTTAAATCATAAAACGGCTGAGCTAGAGGAAAACTGACAAAAATGCATAGTAAATAATATAAATAAAAGCACATTTTACATTATATTTATGTTTGACAAACTCTTTGAATTTAATGAATTATTATTCTAACTCACCGACGCAGTAACTCCTCCAGCAATAGCCATGTTGCGTTTATGCTTGTTAGTATGCTCATATCGAGTATACAATTTTCTACCAACCCACACAGGTATTCCTAAAAGTCATAAGTACAATTATTATCCCAGTCAGTAATATATACTTACTTGAAAATGTTTATGTATTATTATTTACATAGGACATAAAAATCACTCTTTGCATTATTTTATCATACCTATTATCATAGCAGGCACTGCAATACCGGCAACTAGTCCTATCCCTACTGGGGCACCAACAAGTGTACCAAGTTGCCACAGAATTTTCTTTTTCCGTGACCATGGTTTCTTTCCCCAGAATGTACACCCAGACGGACTAGAGAAGCAAATATAAGAAACATAGATACATGGAGCAGGAAGGAGAGAGAGAGAAAAGCAGAAGAGTTCATACCTCAAGTAATGGAGATCACTTATTTCCTTCATACATAACCAACAAAATTCGGCACCACACACAGCACAGGTCATGTGGTTGCAGGAGCCATCATCCATTTTAACAATTAATACTTGGCATCGAGGACATGGTTTTATATCATCTCCTAAAACATAAAATCAGAGGACTGAAGTTTCTAACATCGAACATAGAAATCCTGTGTTGGTCATGCAGTGTGAGTGCGAGCATTGTCATCCAGAAGAATCACTTCCTTTGTCAAGAGTGTACAGCATGCCTCTGACTGACTTTATGCCAACGAGATGTCACGCAGCCTATACGACAAGCATACATATGCTGCCATCTGCTGGCAAAAATGCGCTCGTAATTTAAAATGGTATAAGGGAAAGTGACGTTTGCTACATACATTGACTTGCCCTCTTATTTTGTGATTTTTAAGCTCACGTTTCAACTTTACACTGAAGTTGTCATCAGGTGGTACACATAATAACAAAAAACATAACAGAACAATTTAACATGATATTAAACATAAACACAAAATATGTTTACAAGATATCAGAAACTACACAAACACATTATAATATAACATTGTAAATCCCAGATTGAATTTATGCACAAACACAGAAAAACTAACTCCTGTGTTTTTATACATTTCATTTCTGATATGAAACGTTAGTAATAATTAACTTCTGTGACCAATATTAATGTATTATCCCAATCCATCAAGTGAATATAACGCTTTGTTTCCCTAATTTTAAACGTCGTTTGTGCTCCTGGATTCTAGTTTTTAACTAGTAATTTCTATCTTTCATAATCAAATTATTTCTTTTATTTTTTTAAATAATGAAATAAATTTCATAATTTCAGACTTTAGTAATCTATTAAGTGAAGGAGTTACATACTTGTTATAAGGGCTCTAATGATCTTGCCGTTGACAAGCCCTAAAGTCCCACAACAACAACAACAACAACAACAACAACAACAACAACAAAACAAACAAACCATGTTATAAGGAAATACAGCATAAACCATTTTATCTTATGGTTGCATTTGTTGCTACCTGTTTTGAAGGCAATTCAATCTGTTTTTAACATTTTTATCAACAAATTCTAAGGGACAGTAATTAGTTAAATGTATGTTATGCACTACTTGTAAATTCTCTCTCTGATGTTGTTCATCAGAAAGTACTAATGCTTTATCTGTTAAGTCATAAGTCTCTCTTATCTGTAAAGTTATAGCTATTTTGTGCTAAAGTTTTTTGGGCATATAAAAGTATATTTTGGTGATTTCTCTTGATTTCAAAGGAGCTTTTGATAATGCTGATTGGGATATAATTTCAGAGTTTGGTGACTTTAGAAACACGTAAGTATATTATACACATGATTAAATCATACTTTACTGAAATATATGTACTTAATTTCTTCAAAGGAAAAGCTACAGTACACACCTTTTATTAATGACAATATCAAGAAAGATGTTTTTTTAATTTTTTTATGTGGGGCTTTACGGCTCATGTCGACATCAAAGGTCATTGGAACCCTAAAATTTTGTACAGGTAGGGAAAATGCAGTTACGCACTAAGGAGAGCCAAAGTGACTCTCCCCGCGTGTGGGGCTCACCGAATGACTCAACCATACCCACTAAAAACCCTCCTGAGTTACAATAGATCCAAAGATACATCAAAATAGAAAAAACAAACAAACATGAAAGCATTCTAAAAATCGAAAATAAAGAAAAGAATAAATTTCGAGAAAAAAAAATTAAATTTAAACAAATTCAAATCCTAACCCTCCCGAGAAATTGTGGGAGGAGCCCTGTTTTGTTTATGGATTTGACATATGAAGATAGATAAGATACTGTTCCAGAGGCCGATTTCCTGAAGGAATCTAAAAACGCGCATTAAAATCGGTTCATTTTGTCCCAACATAACGTTCAAACTGTTCGGTAGATTGTGTCGCCGTCGGCTGGTACTAAATTTTAGACACTCCAGAAGAAAGTGTTCCACGGTAAGAGTTTTGTTACAAGTTTCACAGACGGGGGGAGGTTCACCGCGTAAGAGATGACCATGTGTAAGATAGCAGTGGCCAATACGAAGGCGTGTAAGGATTACTTCTTCACGTCTGTTCGCACGGAATGATGACACCCAGGTCTTAATGGAGTCTTTTACCGTCCTAAAGATGTTGAAATATAGAATTTGAATAACAATCAGTTTTTAAATACAATACACCATACCTGAGTACTTCAAATAACAACCTTCTTAAAACATTTGAGAAAGTTTTGAAAGCAAGTTTCAAGATCAAATTTTCAATATATATAATTTGATAGTCTTAATTTTTGTAACTAGGGTGCTTGTGCTAAGAAATTCTAACATGGAAATAAGTATCATGGATCCATTATCATGAAAGCTGTAAATGACATATACTTCACCCAGTATATTCCTTATTAAGAAAATTCGGATGCCATTCAAAGTTTAACGAAGTTATGGAACCCTGAGTGGCATGCTTACGAACTTTCGACCATTTGAAATTAGTTTGCCTTTAAAACCAAATATAAAAGAAATAAGACACGTAAGATAACTATTCCATCTCAGTACATAAACAAATCTTTGTAATTATATTTCATTTGTGGAACTTGTAAAGAATGGCGGGAGAAAAAGGGATATTAACAAAACGTTACCATTTAGAAACAAGCTTTCAGTGATGTTGATAAAATTTCAAAAACTTCTTCACACTATTTTCACTTCCTTAAGTATTCATCACCTTATGTTAGAGTAAAGCTGGAAACCAAAATATTGAAATAAATGGATTGAAATAGTTGGAAAATTTACTTTCACTGATACATGGTTAATTTTTGTAAAAGAAACTACATAACATCCTTTCTGCATAAAAGAATGAATCGCAGCTACCAGCTATAATGTTATTAATAATTGTCAGGTCAGATTTGATGTTTATTCAACTTAGTCCCCCATAATATGTTCCAAAAATATTAAATTCAATTTAAAAACCTTCAATTCAGGAGACATCAAATGTATGGACCCTAACATACCTGTTTGGCACTAATGGCACTAAGATCCCTTGTGCATACAGGCGTCCCATACTTAATCAATATTTATCCTGCATCACGTTCTTGATTAACACTTTGAATTGATAAGTCAAAGCACTTAAATTTTTAAGTTTCCACTGTCTGTGTTCATCAAATTTTGGCATCTGGATGTTTGCCCATCGTGTATTGAAGAGCCGACGTTTCGACAACCAAAACACATTCTTCTCCCTGGCATTTGCGCTGAAGGATTCAGAGCATTTACCAAAGGGCAGTCGAAACGTCAGCTATTCGACAAATGAAGAGGCAAACAACAGCAAGTCAAGATTAAATTCAAACTTCTCATTTAATCCATCTTTTATCATAATCTGAATACTTACTATGCTGCGAGTCTTGACTGAAACTGACGGATGATGATCTGACATTGGGAGACCTCTGAGCCCTTGCGGCGTCACATGTTTGATTTGGATGCCATTCGGCCTTGCAGTGATAACAAAAAAATGAGTCACATCCAGGTCTTTCACATTTCAGTTTTGGACAACTGGCACATCCTGCTGCTATCACAGCATAGCTAAAGATAAAACAGAAATACATTCAACAATTATCTCTCAACTTACACTACTACACAAACATTGTTTAAAAATAGATACTTGCATGTCATGACAAATTCCTCCATAAATATGAATTATATCAAGGTCACTAATCTTTTCTCAGAATCGTTCAGAAGGAGATACCGATCAAACAATCGACAACTTTGAGTTTCTAAAAGCGTATGAGTCAAAATTCATGTCTTTATTTTTTATGTTTTGTAGGATTATTTTCAAAGTAAATCCGAAGGAAAAAAAAAAAAACGAAAATATGAGCACTGTAAGAGTCTATCCCGATAAAACTTTTATAGCTTCACTGTATATTCCTTCCTGCATTAAACTGGCAGGTTAATAATAATAATACAAGGGTTTCAACTACTCTTTCGTAATTGTTTAATCAGCTATGAGCAAAAAACTACTTTGCTCACCTATCGAGCATCATCAATGCTGGGACACAAACAGAATGAAAAATAACATAACAATATGAAAGAACAAATAACATAAGCAAAAGAATTAAAAATAATTTTGAGAGTTAAAGGTGCATTTTTGTGGAAAAAATGAGAGAACTCCAGGCATGGTAAATAATATTTGAGAAGAGGGAAATGGAAAATGAATGAATTATTAAGAAATGGAATGTAATGAATGAAGCAAAAGAAGAAAGGAAAAACATGGATGAGAAAACTAAACAAACCTTTAAAACACTGCCATTTTGGCATAACTGCAGTAAGGGGTGGAAGAAATGGCAAGTTGTATAATGATTTCAAAACATTTGACCCTTTTAGAAATAGCTGCAGGGCATGGTGGAAGTGGTGTCAGATGTCAAGTACATGAAGGGAAGAGGGTGGACAGCACGGTTAAAAGAGAGGTGCTAAGACGGGAGAGGGGTTATATGTGAGCATATTTAAAAAAATGAACTGTGTTAATTCAGGAATACAAAGAGCCTTTCTATTGTACTATCTGAGACATAGTCGCCAATATCTACAACATTAAACAACAAATAGTTAAAAACTTACCTTTTTTGGACAAATAATATTTTAACTATTTATTTAATTAGATTACATAATGAACATTAATAGTAGTAGAATTAAACAACAAAATTTGACAATTAATAATCTTCACATTTTTCTTCATAAAGTATACATGCAATGCAACAAAGAATCTTCTAGAAAAAAGAGAAAGGGGATGAACAGTGTCTTGCTCGGACAATGGTAGAGAGGAGGAGCTGACATTGGTTTATAGTCCCATAGAGTCGAAAATAGTTTTGAAGACACAATAGCGAAGTAGACTTTAGACATCCCTCAGAAACTTGTGCAAGAAATTCCACCAATCACAAAAATCATTCTAACATAACACATTTTTTCCCTTGGGGCTTTAGGGTTCACCAACATCAAAGTGACTAGATCCCTTGCAGGTGGAGAAAAAATGCAGTATCGCACCATAGGGAAGAGCCGTAGGAACTCTTCCCTGTGTGTAGGACTCGCTGAATACCTCAACCACACCCAATAAAAAAACTTTCCTGAATTCAAATATCTAAATACAAAGATGATAGGAAAGGAAAGAAAAAAGTTGCCCAATACATTATGTCAAAAAATAAGAAAACTAATTTTCCAAACAAAGAAAAAGGACAAATGAAAGGAAACGAGAAAGGGAAAAGGAAAGAATAATGAAAAATTTAAAACCTCCTGACAATTTGTGGGAGGAGCCCCGATCTACACACAAAATTTAATAGTGTATTAACATCATCCGTTTCATTTCCGAGAACTGTTCATAAATCTGCAGCTAGACCAATTTGTCTCTGTATTCTGGTGTATTTACGGCAATCAATTAGTAGGTGACGCACCATCAGAAGAGAGTTACACTCCTCACAAACAGGTTCATCATCAAGTAGCAATAGATACCGATTAGTGAGATGACAATGTCCTATGTGCAGGCGGGCCAGCAAGACCATCTCGTGCCTGGCTAACCTACAGGAACTGAGGACTTAATAAGTAGGAGCTTATTCCCTTCAACAGCCAACCACTCTTTATTCCTTTCTCTCAGTATCCTCTTCTTCATGGAATTTAAGATGTCCCCTTTTGGTTATTGTAGAGAAATCCTCACGATTCTTTAGGCATGCCGCCTTAGCAGGAACATCTGCTTCCTCATTCCCTTTGATTCCCACATGTCCGGAAATCCAGCAAAACATAATGTTCTTTCCATCACTTCAAAGAGAGAAAAGTACATCCCGGATGTTCTGGATCAGCTTATCAGTTGAGTACATAGTCTGGATTGCTTGAAGGGCACAGAGAATCAGAGCAAATCAAGAAATTTGACCCACTTTGTTGATCGCAGTGCTCTCAATATGGCGTAGCACTCAGCAGTGTAAACACTGCACAAACCGCCAAGACGATCGTCACAGGTTTTACGGAGGAACACCACGGAGCAGTCGACACCATCAACCTGCTTCGACCCGTCAGTAAACACAGGACACAAACCTGATGTTTGTCGAGGATTAGGTGTCAGTGTACCCTCAACATTGCGGCTGGAGTGTTCTTGTCGTATTGCAGAAGATCGAAATTAATCTTTGGCTTAAGCAAACCCCAAGGTGGAGTCTTGATTTAAGACACTGGGTGTGCGAATATTGAAGGTTTCCAAAATTTGTTTGGAGTGATATCCAAATGGTTTGGTTGCTTTTAGTCTGTTGTTGTAGAAACTGATTGAAGAAGAAGGATGAAATACAGCATTGTGTACAAGATTTTCGGGTAAAGTACTCACATGGGAATAATGTAACATGAGTAGTTGCCACCAGAGGTAGAGAGATAGTTTGCCACTCTTCGCATACAAACTCGGAATGTGACTAGGTAGGGATATGGTAGGTTCCCGTCAGATGGACACTATCCAACTTTTTTAAATAGCTTGCATGAGCAGAGCTATACACAATGCAGCTGTAATCAAGCTAAGATCTTATGAATGCTCGATAACACATTTTTCTTATCAGGATATGCCATAGTTCTTGCGATTTTTAGGGTGCGCAAAGTGCAGAGGGGATGTTTTGGCAACACAGGGTCATGTGGAAGACAAGAGTTGAAACAGTAAACGCTGATGGGAATAGAAGTCCCGTCCATATAGTTCAGTATGAGACCTTGTAATAAAGGAGAACAGATTACTTCAACATATTAGGTATTTGAAGTCAGTTAAGCGGAAGTCAATCATATTATTTCGCACGTCGTGAAGTTGTCAAGACATGCGTCGTCATTGGACATGAGACAGCGTGGCCTCAGCGAGAAATCATCGTGAGAAATGAAATGTTACTTGTGTAAGGAGACAAGTCCCACCAGCAGTGTGAGAATTGTGATGCTTGTACAAGTGGATGGTTATAGATTGCTGTTTAGCTCTTGTGAAGGCACATAAACCGAGGGTAGTTTAGGATGTAAGCCCTCAACCGACATCCGTGATCAGTCGAGTGACGAGTGGGATTGTAAGAAATTGAACCTGGGTCTTCCAGAGGTCATCTGGGCACATTTATCTTTCTGCTTTGGATCTTGAACAGTGGCGGATCTAGACTGTAATCAAGGGGAGGGCTAACCAGGAAGCATTTTTGTTTTAAAATTATGGTTTTACAACACAAATTTATAAATACTCCCTTTAAATAAAATGCATCAAATAAATAATTAACAACCTGGAATGATTAATAGCAATAACATTATTAATAACAATTATACCTACTAACAAGTATTAATCTGGTAACACTTTTACAAAATATGCCATTTATCAACTTCAATTTTGTCTGTTAAGAACTCAGATCCAACTGCCACTGATCTTGAAAGTCTGAAATTCTATCTTGCTTATTCTTTTTTCCAGAATGTTTATAATGAGCAACATTGCAGAAACTGCACCAGTGCATCGCCCTAGACACCATAAGGTACATATGTTTAATCATTTTGCAGTTTATATAGAGTCAATGGGGTGACAATCAAACGGCAGCGGGTAATGAAGAGACTGATTTTATTTATGGATATAAAAGGAGCTTTTGATAATGCTTAGAGGAAAGTAATATTGATATCATTAAGGGCAATAAAAGTGCCGAGGTATTTAGATGATCTGGTTTGATTATATTTACAAAAAGATTTGTATGTTGAATATGGGGAGGCAAAAATTTTGAAAAAGATGAGTAAACGATCGGCAAGTGGTCCTAAGTGGTAGAATGTGACAATGAACAACTTACTGTGTTTTCTAAAGGTAAAAAGAATAAAATCTGAAGCGTACACGGATGATTTGGTCATGACTGTGGAGGCTAATATCAGAACAGAATTAGAACGTAAATGTTATGTTAAAATAAAGGCATTAGACAAATGTTGTAAGGGATTGAAATTAAACACATCACTGGAGAAGACCGGGTTCTGTGGATTGGTTACCAAAGCAGTAAGACGAGACCTAGTTTTAAAATAGCATTGTAAGATAATACACATAGATCGAAAAATAAAATATCTTGGGGTCATTATTGATGGGATTATGTTACTCCAGGGTATGTTATTCTACACCATATCGACTATGCTGTACATCAAGTGAAAAAAGTTATATTACAATTAGTTTACAATAACAAAATTTAATATTGGAAATACAGGAGTGATTACCCCGTTTAAAGAGCCAGTGTTGTATGGAGCAAGAGTTGGGGGAAACAAAACCGTAAATCAATATATAGAATAAACTTGATGACTGCGCAGTGAATGTGTCTTTTGAAACTAATGGGATAATATAGAATGACGTTGACACCGGTTTTGGAGGGAATGGGAATTTGCCGATAGTCCAATATATTTGAAGAAGAACATTTAATATTGCGGAAGGAAGGTAAAATAGTTATCAATGGGGAGGGAGGTGCTTGTTGGGGAGGAAGGTGCGAATTGAAAGATTGGAGACAGAACAGATTAAAGGATGGTAATTTAATGGAGAAAAATAAAATTGGGAAGTATGTCTGATGTAACATACAGGTTAAGGGGGAGGAAATGGTTCCAGATAAACTGATACTTCATTGAAATTTCATCAGGACATGGAAATTTGGGGGAGTATTTAAAATGGATACAGAAAATGGAAACATCAGAGCCTGTCTGCACCAAAGGAAAGGAGAATGCACATTACATTTGGTGGGAATGCCAATAATATGTGGAAGAGCGAGGACGATGTGTTAAAATTGAGAAGACAAACTTACAGATAAGAAAAAATCAATTGGGACAAAATATGTTTCAAATTTTTCGGTAGTACAAGTTAAATATTGGGATGATAAGGGATTTGATCAAGGAAGGTTAAATTGGTCATGTGGTAGATGCATAACCACCTTCTTGGAGAAGAGTGAAGTAGGATTGAAGGGGAAAAGAAGCGAGCCTTGTAATGAATGACTGTTACAGGCAAGGCTCTTGAGACCGAGTAGAGAGAGCATGGGAGGGGAAAAAATAGAATGAGTAATATAGTAAGAAATAAATAATAAATAAATACCATGACCTTCATACTATTTGAAATTTGAACATTTTTTTCTCTTGTATGTTATTTTAAGATGTCTTATAAATATCGTAATGTGTTACGTAAAAATTATTTCACTTTAGGCACACCATCATGCTATTTTGTAACTGGAATTGGTTTTCCGTTCTTCTATAAATTTTATCATTATTACATCTTTCAAATAAGTTTACAATAACTAAAGTAACACTCTGTCTGGTACAGTACACTCACAAATACTTTAAATTTATGAAGCACAGAATAGGGAAATTATCTCTAGAAACAGCATGATGAGCATAACTTTTTCAGTGTCAAGGACACCCAATGGAATCAAATCAATAGAATATATGAAAAATTAATAATAAATTAACATATAAATTTGAGAAATGAAAATAAGAATTCCCACCAAAGAATAATTTTTAAATATAAAATTCAATTGTAATACCACAAATATTTGTAACAAATATAAAACTGCAACTATTTGATATGAGAGATGTCTTCAAGAAGACAATATCAGAGTACTGCCAATTTTTGTAGTTCAGTCGTACAATTTTTGTTAGTAACTTCACACATTTCCCGTTTTGTCGCATTCCCCACCAAAATTGAAAATTTCTTACTTTTCCCCATCGCAATCAATTCCTGACTTTTTCCTGACTGGTTGACACCTTGAAAGTGTTCTTTCGAGGAGAAATATTCCAATATTCTAGTTCCGCTGAAATAAGACATTATCACTTTCTCCACCATTAATGAGTTATAACCTTTTCATACAAAATTGTTATTGGTTAAACACATATTTATACTAACCTACAATCGGGTGCTGGACACCAACGGGTATCTGGATCAACAGCAAGCACACGCCGTACCATAAAATCTTCATACTTCTCATAATGTGATTTGTCATTAAGAATCATACGAATATCTGGAAGAGAGTTTGTAATATAGTATGTGATTCCATAAATAAATAGTAGATTCAGAAACTTACCATTAGGATGGATTGCTTCAGAACACTCAGGGCATGAAATTCCCACTCGAGATTCTGAAATTTCTATTCGGAGATATGTTTGGAAGCAGTCATAACAAGAACGATGATGACACGTAGAAAGTTCGGGAAAATAAGCATTCGGTAATTCAGTCAAACACAAAGGACATTCTGATGTTCCCGGCTCCGCACTCTGCAAGTAAAGTTTTTTTCATCAATTCTAAAGATACATTGAAAACAATGTATGAAAAATTATTACATAAAAAACTACATATACATACACTCTAGTCATAACCCCACAAATTTGAAACAAAGTAGTAACATTTAAGTATGCTGCACATACACGTAAGGTGCAGTCCATACCGATGGGACTCAGCTAATTGTTGACTAGCCTGATTCTAATGCTTCTTACTTTCTCTGTTCTATAGATTCTGTAGGTGTTCATTAGTGTACTGTTATGAGTAATTTCTTTCGGGTGCATTAAGATACAAATAGATTCAAAAACTTAACTGCAAGTTGAACTACTCAAACTTTTTAAACACTCATATTCTTGTGTATTCTAGTGTTATTCTTAGGTGTGAAACAGTGTAAGACAAGATAATGATTTGTATTTTCTGGAAACATAAGGGTAAAATATAACCTATTTGATTTAAATATTTCTCTTTAAATCTGTGCAGGTATCAAACTCTCATAGTTGTAGTACTCCTAGAACTTGCTTGAATTAGTCTTCCTAACAACGGTTAGAAAAAAATTTCATAAGTATAAACTAAGTTTCTGATTACATTGCAATAATTAATTATCTATACACAAATGTTTGTTTTATTGGTAGATGTCAATTTTCTTGTTTCACAACTGCTTTTGTTGCGAGTTATCAACCAAATCACAATGAAAACTATAGAATTCTTTAATGTATGCCAAACCTGACCTCCAGAAAGCGTATGAACACTTAGTGCCATATATCGATACTCTAACACTAGACTGCACTTGAGAATGTCAATAACACAAATGGCGGATGCACAACAAAAATTTTCGCAGTCCTTGCAACCGCTGGTACCCAGTTTGACCCAAAACACATGCACCACCCGATCTCTTAATACAAAATAGAGGACATGTCCCATTCCCCCCTCAACCCATCACTCCCACATCTTTCACCCCATCCTATTCCATGTCCAAATACGTTAACCCTCCTCACAACTGCCACACTGGTCAGCATAGTCGTCCATAAACATGTAAAATTGTGCTGCTCAACACAATTAAAAACAACCCTTCTGAGCAAAAATCTATCGTTCTAATATTAGCTGATTCGCATGGCCCACCAAATGTCTTCCATCAGGCGTGAAATTGTTCCTAAGCAGTTCTCTATTTCCACTTTCTTCCAACCAAATGCTCACACGAAAACACTCACAGAGCAGGACATTTATTGCTGGTAGAATATCAATCTGGGTGGTCAATTCAACCCTAATGAACACTTGCAGAAATCCAAAAAGGTCTCCCAACACACCAACATAATNCCCCCCCCCCCCCCATTAGCTATCGCTCTCTCTCTCTCTCTTTTTAAGTGTAACATTCACTTTAACTGTTCCATAGATCTGCTTTTTTGTGTAGACAACGCCTGATCTATTTTTAGAATTTCTTTTGTTCTGCGTGGGGTTTGCGCTGACCCTCCACAGCCCATCAACACGATCTGAGAGAAAGTGCACAATTCCAGCTCTTCTAGAACCTTTCATTTTCTAAAGGGCGGAGTATTATTTTAAAGTAATCTTGAATTATTCACTTCACACAGTGTGAAATGCACAATTACTATTTTAATCATTATCATAACCAAAGCATCCCTCCTTTTGAGAGCACAAATTCTTAAAATCGTTTATAATTATTTGAACTAATACTGTATTTTGTAATTAATTACACTCAATAATTAAAATAAATTATTAGTCACAATATTTTACCACACTTCCCCAACCAGTCTCTTCACCCACACCAAAACAACACCCACCTCCATTGATACCACGTCATATTCATCTCTCTCCACTCCCATTTCTTCTCCCGTCCCTGATATGTCCCTGCCTCTTATCTCACTACATTTCTGATTCATCAGCCCCATCCACACCTCCCTCCACCTCCAAACATGATTATAATTTGTGGTTGCGAGTTCCATCTGATGCTCAAAAATGACAAATCACATCAACAGTAATTTATTCCAAATTACTTTTTTGCATGACAAAATTTTAAAGGAAAAAATCCCCACAGAGGTACGTGTATCCATGTTCATAATAATATTTTATCTTCTCAATTGCCAGGCTACAAAAACTTATACTTTGTTACCGACATCGCTAATACTATTTTGTGCACTTATGGACCTCCTCAACCAGATATAATTTTTTTTGGAACTTCAAAATTATTTTACAACATATTACATGTAAATCCACTAAACCTATAGTAATGTGTGGCAATTTCAACATTGATTTCCTGACGCCATCGGACTCCACACATTGACCCATAAATTGCTTTAAGAAACTTATCGATTCCCTTAACCTTATACGTATGATAAATGATCCCAACCGCCTATCTGGTTCATCTCAAACATTTCTAGATCAGATGATTGCCCACAACGTCTGATGTGTTTAATGCAGGATACGGCAATCACCCTGGTATTGAAGATAAACTAAAACAATTTCAAATTCTTCACAAGTTTTCTAGACAGTTTAACAACACAAATTTGCAACTTTGCTCGAGTGAAAATGTCTTCCATTAATGGTAGAGGTTTCATAGTATTGGGATTTGTATCAATCCCTCATTAATAGTAAGGTTTGATAGTATTGGGATTTAATCAATCACTTATTTTCAATGATTTGAGAAAAAGTTTTTAGAAAACACCAATTTCCCAGTTCGAGGCGAATTTTCCTATCATCCTTCCTTACCCAACATTTTCGATAATTTTTCGTGTCATGCTCTTCCCAATCCTCACCTTTAGAGGTGTTGCGCATAATATACATGAAGTAGGAACATAATGTCATTGGAAATACAATTATTCATCTTAGAATACACGTTTTTCAATTTCATTTTCTTTGGCCATTTAACTTGGCCACCTTGCCTCCAACATTGTCATTGCAAGGTTTCTTGTTCAGATGTCTTCTGTCCTTTATTATGTATCCTCCTTGTTCAAAATATCTCTAATTAGCCGTATTTGTGTGACATATTCATTGTATATCTCATACCTTTCCTGGCTTTTTATTAAATCATTTTTCCGTGTTGTATTCCAGATTCCTCTCTCTTTCTAATACTGCATGTACTCAGCTCTTTCTTTCCGTAAAAATCACAATTCCAGAATACATGTCTTGCTGTCTCATCTCCTTTCCTGCACTTACATTCCACTTTTTCTGTCCTCCCTATTCTTTTCATATATGCTTTAAATTGACCATGCTGTGTCAAAAATGGGTTAAATATAAACCATTTATGATTTTTTCTGCAAAATTCACATCTAGGATATATTCATGTGGAATTCGCCCATTCTAACTCTTCTTCCACCTTATCGGCTGTCCTTTTATTAATTCTGCCATATTCATTTTCATTTTTTCTTTTCTCATCCCCTTTATTTGCATTCCATTTATATCTACTACTATCCTTTTCGTACTTAAATTTATTTTATGTATGTACAGAAACCTGAAACATTATGAAAAAAGTAAATGTCAGCTATAGGCTTTACAAGCAACGACAATTAAAGTCCAAACAAAATATAAACAATATACGATACCTGCAATATACTGTCCTCCCTGTTATGTATTGAAAAAGAATGATTTTGTCAGTTTTTTTTCAAATTTTAAGGAATTATTTATTATAGGTGGTGATTTTAATGCCAAGCATACACATTGGGGGTCAAGACTCACAACTGGTAAAGGATAGGAACTCTACAAGGCTGGTGTAGTATGTAACTGTGAATTTCATTCAACAAGAAAACCAACCTACTGGCCAAGTGATCAAAACAAAGTGCCAGACTTAATTGACCTCTGTAACCAAAAAGGTAACTGAAAATTATATTTAAGTTGATGAGTATTTAGATCTTGCATCGGACCACAGGCCTATCGTGCTAACTCTTAGAACTTCTGTTATTAAGAAACAAATGTCACTGTCTCTAACTAATTGGAAAACAGAATGGCATTCATTTAAAGCTGAAATAGAGGAAAATATTGAACTGAAAGTACCCCTTAAGACACCTCTACAAGTAGAAGAGGAAGTTGAGAAGTTCAATTCTATATTACAGCAAGCGGCGTGGCATAGTACGCCTGAAATACCTAGACAAACTAAGGGTTACAACTTCCCTAAAGAAGTAAGGGATATGGTGCACATGAAAAGGAAAACAAGAAAGAAATGGCATCAAACCAGATCACCAGAAGACAAAACTGTTTTTAATAAACTGGCTAATGATTTAAAAAAGTTAATAAAAGAAGTTAAACACGAATTCTTAAATAAACGTCTTAGCTAGCTAACTGCTGATAAAAGTTTAGACTACTCACTCTGGAAAGTCACTAAAAGCATTAAACGGACAAAAATGCAGATACCTCCAATTAGAAAAGACAGTACTTGGGCAAAAAGCAATAAAGAAAAAGCAGATCTATTTGCTGAACACCTGCTTAAGACATTCAAGGCTCACTCCAGACTTACACACGATGAAAATATCATAAGTACTAAGAAAACAGATAAAACTAATATTAAACTAGTCACTATAAGAGAACTGAACAACGAAATCAGAAATAACTTAAAAGTTAAAAAAGCCCCAGGGTATGATTTGATAACTGGCAATATTTTGAAGGAATGTCCTAGAAAAGGACTCTTAACATTTTTGCAAATAATAAACGCTGCAATTAGATTAAAATACATTCTGAAACAATGCTGAAGTGGTAATGATACCTAAACCTGGTAAGCCTGTGAATGAAGTTACATCTTACAGACCAATATCTCTATTACCGGTAATGTCCAAAATATTTGAAAGGTTAATCCTCAAAAGACTTATGCCAATTATAGAAGAAAGAAACTTGACCCCCAAACATCAGTTTGGATTCAGGACAAAGCACTCAACCGGAACAAGTACATTGTATCATTGATGTCATTGAAAGAGCTCTTGAAGAACAGCAGGTTTTCTCCAGTATATTCTTAGATGTCGCACAAACCTTTGACAAGGTATGGCATGCAGGATTAAAACATAAATTAAATAGAGATTTATCTTCTGAATACTATCAAATACTAACGTCATATCTCGGACTGGCATTTTCGAATAAAGTATGATGATGAGTACTCCGAATTAAAGCAAATATCTGCTGGTGTGCCCCAGGGAAGTGTTCTAGGCCCTATCCTTTATCTTCTCTACACCAAAGATATACCAAATTTTAAAGAAATTACAGTTGCTACCTTTGCACATGATACATCAATACTGGCAAAAGGAACAGACAGTAAGGAATTGACTGAAAAACTGCAGTTAGCTGTAGATCAAGTAAACTTGAACTTGGACAAAGAAGTGGCAGATCAAGCTAAATGAGTCAAAATCCACTGTCATTGATTTTACCAACAAAAAGATAGCACATTTCCCGGTGACCATAAATTCGCAAGTTATACCCTATGCGAATATGGCGAAATATCTAGGGATGTCACTTGATACCAAACTCCATTGGAAAGAACATGTGAAAAAGAAAAGAAAAGAACTCAATATAACATACAACAAAATGTACTGGCTTATTGGAAGAAACTCCAAGCTATCAGTGTACAATAAGATCTTATTATACGAACAAATCCTAAGGCCAATATGGGATACAATTATGGGGTTGTACCAAGAAATCTAATGTTCACATTATTCAACGCTTCCAGAACAAAGTACCACATGCCATTGTCAATGCTCCGTGGTACATCAGAAATGATTTACACCGTGATCTTGGAATAACTACTGTTCAAGAAGAAATTCGTAAACATGCACAGAAGCATGAAGAATGTTTCAATCAACACACGAAGTAACAAAACTGTTGCAGTTTCCTGTGCAGTTTCCTGTGCCTTGAAGGTTGAAAAGAACTAAACCAAGTGACTTAGTGCACAAGTGACTGAAGTGTTTTGTTGTGCAGAGTCCATTGCTGAATGGACATCTGACAAAATGTTAACCTATTTTATAAGGACAAATTACTAGATAATCTTTATTAAGATTAGTTGTAATAAATTTAATAAATAATTTTTTTTTAAATATGAATGTACACATCTAATGGTACCATCCTGTTCAGTGCTTCTAGGGCATCCGTTGATATTGTGTAATAGCCTCCCGTCATACACCTTATACATAATCTTTGCACCTATCACAGAGTTGGGAACGCTTTTTGGAAGAAATAAATACAAAAAAATCATGACTCGACCCTAATATGGGTCTTTTTACATTATTTTTACGTCTCCCCCTTCCCACCCCAGCCACTATAGTGTGCCACTGTGAACTCAATTTAAACTTAACGGCATTGATAGTTAAAAAATTTCATCAATCCTAATATTCAACCCCAAATTTCAATCAGATGCAATTTCCATATTTTATATTTGAAAACTAGTTTTCAATTCTTATTAACCATAAACCTATTTCCACAGCCCCCCCAAGGGTTGTAAGTGATATATTTGTTTCATGAGGGCTGTTCAGACTTAAACGATATATGGATTTCACTATTTCACTATTGCGCCGAAAATTATGGACTCGTCACTGACATGTAGTTTGATATTTTTTCATAGCTTCCCTTTCCCCAGGGGGTGTTGGAGTTTATACAGGCTGATTGTGAATTTGGTTGTCTTCAAGAATGTCACTACAAATTTCAGCAGTCCTGAAAACTATGATCTCAACACTAATACCAGTCATTTTCAATTATTTTTACATTTCACTCTTTCTCACCTCCAACACAAAGTGTGTTTATTCCTTACAGAGGATGATCATGTACTTATCTGGCAAAAAAGGTTGTCACTTCATTTCAGCGGTCCCAAAAATAATTTACTCAACTAATATCGATTGTTTTTTAAAAATTATGTTTACTAGTCCTTAATTCCCACCCCTACTGTAGGGATTCTAGGGGTATATTATCTGCAATGTGGACTGATTGTTAACTTGCAAAGATACAGGAACACTCTTATCTATCTTAATGGCAACGAAAAGTATGGCTTTGAATCTAATATCAAATTTTCCCACTAACTTTACATGTCGTCCCTTTCTCACCCTCTCCTTCGGGGTGCAAGGGATGTCTTAACCCCACAGTGCTTGTTTTTATATAGCCAGTCATCTGTGTATCAAGTTTGGTTGAAATTGCTCCAGGCACTCTGGAGTTATAGTGGGATACATACATAAAACATTCTAACTTCCACTTCACCCTGTTAGGGGTGGATTTTTGTTAAATACTTTCTTAGCGGATGTCTACACCCCAAAAGGAACTTATCTCCCAAATTTCAAATTTGTTGGCTACGTAGTTTCTGATATTTCGTGATTAGTCTGTCAGTGAATGGTATTTCGCTTATATATCTTTTCAAAAGTTGTTTTTATCTGTCACAGGTGTGACATCTATATAATAAGTATATAAAAACATGTGCATATTACTATGCAACGTTGTGTCAAAATTTCAAAGCAATTGGCTAAGAACTTTAGGAGATATAATATTTTGAACAAACAAACATTTACATTTTTACTTTCTCATATACGTAGTATATATGAAGTATTGTAATAATGAAAAAATTCGAAAGCGAGATTTCGACGGAAAAATCCGGTTTGGCAATCCCTGATTCTGTAAAAGTGGNGATTCTGAGCAAATGGATGAATCAATTTAATTCGAATTTCGTATTTACGGTTAAATTTACTTCTTGTCGATGCACGAGCTCTTAATTTTATTTTTACTTTAAAACAAAGGTTACTTCACATGAAGGTCAAAGTACTCTTTAATGTTTCTATCAAACGGCTCCAAAGAATTTGCTTCAATTTTCTGTATATAAAGTACAATTAGTACGCATTACACCCGTATTAGCGGTATTTCGTTTGAAAGTTTGGTATATTTAAAATATTTTCTGTCTGCTACACTTACACATTAGTGTACTGTTTCAAGAAGCTTGAATAATATTTAGCAGTATAAATTAATCAAGCAGACGCAGAATACACTTTTCGTAAACTGAAATGAAAAATATGACAATAAAATACATAGGAGGACAGCAAACGCCCTACAGATACGAACATCCATCCATTTCTGTCTACAACGAAATTTGGGCTCTAATGACCTTCGATGTTGGCGAGCCCTAAAGCCCCGAGAAAAAAAAATACAACGAAATTACATTTACCTAACACTTTTACGATATTTATAAAACTAATATATTGCTATATATTTTGAAGGAATATTCTGAATATTTATTTTACTTTCAATTTTCAAATAAAAGACAGTAATAAGTTCATCTAGCGACTTCGAACATAAATAGAGCACTAGAAGACGACCAAAATATAGAGGACCATGCCAGAAATGACCCTCTCACTGGAATTTTTTTCTATCTATGCTACAGACGGAGAAACGTATGGGAAAGTATGTGAAATGGTTTTGCACCACTAGTTTTATATGTATTCATAAATAATTACAACTCTAGCTATCCCCTAAAACGCATGTTAATCAATACAAGGAAACATAATATATGGATCACCCAATTTCAACAGGCATCGACGATATACCAGAGTTTGTTAAATTTTCGTCCGACGTTAAAGTAAATCCACGAATAAATATTTTTAGTAGATCTTTATCGGAAGGAGTTTCCTAATATACTTAAGAGAGTTCAAGTGAAACCTTTACACAAGAAATGTAAAAAAAATTATATTGGAAATTCATCGACGAATTTCTCTACTACCCACTTTTTGAAAAATCCTTGAAAAATTGTTTTACAAGTCTTCTAGATTTTTTATCAATAAATAACATTCTGTCTGATGATCAAGACAGTTTTCGGAAATCCTTTTCCACTACCAGCGTCATTTTTATTTTTAAACGATGTTACCATGGAGAAAATTTTCAGGATGTTTTTCTTCATTTATCCGAAACATTCGATGTCATCGATCACGAAATTTTCCTTTCCAAATGGCATTCTTTTGGACTTGCACATCAATAGCTAATTTGCTATTTAAAAGACATCAACAGGTCGAAATATAACACACTAAAAATTAGGTACTTCAGCATTACCTTTCAGAAAAAAGTCACTTGCGGAGTTTCCCAAGGTTCAATTCTCGGCCCGATGCTCTTTTTGTTATATGTGAACGACATGTCATCCTCCACACCAGATTGCAAAATGGTTCATTTACCTGATGACACCAATTGACTATGTAATCACTCCAACGATCAAAAGTTTTATCTAACCTCTCGGCTCGGTTTCATGCAAATCACCTCATTGTAAATACTGAGTAACCAGTGTCTACACATTTCACGATAGTATCACAAAATCTTTATCTCAGGTTTCTCTTTCTTTAAACAGAATTAAAAACTGTTACGAATAAAAAATTCTTAGGTCTCCATATTCAAGACAACCTCAAATAAAATTGTCACGTTGACAATCTTAATTCCACATAGGGAAAATCGTGTTATGCTTAATTGAGAATCTTAGTCTGAATCTTAGCTAACGTAGTTAGTTCACATATTCCCTGTAACCTATAGTTGGATATCGGTGAGACGATACAAGTATTCATTTTTAAGAATAAATGAAAGATGTGGTGTTGTCTAATAGTAAAATATTTATTCAGATAGTATTTTCGCCAGCTTAGGTGGAATCATCAGTCTAAGTATCAAAGGGCAAATGCATTGATACTTGGCTTTGTCAGACTGAAGGTGCCAGCTGCAGGTGGCAAAAGTACTATCTGAATAAATATTTTACTAGTAAACAACACCACATCTTTCATTTATTCCCATAGCGTATATTTTGCAAACGTTTACTCCCATTGACAGTAAATTTATTTATTCATAACTTGTAGTCAGAACTCATTTGTCCCTTCAACACCCTAGCATGAATGGGTTAGCTTTGCCCTAATACTGATAGTGTTTGAAACATTCCCCATCATTTTGTTTGCAGTTGGAATTTTCAAATGCAAAATTTTAAATTGGTTGGAAGTAGAGAAATATTTCTATTAGGGAAAAAGGTATATTTAGAAACATGAAATTTTAAACAAACAAAAATTGTGAGTAGTAGAACTTTCTTGGTTCAAGAAGCACGATCTACAGGATAAAACAAAACTATTATGATTAATTCATGGTATTGATGGGCCACTATAGGAACAGGATTTATATCTATTAGTTTGACACCAATTGTAGAAAATATAAATTATAATATAGAATATTTTGGTTGGAAAGTTCATTTGTCACCACCTTCAGACCAGGACTAAGTCAGGATAGGCTGATGGAGTAAATTCTCACCAAACATGTTTTGACTGTAGAGTACGAATGTTAATAAAATAATTTTTTACTCGGTCATTTACATGTTTCTTCTTATATGAACAGTTTCTATGCACTGGTATAGTTATGTTTCAGGTTCTCAGTGCTGGACCCAGCATAACTCATTCAGAAAATGAGTTATGCAAAACTAAAAACTCTTTACTGTAGAACTACAAGTAGAAGTTGATTTTTAATTTTCATTTGATATTTGTAATTTATTTCTTACTCATTTGAATATACTACTTAAATTTCGAAGAATAAGTATAATTTCATGACTTACCCTACAGCCATGTATGAAAAGTCTTTTTATATGAAAACACTATGATCCCCCGAGTCATCCCTGTATGAACACTATTCATAGAGATTTCTTGTAAACAAAATGTACTTTTCACCTTTGAACACTGTATGGCCAGTCAAAACAGTATTTTGCACATTGTTGTATGTGACAATTCCCAATATGTACACAGTTTGATCCGAACTATGCATGCCAGATGAACATTTATCTCACTCACTCATAACATCTTTTCCACAACGAATGAATGCTTAATTTTCACCAAGGAAGTGGCCAGAGACACTGCTGAGTGAGGGGGCTATGTCCCGTGCTCAGGCAGGTCCGTAAAACCTCACATCTAGCTGATCTACAGAAACTGTTCCATGTCTTAACACTGAACTTGGTAAGTTGAAGCTTATTCTCTTCAACAGCCAACCACTCATTACACCATTCTCTCAGAATTATTGTCTTGAAGAAATTTACGATGTTCCTTTTTGGAATCATCGAAAAATTCACGCAATTCCAGTGGCATGCTGCCTTTGCGGAAACTTCCACTTAATTTCCTCCGATTTCCAAAAGTCCTAGAAAGCATCACATACTTCCCCTCAAGCTGACGGGAGGAAAGAATATCCTAGGTGTTCTAAAGCAGCCTTATTTTGACTACATGAAGACAGGTGTTTGAAAAAAATCTTTTGTCCCAGACACTCTGAAAACTTGCAGTGATTTTCAGTCTACCGGAAAGAAACTGATTCTCCCCCATGAGGAGAATTTTCATGCAGTTGGAGAGATGTTCTTGTGCCTCTATTTCAGTGTTTAATACTTGTTTGAGACTGACAAACATACTTTATACCCGGAATATTTTCTTAGCAAAATTAAACAAGTCTTTTGCTGTTAGAATTTGATAGTCATCAGGCTTACAAAAATCTCTTAAATTGATGTGAACCGCACCGCCAGGTAATAGGTTAATTATGTTAAGTTGAATGAAAATGGGAGACGGGATAAAGATTCGAACTCAGGACCTTCACCTTAGTTTGTTTCTGGGAACAGTCTATCATAGACATTCAACTTGCGAGACCTCTGAGGTGATCTCATAGAGTTAGTATCCTCATATGAGGTAACTCTCTTAGAAAGTACTGGACTGTGGGTCGATATTTTCCAATTCTGGAGTTCACAAATAGTACACTGAAATGAAAAAAATAGGGGGGAAATTTGTTAAGTTTTGAAACTTGGAATTTAGGTGTAGAATGTATAGTATTGTTCATGATTATTAATTCTCTACAGGGTTCTGAAAAATTTGGGTGAGAGTTAGTAATTGTGAACAATACTGTATTCTACATCTAATTACCAAGTTTCAAATTTCCCCCCTATTTTTTGCTAATTTCAGTGTACTAAAACCAACAGAAATCTCTTAAATTGTGGTGAACCACACTACCAGGTAACATATTAATTATGTTATGTTGAAATAAAATGGCAGACTGGATTTCTGTCCCAATTTTTTTACTGTTCTTGTATTGTGAAGCAGTTCCTTCACTGAAGTATAAATTTTTTTCGAACTGTTGTCGATTATTTTAATGTAATTTATTGATATCTTTTGAAAGACAAAATGCACTTGTGGTGGATGTCGTGCAGTCACTAATAAAGTACAAAGGACAACTTTTGATTCAACTGGAGTTATAGCTTATATGTTAAAACTTTATTCGGTAAATAGTTTGAATTTAAAAAAGAAGTTGAAATGTGGTATACTCATTAAGAAATGGGGAGTTAATCTTTCTTCCAAATTACATTGAGTTTCAGCTTTGCCAACCTTTCTATAGCATCAAGAGGTGACAATTTTTTAATAAAGAAATGAAGCTAGTAACAAATAAAACCTCAACTTTTACAACTAGAAACACTTAACAGTCGGAGTAGTTAAATGTATGTGCTCACTAACTGCATACCAATTTTCATCATCACAGAATCATTAGAAGTGCAAATTATATGTATTTTCCTGAAGAGAACACACGTTTGTTGACACCTTCAAAAAGGCGAACTTCAATCCAGTATTATATGATAACTGTTGTGCACTGTAGGAAAATATTTTCCATATTCACTCAAGCTACATGATTTTACATGTAGACCAAGTTTCAGTAAAATGTCACGGGGCTGACATGCAAAGGTTTTTTACGATAGTTTAGGTTACGAGTTCCGCTGGCGACTCAGGGTCTCGCGCGCCACGTGTGCGTGTGCGTTCTAAAAGGCGCGCCTTTCTAAAAACCCTTTCATGAAACTGTGTTGATTCTCGATAACGATAATATCCCTTATGGCAAGCTGCTCCCATGTTCTTAGAACTGCGCGAACATCCGGGCACGTATATATCATTTGATTCAAAATTACAGTGAACGCCGCACTTTAGACCCCAACTTACACGTGGGTCGACTCGCTCGCCGCGGCAAATAAACCTCCTTCTGAATCACTCTTTCTACGCAGCAGAGAGCTATTTCTCTAGACTCAGGGTATTTAGACCACACACGGAAGGTACACACTTAGGCGTCTCCCACCACATCGATTTTCCCTACCTTTTCCCCAAACGTATCTGAATGCATGGGCCGATGCCCATCCCCCTCCACAAATTATCGTAGGGCTGTGTGCAACTTCTCCCTTTCCGGTTACTCCTCCTACCATGGAGAGAGTTTCAATACATTACGATGGCCACGTGGAGCCTCCCATCCCGGTGAGGGCGGGTTCCAAGGTTCGTTGCGTTCCCGAGAAGATGCACCCCAATCCCCGCAACACCCCTCGAGGTTACTTAAAGCAGAAGACCACCCATCCCAACGTGCTAGTGCTAGTCTTTTGGGGAACTCACTGGAATCGCGACCGACGGAACGCCCGAGGAAGTGACGAGACATAACGAGCACAGCTGGACGCGAGAAGCGTCAGGTGCCGCTCACCGCGGCTCCTCGGAGTGCACCAGCTCTATTGTCGATCTGCTTAACGGTAATTAAATGCACATGGAACATTCTAACGGACTCTGCCGTCTCTTTCGGCCTTAAGCCATGTCAATTCAATATGTCGATTTCTCGCCCCCATAGGGGCATGTAACGTAAATGTGTAATCATCAGCCCATGAGGGCTCACTTGCATTTCAATCATTAAACCTTTGTTATATTTTAATATGTATCTATATTTTATTAACCAAATACCAAAGTCTGAATAGAGAATCCATTTAAAAAAACCTCTCTGCCAAGCGAGTTACTCTATTAAATCTGGGGCCTATCCCTCCCGCTGTTGGGACGAAGACAACGCTAATATATATATACATATATACATACATATATATATACATATACATATATATATATATATATATATATATATATATATACACACACATACATACATACATATATACATAGCGGCCCCAACGCGACAAAAATATGAGACTTAACTGAAATTTGCTTTTTTTGACAAGGAATGACTCCGCTGTGTGGTACCCCTTACGGCAACCACTTACCTGGAAAGAAGTGACATATAACAAGTAACAATTAAACTGAAGGTATGACTTTCCTTCCACTTGTGCAGAGAAAACGATTATTGACACAGTTGCAACTATATTACTTCACAACAATACGTGTAACAATAATAGCATAAAGTTACCTTGCTAGCGCTCGAAGGAAGAATGGACGATTTACTGTGAGTTGTATTGATGTCCTCACTAGGTGGAGATGCACTGGATGGAATTGTATTGATTTTTGGGATGTCACCTCTCTCCACATCACGTGAAGAACTGCTACGAGCTTCCCCTGGACCAGAAACACAAAAAAGCAAAACATTTTTAACGTAAGGAACACACAAGAAAATGATTGCAGCACTCTTTGATGACAGTGTCGCAAAACATCAAAACTTGTATAATATAAGAGTAAACCAAGAATAAAGGATAACGAAGCTTTTCTCGATGGCAATGCTAGTGAAGTTGAACGTGGATTACGGAAGGCAAACTGGTGCTCAAAACTACCATCATTAGAATGGTCCTTTGTCGCCATTTTCCAAGTACAGTCGCAAAAGATTTCGCCGTATTAACAATCATGGTAAACTAAAACAGTTCATCGAATTGCAACTGTTCTTTCCAAAAGCCTGTTCAATAATGGTATATTTACACCCCTAAGTAGCTATTCTCAACTTATAGGTAGCAACCCACTAAATTACTCAGAATTCTAGCAGGATTCAGCATGCCCCACAACTCTTCAAATAATATTTAGCTTGAATAACATTTAGCAGTGTAAATGGAGCAAGTAGACGTACAATACACTTTTCATAAACCGAAATGATGATAATAAAATACATACCTGCAAACACCATGTAGATATGAACACAGCAATTTCAGTCTACAGCAAAATTACATTTACATAACACTTTTACGATATTTATAAGACTGATATGTCACTATATGTTTTGAAATAATATTCTGAATATTTTACATTCAAATTTCAAATAAAAGACAGTAATATGCTCATCAAGCAACTTTGAGCATGAATAGAGCACTGGAAGACCAAAATATAGAGAACCATGCCAGAAATGACCCTTCCACTATATAATTTTTTGTCACTTTATGCTGCAGATGGAGAAACAAACGAGAAAGTATGTACAATGGTTTTGCACCACTAGTTTCTACTAGCATTATCCNCCCCCCCCCCATAACGCCCACAATAAATCACCTTTTTTACATTCCAGTTTCTCTATTACAGAACTTAACGACCATCTAGTAGGTACCATATTTTTCCATTTGGAGATCGTTGCATTCACGTATTTCATTGCATTTACCAGAATTGCATAGTTCACCACATTTACTTTGCTGTACTCATCAAGTAATAAAATACACAATATTACGAGTCAATTACAAACAGAAATTATTTCTCATACGAATGTTTACCTGTTTTGGTAGGTTGCATACAGTATAACATAGGATTATATTTGGGTCATTACACTTACCGTGATAGAGAACTAATCTAATTCTATTTCGAACTCACAATGCGGAGACGGTCGTCAATGGATGAAGCAATGCTTAAAATGCATATAGGACGAATTTATAAAACCATTGATATGGAAATTTCCAAAAACCTTGAAGGAATTTAATTTTTGATTTCGGAAACATATGAAAAGTTTGATGCATAATTTGGATATAAGGAATCGATTGCAAGAAATCGCAAATCACTAGTTAATATTGTAATACAATAGACTCTTCTTTAAAGGAATAAACTCATTTAGATGGCTGATTAGCTTGTTACTTGACCTCACGTTATTATGTCATTGAAATAGAAAGAGGTGAGACAGTGAATAACTACACGTTGAGGTGTTCATCAGAAACAACAATTAAAAACGTAGATCTCATGGAACATTACCTACAAATTATGCGAGCCTGTTAAAAAAATGCAGTTAGTGGCTTCCTAACAATGCCACTACCTCAAAAAGAAAGCATCTCCAACTATTCCCTAGTATATGATCAGAAATTCGTAGGGTCTCGGGCGGAATCAGACGTACATAAATAAATGTGGTAACACAAACACACCATATATAATTGACACTAGAAACACATTACCTGAAATTCGTGCCTCTCCACACAACTCTCAATCCCTATACGCAACATACATTAAATCCTCCTGATCTCTCGTAAACAATAAAAATCCTCTTTATTGGACACTGAAACACACCTTTCAAAACAATAATATAGAAATAACCCTGACACATTCAAAACATCATTACGTAACACAGTTTAACCCCATCCAACAAAATAGAAATAATCCAGAAATACTGAAAATATTCCCATTTAAATAGTATGATAACCTTGTAAAAAAATGTATAAATAACCTACATCTGTTCGTGACTTTCCACATAATTACAAATACATCCACTACAAATACATCTACATCCTGTTCCTCATGAGTTCGATGGTATGGGTTACTTTATCACCCAGTTTTTTGTGACTCAAGGAGTTACGGAGCACGCATTTTCCCAAGAGTTTATAGGATAG
This sequence comes from Laupala kohalensis, assembly GCA_002313205.1. NCBI lineage: Eukaryota > Metazoa > Arthropoda > Insecta > Orthoptera > Trigonidiidae > Laupala > Laupala kohalensis. Next base: position 14,966 of record NNCF01128892.1, on the reverse strand, counting down.
TTGTAATGATGCAGCAGGCATGTCTTAAAGGCGAGAGTACACTGGATTGCAACTCCTCACTTGTTGATTGAATAACAAACTTCTTAAATAATAATAATGTGGACACCCGCCTTTTCCAATTCATTTGACATTTACATTTCTGGAACGGAGGTTCCCGTCCTCCTCTACCTGACCTGAAGATCTCGAGATCCCTCCTGTGAGTTGAGCTCTTCTTCGCTCAGCTGCGTGGCCCATTCATTTGCCGTGCCCCACCATTCAGCTGAAGATGCTGTCCATTCACTGCCTCGTACGACACAACATTTCCCATACGCTCTATATCCGCAAATCCGTTGATCTCGAGCTCAACGTATCATGCCACACCACGCATTTGAAGTACAGCCACTTCAAATAAAGTAATTGTTTGTCACAATTATGAAGTTGTTGTTTTTATTATTTATTTTGTGTGTGTGTGGGGGTCTTTAGCCTTCCAAAAAATCTCCCGAACTTTCTACCCCTCTCCTCGTTATGATGCTAGTCTTTTTATCTTAAGCCCAAATTACGTCATTTCTGCTCCTACGCCTCTAGCTACTAACACTATTACATCCTCCATCCGGATTCATTCAAATCGACATCACGGGTTTTCCTACCCAATCAAACTAAAATTGTATTGCTCGCACACCCAAGTCGCCGTTGTTGCAAACTGCCACCTGTGGCCTGCTTTCAATCACGTTGTCACAAACAAAGCTCTTTTCTTTCGCAGCTACCCAAAAAACAAATCTTCTAAGAGATCTTTTTGGCCCAAAATGGTCTCCGTCATGGGCTTTAAATCCTTCTTCTGAAAACTCTCTCTTCACGATTTCTAAAAATCTCTAAAATCGTTTTCACCCTAGGCCTCTTCATAACAATTTTAACAAAATTAATTTTGTCATAAAGTAAATTTTATGACTATCTAAAACTTTTGGTTGAACATTTAAACACTTATGGGTGGAATTTTAATCAATTTCAGTGAACTGGATTTGCTTTCGAAATCTAATATTAATCCATTTTCCACCAGCCGACAAGAATCAAATTGAAAGGATTCATTTTTATTTAATTTTCGAACTTCACTCAGTGGTTGCGACTCGTCCGAGCCTCTGATAAACCGACGGATCCGGAGGTGCTGGAGCGCAGGTTTCCACAGGAGGCAAGTCATTGCGACATACTAGCCACGCGACCAACGACAACACCGAAGCAATAACGCGGTGCAGGTTGGAATCATCTATAGAATTCACTACGTCCCCGAATGAGAGATTTAATTGCGTACCTCAAGACAAAAGCAGACCATTCAGATGGCAAGATTGTGCGCATGGATCTTAACATAGAAAGAGTAAAAAAGAGAAAAAGTACGTCGCAATGAGCAACAGGATTGAAAGAGCAATGGAAAAATGGAAGAAACTGTTGTTAGAACGTTTGTTAAAAACTTCTCGATTTAGTTCAAATGGATCGAATTAATATTTTTATGAACATTAAATTAATATTTTTAAAGATTTTATATAGTCGTTACTCGGACAAGCCGCTACGACACGATCTTAACGTCAATACTTCCCCGAAAATTAGTGAAGTGGGTTTGCATCCAAAGTAAGACTAACAATCAATAAATAGTTATCCAAATACATACAGAGAAAATAAAGTAAAAAATGTATATACCTGCATGTTTTGATCCTCTTGAGTTAAGGGGTATCCTTGTAATTCGTCGAGCAATAAGAGGACTGGAGTACAGCAATCTTCTCAGGGAGAAACGGGCAAGTCCACGCTTTCTGGGATTGGCCGAAGAACATGCCGAGTGGCTGTCCGTATCGTGGGACTTGCGCATTGTAACTGAAAAAAAGTAAAATAGCTATGACAATTCGAGCACTGTACTGAAAATTCCAGAAAATAAATTTATTCTCTGACAAATTAAAGATAAATGCCCCATCCAACACATTTCTTTTAAAAGGGTGCGTACTATTTTTGCTTGAAAAAATGCACCGTATAATATGATAAAATCTATTTTCTGGCAAGAATTTCAGCAATAAATTTGTATGCTTCAGCAGTAAATCTTCAGATAAGAATCACAAAATCTTTAAATAAAATGAAAAATGCGACATATATTTTTAGTCGCGTACAGTATTTTTGACTTAACCACTACTTAAAAGTTTTTACCTACGATAGAGAAAGATGTATACGGAGAGCGCAGAGCGGTCAAGGGACACGTACATCCGCGATCACTTCCTAGTAAATGAATTAATAAGGCATCACTTTACACTTGATAGCAAGTCGCTAATTCCTTTGAACCCACCAGTTTTGTACATGAGCAGCACGTAAGACAGTTTCTGGTACATTTTCATAGAACGCTCTTTTGAGCGTTGGGTGTAAACGTCAGTACATTTCCGAGAAGCGCAATTTAACCTATATTCCTAAAACTGTGGATAAGAATAGGTCAAAATTAAGAATCCATTTTCAGTATAGATTCAAGGCTACTTGTTAAGTTTTGCAAAACAGGCGTTGAGATGGGTATACAAAATTTAATTAAGTTGAAGGGCCCAAGCGACGCAAGTAATTTCTAGACCCTATTAACAACTGTCCAAACTTATTTCTCTTGCTCTAACAGATTTTGCCTTTAATAGGGTCACTGTCGTTAACAGGGTCCTTTACATTAGCTATGTCATGAAGCAAGCTGAGTGGCGGTTTGACTCACATTTAAGTGGGCGATGGCGGACGAAGGTATTCGCTGAGTAGGCTCAAAAGAAGTTATATAGACGTGACGTGGTAGATCAAGAGAGGTCCAAGCGGAGCGCTATGATCCGCCAACCCTCAATCACCTTCTCATCTGGAATGACTCACCCCGGGGCTGAAAGTGAGGCTGCCGTCTCTCTTTCCACCTTACAGCGCAGGCCTACCACCGGAGCTCACATGTAGACGACTCAACAACTCTCCAGAATAATCTCAGTCTCTCTCGCTACGATGACGACGATACTCGAAAGCTACGATGACCACCAACGAGCACCTGGAGTCGCACGCAGATCTACGCCGTCACCACCACTAAGCTTCAGCTCATGTGTAAGTTGTCACTGAATAAACTAGACAGCTAGTCATAAAGGACACTCACTCATATATGCCTCAGAAGGACTCTCACTTTCCGCTCAGTAACTAGGTAGTCTCATTACCAGCACCCGTCACACAGGAATCGTTGGGTACCACAACAGCTACATACATCTTATTTCAGAACTAGATGTCTATTTTCATCATAGAAGCATATCTTATACATTACATAAGTTTTGGGTCACTTGTCGGGGAGCAGCAAATATTAAGTAAATTATGTTATTACACTAAAGTGTTACGATAACGCAAGTTTTGCCATAAGCTATTTCTGATTTCACGGTTTTCTAATCTTGAACCACATTGACGGAAAAATATAAGGACACACCCAGGAAATTAGCGTGTGACTTCCCTGATAAAGATGTTGAATATGATTAAAAATTATGCTGTGTATTTAAATTGCTTGTAAATACATGCGTTCCCATACGAACAGTCAACATTTCTTTTGCTTTATTCACAGCACGTCGTTTTAATATAAAATATGTATTGATATGATCCAATATGGGTGAAGGTTGTCACCCTCGCATTAAAACTATTGTGATCGCAATAGGAATATANTCTAACTTTTCCTCGAACAAGGTTTTGTAATTTACATTTATCTATACCAAATTCCATTCTGACGTCATTCCTGAATTGTATGATTTTCAAGATCTTTCAGACTTTCTGCATTTTTTGCGTAAATTGTGATATAAATGTATATCAGATGTGTGATACTGTATTCGACATTTGTTTTTGATATTGAATCCTAAACTTAAATCTTTTGATGATTGAGGATAGTTGATAAAGGGTTTAAAGCTAAGCAAAAATGTAATCCACTGATAGAATCCCCTTGAAATATTCCTCTGTCGATGCGTATTTTCTTTTTACATGTATTAGAGACCTTGATGTTGGTTGGGTTGATTTCTCCGCTTCTGGCTTTATCGTTGGTAAGAATGAGTCTGGTGCTCCATTTTGTCACGTTTTCGAAAAACTTTGTTACCACGGTGGATTTTGTATAGGTGTAATGAGTAAAGGAGCCAACTGATGTATCATATTGTCCGCCTTTCTCTAGTTTATGTATCCTGTAGCTATATTTTGTTGTTTCTGAATAGCAAGGTTTATTACGACTTCATCTATTAAAACTTGTTCTTTACAGCCCCTTAAGTTGGATTGGCTTCCTTTCTTTTCTTCAGCAATTATTTTGTTATTTTCGCAGTGTAGTTGTATCTTCTTGCTAATGCTGGCTGTGATAAGTTTGTGGTAGTTGTTGAGTCATGTGATTGGTCTATGTTTGATACAGAGAACCTTGCTAATGTCTTGGGGTTTGAGGTAGGTGTTTCCAGTACATAATTCTTTTGGTAATATTTCTAGGTGTTGTATTATTACACTGAAATATGATTATTTAAGTAATACTGGGTATAATGTCAAACTTTTTTATCCAGTAGTTTTGGATTCTATCTGGTCCGGGACATTTCCAGTTGTGGGTCTTAGAGATTATTTCTCTAAGTTCATTCGCTGATAAAACTGGGTTTTCTTTATGTCATTCTTTCTGCCTCATTTCCTACCATGGCGTATTTGTGTCATGAATTGTCCTTCTTGACCATGTTTGACCAGAATTGTTCACACTTTCTGTGGTTGAGGGCGCTCCTTCTATTGTGAATTTAGTCATTTTAAAAAACCCTTCGTTTTTATTAAACTGTTTTCCTTCCTTGTCCAGCTGGTTTTATACTACTTTAACCTTCTTTGCGTATACATTCAATCTCTGTTTGGCGGTGTCCATAGTTCTATTTGCTGTATCATAAGTGTGTTTATACCTAATTTTGCATTTGTCTATGTTCGTTAATATTTTCCCCTTTTACTTGTTGATTCATCCTACCTAGATCTTGCCTAATGGTTTCTATTTTAGTTTCAAGTCTAATTATATAGTCGGTCGACTTCGCGTTTGGTCTGATCAATTATTGTTTGTGGCACGACTCGTCGCTGCGTTCTTATATTGAGAATATAGTTTTTCCTATGTTCGGTGTTTTGTATTGTGATGTGGGTAAGGATAAGGTAGTTCTGGATGAAACAAGTTCTAAGTGCTTCGGTATAACTACTTGTGTTACGAATTTCTTTCGTAACTTGGAAATAGTTTCTGACAATGAAATTTCATGTCGTTACTCCATGTAATTCTCCAACGTGGTTCTGCTGAGATGGACGCAGGATTATTGTCTTGGGAAGCACGGTCAACAGTTTCAGCCTTTTGAGATATATTACGGCCTTATGTGTTTTATTTCACTGAGTTTCTCATGATTCATTTGATGGGGGAGCACCACGTGATTCTGGTCCCAAAGGAAACTCCCCTGTTCACACAAACTTCAGCATTAGCGTTTGGTATGTCTAGGTAAGACTTCTAGATGCCAACGTCTCGGCTGAAAGGGCATAAACCTCAGATGCAGGAGCTAATTTTGGTTCCCCCCAGGTATTTTATTATCCTGATACTCTTTTTCTAGGGCGCGTTCCGTCATGCACCACCTACGGAGACGTCTGGTAGGAGACTAGTATCACCCCAAAATCATTATAATTATTTCAGCACTGGAGTATTACTTAAACCTTTAATGATAAACTTAAACAATTCTTCGTGTGTGAGTTAGCTTCTCTTCATTAACACACTCCCCCCAGGGGACTTACATCTAGTAAGTACGTGTTTGGCAAACATGGGGCCACGAGCTGAGTCTGGCATTACTTCCACTTGTGTCAGGCTCTTTCCTTTCTCTTTTCTGACCTTCCTTGGTGACCTCTTGCTCTTTTCGATCCCGACACTATTAAGTCTAGGGTATCTTTCATTTTCCTCATTTTTCCGTCCCTTTCATTTTTTGTCCCACCCTTCATTTTTTGTCCCCCCTCATTTGTTTGTCTATGTTTTGATCTTTGGTTTTGAGATATGTTTTGGTATGTTGTAAATCAGGAGGGTTTTAGTGGGTATGGTTGAGTCATTTGGCGAGTCCCACACGCGGGGAGAGTCATGTTGGCTCTCCCTAGTGCGTAACAGCATTTTCCCTACCTGTACACGTTTTTAGGGCTCCAATGACCTTTGATGTCGACATGAGCCGCAAAAAAATTCATTCACACTCTTGGTGTGATTATAATGAGCGTAGGAAACTTGAAATATATATATATATATATATATATATATATATATATATATATATATATATATATATATATATATATATATATATATATACTCAACCACGAAACAGGTTAATTAAAAAGGTATATTGTAGGGGGTAACACTGACCTGAATAAAGTTGCCCTAGCCAGCTCGTGCGCCAATCAAATTCGTAAAGTAGGTTCGTATTGTTTTTAATGAAGTGAAAACGCACACGGGTTCCTTACCGTAGGAAAACGCATTTAAAAATAAACTTGACTTAAAATGTATTGTGTAAATAAATAAATGATTAGAAGTAACATATTTATACCCCAAAAATCACACATTATCCTACATAACACTGAACATTAATGCACTCTTTAGAGACTTTTGGTATTTAGTAGTACCAGCGATTTACAGAAAATATGAATTGAATTTAGAGAAACCATTATCATTTGCTCATCTTTGTGCCCTTAATTATCAATCAAATGACTTGCTCTGATCAAGGGGGCATCATTTGTTTCGGCCGTAGCACTAAGTCTTCTCGCGGCTACTTACGCTACTAATACTTTTCGAAGCCAGCTCAAAAATTATCTTAGTTACAGATGTACAGATCAGTCTAATGTAGTTGGAGGTTGGAATGCCATGGATAGCATTGACTCGAGCGGTCAACCCTTTCTCTTCCCAGCTGGCAGTTCATTCATTGCCTGAGACCAGGCCCTCCAGTGGCTGCCGCCCCAGTTTAAGTCCCTGCTCCTTCCCGAAAGTGCAGCGCCTCACCATCGTAATAAAAGTTCATTGAAACTTGTCGAGATGCGATCAGAATGTCTTTGTGTCGCCACAATAACGAACAAAATAAAACAACTAGTTTCCAACTCGTTCTCGGAGAAACTTTTAAAAGATGAAGTTTCGAAAACTTCGTAAAATTTTGATAAGTTCAAGTTATCACTTAAGTACAACTTGAAAGAAAAACTTCAAGACCTAATAGTGGATATTTCTAAGTACATCTCATTATGCAATGATAATCTGTGAGACGCAGTATCAAGAATGTTCTGCTGTGATATTCTGATAATAAAGCTATGCTCGTAATAATATGATTTGATCACGGAGCGTCTCTGCTCGAGAATATATAGACTCGTCCCCACTGTCCATCCGAGGATTGCTCACGTGCTTCGTTTTAAAAACCATGTGAAATATGATATTAAAATGATACCCAATGATATTACAGTCTTATTCCAGGGGAAGTCATCGTTATTGGTTATTTTTAAAATACGAGTGCTTGTCTCTGGTCAATCGTCAGACTCCTTAGGAAATTTCCACACTTCCATGGCGTCATGTTTTTCAACCCTTCTCTCAGTGATCCTAACCAGACGCTTATTATTAATAATAGAATACTAAATTTAGGCAACTTTCAAAATTTTAAAGTGTCACGCCCATCTGTTAAACACATTCTTTATCTACGCTTCGACAGGGCTCGCCAAATCGCCGTTCTCGTGTTCGTTAACTACCCCTTGACAGTTCTAAGAGCTAAGGGTTCATCTCACCCACACCCTCGTTCTCCCGGTCTGCTACCCTTTGCCCTTCTTTTAACACATAAAAACCTCTACCTCCCTTCACACCCACAGTCTGCGTATTACTTGCAGCTGCGTGCTAGAACCCAGATGTCACCAACATTGACTCCGTCTTTCAAAAACAATCGCGTGATTTTCCGTTTCTTCCCAGTTTTACTTTTAACGTTATTTATTATAGGTTAGCAATTTTCTACCTACTTCCACTTCCGGCCAAAATGATTGCGTAGAACGCAGACACGTTTCCCTTATTCGAGTTTTATGGTCCGTCCTTAGAACAAGGAAAGAAAACCCTGAGCCTCATGCAGCGTTTGGACCCTTCTTCCACTACAGCACCGTAACGGAGGTCGCGGTATGATTCCGAGTACTTACGAAACATTCTTGACTTCCATATCTTTCATTATTTTAATAAATATTCAAGAATTAATCGATTCTTTATCGTTGGTTGTGAACAACAACGTGCATTATGATAGTTATAAAATAAGGATTCGGTACTTCTGAAGCGATTACCACAATTTATTCTGAAAATTGTTTGGCACAAAAATATACAGAACATGTACAGAAACACACAACTCTACTACCCACACAATACAACATAAAAAGAAAATCACTTGCAATTGATTGTGCAATATTACATTGGGCTCATTCTCTGGATCCGTGCATTTACATTTATCACTTATACAATAAATTATGGTCAAAAATATATCAAAGCAAGCACGCAATGAGCAATAATTAAATCCTTTTTTCTGATATTCAATTAACAGTTCTTTTAATACCTTTTCCTCTCTTTCTTCTTGAAACAACCCCAAATTTTACAATAACTGCGACAGACTCGATTCCAATGAAACTTTCTCTTTTGCAAGATACTTGCTTTCACTGAATTACAAAATTAATGCAAATCCCTAATTAACGTATTCACATCGCATAATGTCCGCCTCACAGAGACATATACACACAACCAGCATATTTTCTTCGAAATCGTGTCCAACCACCACGGCTAGATACACCCCTTTTCCTCCAACACATGTTGCTTCAGCTGCTACTAGGCTCGTACAGTGACTTTGACTCGACGACTGCTTCCAACGCGGCTTTCCACGTGCTACCTCGTTCGCGATCGGCTTTGCGGCAATTTCTTTCAATCACCGACGTGTGACTGTTTTCGGATTCGTACGATTCGTAACTCGGAAAACTTTTCCAATACGTAACTGGCTTCACTTGGAGCCCTTGACAAAATATTTCTTACGCGTTCAACTTGCGTTTTACTCGACCGTTCCTTAATAACTTCGACTGTGATAAATACCACAAAACTTGAATTTCGTACTTGCGTCTTTACGCCCTCGAAATTATCGAATTCAAAATCAACGTTTTGATAATTTACTAGAAATTCGGACTGACTCTTCCCCTCTCGATAGTTCGTGTACGATTGAGACTGGATTCTCGCCGCCGATGGTCCGCGTGATAACGAGACTAGATCAACCGATGTCCCGCGTGATAATGAAAGTGGATCAACCGCCTCTTCCGATGTCCCGCGTAATAATGAGACAGATACCTGTCGTGTTTCCACCTTCTCAGTATTAATCCCACTCCTAAAATTCATGCACAGCGCATTCCGCCAATCAATCGTCTCTTCCAATGGTTTCGCGTCACTAACTTCATAAGGTGTATTCACACTTTCTTAGTTCTTACAATTGGTTTTCAAAATCTTTCGTCTGTCTTACAACTCGCAGAACGCGGTTTTCTTGGCGCTTCGTTCAAATCGGTATTATTTGGTTTTTTGTCTCTATTTAAGCTATTCTTACTCATATATTTCTACATAAACTCATAATATTCCCTAACGAATCCGGGTCGTTAGAATATATATTTCCATTTCGGCCAACGAGGACCAGGTAAGACGAGTACCAGTAAGACTCAGTTATTGATTTGAGTTTACTCACTAGACTCGTCTTAATAACCGACATCGGGCAGCGAAAACGAAGTTAGTGTTGTAAGTTATGAACTAAGTGCGAAGTCATGTTTGTCTCGATAGTGGATGGTTGTAAATCATCAAAATTGGTCTCAGTTAACTTTTAGACCAAATAACCATGAGATAGAATTTTATTTATGTATTAGTGAAATACTATTTTTCAAAGTTCTTAAGAGTCCATGTTCTCAGGGCTGGTAGTAGTGCGACGTTTATCCATTAGGTCCATGCTACGAAGTGATAGCACTTACGGAAAGGTGGTGCAAACCCAAAACCTAATGAAACAAACTGCAAGGAAAATTAATATTAACTTAATTGGTATCAGCGTACAATATGATAATCCTGAGGGCATGGTGCGGTTTAAAGACCAAATTACAAAGACTGTCATTGCTGTATGCAGTCAGAACAGACCGAATGACAATATCGGTGAACAAATCAAAGGGATGTGGCACGAACAAACCAAACTTGCTAGAATAACTTTGGAAAGCCGATGATATATAGCTGTTACTTCCCAATATCGAAGGCGTCGCAGTCAGCTTTGTATGACATTAGACGAGTAGCAGGGTTCTAAAGTTCCTGGTTTCTAAAGGATCAAGACGCATCGATGCACGACTTATTGCTTTCTGATAAGATTGCCAAACTAGATTTGGTATTTTTACACGAATGGAACACGTTTGAATTTAGACGAGACCAATGATCTGCCATTGATGTAAATTTTGTTCAGCAAACAGTGCAGCGTGATGCTCAATGGGGATAGTCCTTGAGGATATTTCACTTAGCGATCACCTCTACTTTAGTTTTAATTCAATCATAAAATTCGTAGCCATGACTCCAATAATATTGAAATATGGGGATCCCGTCGTGATACTGTCCAAATTAGACAAAAATATCCTTCTGAGAGGAAGTCTAGAGAAGATTCGTTCGAGGGAAGACGGAAGTGTTCTAATTAACGAACCCGCAGCCTGTGATACAGCAATGCCGCGCCGCAATAAATACTACCCAAAAATAGAAGATTTTGGCATTCTATCATTCTTAATTGAGGCATGAGACCCTTTCGGCCGCATGACGACCGTATTCGGTGCTGGGTTCTTTCGAAAATGGTTTTCACTAAATAAATAATTTTGTATTCTAATTTTTTTCAGACCACGGCAATTTCAACAAATATCTACAGAAAAGAAAGATTCAAGAACACAGTAACTATGTGTGAAAGTTTTGAGGAAGATGAACAAGATTTCTTTTGGGCATGTGACGAATATGGGTCAGGAAGGGTTGAGTACGTTCGAGAAAACGAAGAGGGATAGGGCGTATATAGAAAAAAGGACGAATTGCTAAAGACGAAAACACGATTAATAGATTACAAAGAGTATCTTCCTCGAATGGCCAAAGTTCGAGACATTCTTCTTCCTATGACTATACGGACCTTTTAGTTTAGCCTTAACCTCCTTAACGATACTGGACCATTCCACTCTGTCCTCTGTCTTCCGCCTCCATCCTATAACAATCATTGACCTCAGATTATCTCTAATGTTGTCCATCCATCGTAGTTTGGGTCGGCCGTTTTTTCGTTTACCTTCATACTTGCTGAAAAGTACCTATTTTGCTGTTCTTCGTTCACTTATTCTACATACGTAACCATACCACTGTAATCTTCTGGCTTTAATTTCTGGTACTATGTCAGGTGCTTTATACATCTCGTAGAGATTCATCATCATATCTCATTCTCCTCATAATGTCTGTAATCGGGCCGAAGATTTTTCTGTTTTATTTCCCAGCACATAAGACTATGTGCTGATTTGCTGGAGATTGTCCACCTCTCACTCCCATACGTGATAATAGGTTGAATCACCCTTTGGTAAACCCGTATCTTGCGTCGTTTACTTATCGGCCTAGATCGTAATATTTGTGAAGCGAATACATCTATTTGCGGTAACCATATTATTATTTATATCTTCAGAAACATTACTCGCTACAATCACACAACCCAAGTAGATACAACTTTCCGACTGACTACATTTCCCTTTTAATAGTGACTAGCTGGGTGGAAAATTTTCCCTTGTGCTCTATTATTTTTCAGCGTCAGTATAGTATCAAATACTTCTTGACTGTTCGACTCTTTAATCTGTTGTTCAGGACCAAATGGGTATTGTTTATATATGGTTGATAATGGTTTGTTCAGCAGATGAGCATAAAAACGTCTCCAGTGCATCAGAATCCCCGTTTCATCGCTGATTATGTCAACATCTTCTTTACATACATTTGTTCTTGGTTGGTACCCTTTTCTGAATTTCTTTCCATTTTCATAGAATTGTTTAGATTCATTTCTGCTGAAATGTTCTTGTGTGATTTCTAGAGTTTTCTCCAAAGCTGATTTATTTTTTCTGTGTACACATTTTTGGTTACCTTTCGTCCTTCAATATATTTCGTGTGATTCTGCTGGTATTCCTTTGTACCGTCTCAAGTGTTGCTTCATTTCGAATCCTCAGCGCTCCTTTACATTCATATCAGTCGTTTCTAGTTTATTTTCTTCAGAAATAAACAATTATCTTTTGCAACTTCGTGTATAATCTCTTTTATGATTTTCCATTCCTCCACACTTCCCTGATTGATTATTGTTTTCTTACAGCATATACTTAATATCATTCTTATTGCTATTTATAGAGGGACGTTCCTGCATCCTATGCTCATAACTACGGATAGTTTGACCTTTATATGCCGATTACGAGGACATGTCGACATCAAAGGTCATTGGAGCCCTAAAAACGTGTACAGGTAGGGAAAATGCTGTTACGCACTAGGGAGAGCCAACATGACTCTCCCCGCGTGTGGGACTCGCCAAATGACTCAACCATACCCACTAAAACCCTCCTGATTTACAACATACCAAAACATATCTCAAAACCAAAGATCAAAACATAGACAAACAAATGAGGGGGGACAAAAAATGAAGGGTGGGACAAAAAATGAAAGGGACGGAAAAATGAGGAAAATGAAAGATACCCTAGACTTAATAGTGTCGGGATCGAAAAGAGCAAGAGGTCACCAAGGAAGGTCAGAAAAGAGAAAGGAAAGAGCCTGACACAAGTGGAAGTAATGCCAGACTCAGCTCGTGGCCCCATGTTTGCCAAACACGTACTTACTAGATGTAAGTCCCCTGGGGGGAGTGTGTTAATGAAGAGAAGCTAACTCACACACGAAGAATTGTTTAAGTTTATCATTAAAGGTTTAAGTAATACTCCAGTGCTGAAATAATTATAATGATTTTGGGGTGATACTAGTCTCCTACCAGACGTCTCCGTAGGTGGTGCATGACGGAACGCGCCCTAGAAAAAGAGTATCAGGATAATAAAATACCTGGGGGGAACCAAAATTAGCTCCTGCATCTGAGGTTTATGCCCTTTCAGCCGAGACGTTGGCATCTAGAAGTCTTACCTAGACATACCAAACGCTAATGCTGAAGTTTGTGTGAACAGGGGAGTTTCCTTTGGGACCAGAATCACGTGGTGCTCCCCCATCAAATGAATCATGAGAAACTCAGTGAAATAAAACACATAAGGCCGTAATATATCTCAAAAGGCTGAAACTGTTGACCGTGCTTCCCAAGACAATAATCCTGCGTCCATCTCAGCAGAACCACGTTGGAGAATTACATGGAGTAACGACATGAAATTTCATTGTCAGAAACTATTTCCAAGTTACGAAAGAAATTCGTAACACAAGTAGTTATACCGAAGCACTTAGAACTTGTTTCATCCAGAACTACCTTATCCTTACCCACATCACAATACAAAACACCGAACATAGGAAAAACTATATTCTCAATATAAGAACGCAGCGACGAGTCGTGCCACAAACAATAATTGATCAGACCAAACGCGAAGTCGACCGACTATATAATTAGACTTGAAACTAAAATAGAAACCATTAGGCAAGATCTAGGTAGGATGAATCAACAAGTAAAAGGGGAAAATATTAACGAACATAGACAAATGCAAAATTAGGTATAAACACACTTATGATACAGCAAATAGAACTATGGACACCGCCAAACAGAGATTGAATGTATACGCAAAGAAGGTTAAAGTAGTATAAAACCAGCTGGACAAGGAAGGAAAACAGTTTAATAAAAACGAAGGGTTTTTTAAAATGACTAAATTCACAATAGAAGGAGCGCCCTCAACCACAGAAAGTGTGAACAATTCTGGTCAAACATGGTCAAGAAGGACAATTCATGACACAAATACGCCATGGTAGGAAATGAGGCAGAAAGAATGACATAAAGAAAACCCAGTTTTATCAGCGAATGAACTTAGAGAAATAATCTCTAAGACCCACAACTGGAAATGTCCCGGACCAGATAGAATCCAAAACTACTGGATAAAAAAGTTTGACATTATACCCAGTATTACTTAAATAATCATATTTCAGTGTAATAATACAACACCTAGAAATATTACCAAAAGAATTATGTACTGGAAACACCTACCTCAAACCCCAAGACATTAGCAAGGTTCTCTGTATCAAACATAGACCAATCACATGACTCAACAACTACCACAAACTTATCACAGCCAGCATTAGCAAGAAGATACAACTACACTGCGAAAATAACAAAATAATTGCTGAAGAAAAGAAAGGAAGCCAATCCAACTTAAGGGGCTGTAAAGAACAAGTTTTAATAGATGAAGTCGTAATAAACCTTGCTATTCAGAAACAACAAAATATAGCTACAGGATACATAAACTAGAGAAAGGCGGACAATATGATACATCAGTTGGCTCCTTTACTCATTACACCTATACAAAATCCACCGTGGTAACAAAGTTTTTCGAAAACGTGACAAAATGGAGCACCAGACTCATTCTTACCAACGATAAAGCCAGAAGCGGAGAAATCAACCCAACCAACATCAAGGTCTCTAATACATGTAAAAAGAAAATACGCATCGACAGAGGAATATTTCAAGGGGATTCTATCAGTGGATTACATTTTTGCTTAGCTTTAAACCCTTTATCAACTATCCTCAATCATCAAAAGATTTAAGTTTAGGATTCAATATCAAAAACAAATGTCGAATACAGTATCACACATCTGATATACATTTATATCACAATTTACGCAAAAAATGCAGAAAGTCTGAAAGATCTTGAAAATCATACAATTCAGGAATGACGTCAGAATGGAATTTGGTATAGATAAATGTAAATTACAAAACCTTGTTCGAGGAAAAGTTAGA
>NNCF01128891.1:170058-180919 GCA_002313205.1 Laupala kohalensis | reverse complement strand
GATCAAAACTACATTTAGTAACATTATTGAGTTTGAGAATAGGGTTTTATAAGTTAAATGCGTCTAAATATTGTGTTTGAATTAATATCTCTTATGGATAGATCAGTGCTTTCCAATTTGTGAGAGTGTCTTGATATTCGTTTTTCTTTCTTTCAAACTTGTTCGTTCGGAATCCAATATTTTTCTTACATACCTCGCTATTGAGCAATAAGTGCAAATAATATAAAATTTTCGAAAAACACTTGGATCTACAACAAACAACACATCTAATTTGATGCGAATATACTTTTATTTCTTTATGTCATGGGTACCTTCGGGGCCTACAAGGAGACAATTTGACTTGACTAAAGAGAATTCTCAAGACATAAGCTTAAACCTAAATATTTCGTAAACGTACAGCTCGACTAGCAAATTTATGTGATAGAATTCATACAATGTAACCCACATTGTATCGTGGAACAATAGCAATTTTTCTGCATTATTCATCATTCAGTTACACAATACTATAATTTCCAACATTTTCCATTCCATGGCATGTCGTATTGAGATCACATAATTGCGAACTGATTGAATTTCAAGGAGAAATTAAGTTTTTTGTCTTTATAAGTATTACTTGCTGTAAATACTTTGAAATGTGTATGACTAAAAGCTAAAAAATATTCCACTAATAATGACAAAATTCAATATTTATCTTCGCGAATTTTATTACGAATCTCTTCGTTGTTTCTGCTCTACCATTCGACCACCAGATATAAAAGCTACTTTAATTCTACGTTCTATTTGTTAAACAAAAGTGACGTGTCATTCGCGTCTCCGTGGTCTGTTCGGGATGAACCCTTCTGCGATCTAAATTTGTATTTTAAGAGGCAGAAAAAAGTAGAACGCCATTTAAATAACCCGCATAAGTCTCATAAATATTCCAATGAAACACCTCATTCGTATAATTTCATATTTTTGTTTAAC
This sequence comes from Laupala kohalensis, assembly GCA_002313205.1. NCBI lineage: Eukaryota > Metazoa > Arthropoda > Insecta > Orthoptera > Trigonidiidae > Laupala > Laupala kohalensis. The sequence goes on along the minus strand of NNCF01128891.1, from coordinate 179,956 downwards.
GCCTTCTGATAATACGAAATTATCTAGTGTATTGATGGTAAAATATTATGTTAATTAGAGGAGATTTCTAGATTTAAAACAACAAGTTCTTAAAATATGACACTGAATCTGGAATGCTGAGACCAACCAGTTACAATAACTTCATATTTTAATTTCCAATTATCTTGTCAACTGCGTCGCTACTAATTTAATTTACTGTAAATATAATGCTTAATGTCTAAATAATTCACAAATATAAATATCCATGTTGTTTCGTAAAAAGTTATATACTCGAAAATAACGCATCTAAATTACCATGTTCGTCCCCTGCTATTGAAATCAACAATTAATACTGAATATCGCTGCTAACATTTTAATTGAAGAATGATGATGATGATGATGATGATTATTATTATTATTATGTGTGTATCAAATTAATTCTGTATTTATGAAGAATAAAAGGGGTACTCTCTTGAAATTAACGTGAATGAATTATAATTATGTTCTTTGAATTTATATAAGTGTTCAGGAAGGAAAACAAGAAAGAAAGAAACAAAAATAGAAAGGAAAGAGGAAAGAAAGGAAGAATAAAGAAGAAAGGAAAGAAGGTAGGAAAGAAAGAAGAAAAGAAAGAAATTATAAAAGGTAAAGGAAAGAAGGAAATCAGAGAAAATGATGAAATTGATATCTGAGAGAATGAGAGAGAACTCATTTAAATGCAGTATTAATTTTTATCTATAATTTATTCTGGAATATTTTTCTTGTTTTGGTAAATTACTTAAATTCCCCATGTATGAAATGCGATGTTTTATTGTGTGATTAACTTAGTCAATGTGTGAATAAAACTCAGTTTCATTTGAATATCTTAATAAAAGTGATTTTGTTGTTGTTGTATTTATTGATATGTAAACAAAGTTTTTTGTAATATTACTCACTGAGCATGTTGTTTTATGTTTCACTATTACAGCCAAAGGGTTATATCTGGGATCAATATATATCTAGTAGAGGTAATTTATTTATTCCTTATTAATATCGCTAGAATTAATGTTTAGTGTTATTCAATCATATTTTATACAACAGTTTTCTATAATTCTTAAATTCCGATTGATATATAAGAATAATATACAAGAATTCCAAATTATGTGAAATTACGATAGACAATACACTTCACTTCATGCCAATGAGCTTTGAGTTCTTTACGCCACTGAATAAAGTTCAGAAATTATAGAAATATTTATATGAATTTCTTGATTCGAATTTTTTTTAAATGCATACGATAACTTGCGATGATATCCAAATTCTATGATAAAAACAATGATTTTTTTACAGTAAGAAACAAATGTTTTTACGGAGAAGTTTAATTAGTTTTTATTCCCTAGGACGGCGTCGTGAGACAACAACTTGAGATGTCATTTTAATACAGAGAATAATAAAGTTTATTGAAGTTAAGAACATAAAGAATAATTTTTGTAATGGCAGTCCAAGACGTGTATAATACAAAATCACGAAATATTTCTTTAATAGCGGCGTAATAAAACATTTTCTCTGGTTACGATTTAATAGAGGTATGTTCGCCAGTACTAGTCTTCTATTGGTCTGCCAAATATGGGAGCAGTTTCATGTTTGTCTACAATTGGTCGAACGAAGTTGAGGAGCTTTTGCCCGCGTCGCAGGAGAGTGGCATTGCAAACCAAACTGCTAAGAGCGCGGGACTTAGAATATTTTTGTGAGCCCATTTTTGTTTCTGGGAGCATACATAAAGAGATATAGACACAATAAATTTGTTAAAACATCAAATAAGTTAAAATAAGAAATCTATGTTTTAAAGAAACGTTTCTGAGTGAGAAATAACTCAAAATAAGAAATAGTTGATATATTATTCAAAATATGTATTTAATGCCGTGGCATATGTTAAGTACGTATTAATTGGGTGGCACATTATTTTAAGTCATATCTTTGAAGAACACAAGATATGTATCTACTATTTTTGTCCATACAGCCTGATACTTCTAACAACAAAATATATAAAAAATTTCATAAAAGTAGGGGTCCAAATATTCTTCTTAGATAAATAATTGAAAACTTATGACTTTTTATGGATGAATAAATTTTTATATTTTATGTGAAGAGCTCACTACGTTTCGACGAGGATTTATGTCGTCGTCAGTATCATTTAATATTAATTATTTTCAATTAAGTTGTAATTTGTTATTATTTGATTACCTGACGGCGACTTAAATCGTCGTCGAAACGTAGTGAGCTCTTTACATAAAATAGAAAAATTTATTTGTCCATAATTTTTTAAAATAATTTATTAATTTAGATTATATAATGGACGTTAATAGTAGTGGAATTCCTTATTAGAATGTAATGTATAGAATTCACTCNTATATATATGTAATTCGCCGGGATTTCAATTGAAAGCAACATGTAATTAAAGTAAAACGGAAAAAGGTTCATAATTCCCAAAGCGATTTTTCTAATATTTCTAATATTTCAATAACGTCAGAGTTTAAGTGTGATCCAAAGAATAGTGAACTCGGTATATTGTCAAATTTATAAATAACAATTGAAATACGGTGTTTGGTTAAACAATTAGATTGTATGAAATTAAAATTTTTATCAAAACTTCTAGCTAATTTTGGAATATCATTATAATTATACCGTGTCCATTGCACTTATTAACATACAATTAGTTTTATATTCTGATATAACATGTTTGGATTATTTGTGAGGATATCAAGATTTAAGATAAGTAATTCTTATGAAACTATTTTAAAGATAATGTTGTCATTATAATTTAATAATACGTAATAAACTAGTGACATTTACGTCCTGAACACAATTTTACTCGAGGAATAATTCTGCATTCTCATTTAATAATATTAATTCATTTCTATTTTTATTACATACCACAATTATTCTCGGTCGTTTGTCTTTATCAAACGCATATGGTAGCTAGGTAAATTGATTACAGTATGAAATTATATTTCAATCTGAGGATAAGATTTATTTGATGTGGCATAAAATTAATTAAATGAAATTTAATTCACTGAGAGACAAAATTCTTTATTGCGTTTATAAATATAACACCGTTACATTTAGTACAATTCTATTGCTTGTCTTATTTTGAACTCAAGCTTATGACTGATAAAATTTGAATCAATATTAAGTCTTTATTCATTTCCAGACAAACCAATTTTTGATAACATAGATATAATAATTAAAATATAATTAAGCTCTTTAATTCACTACTCATACTAAATCAGAATAGAAAACGTCAATTAAGGAATAGAATATCAACGGTGTAAATTTTGCATATATTATTGCTTACGGTTTTACACGACAAGAAGATACGTAGTATATAATTATATAACTAGATTAAGATTATAAGGAGATTGAACTGTTCAGATATGAACAAGAAAATTTAGAATAAATGAAAATAAGACTTTGATAATTTTCGAGTATGATTCATGAGAGAATATGAACAGTCAAAAAACAAAAAATCATGTTTTTGAGGGAATTGTTTAAATTTTTGTATTCTATTTTTAACATGTTGAAGACATAATGTTAAATAGTGGTGACGAACGCAGGAAGAATATAAAGTTGACCTCACAACTTGGACGATTGTCTCGTTTGGATTAATTAACTGAGAGACAAAATTCTTTATTGCGTATATAAATATTACATTTTTGCGTATATAAATACATTGTGTATATAAATACACAGTTGCATGAACCAATGAATTCGTTCCATTCATTGCATTCTTAACATATTTTTAACACCACGACTGTAATGAATCATTAAATTCTTACTAATACATAAACGGGTAACGTGAAAGTGTGTATGTTTGCTACCTGATCACGACTAAACCACGGAATAGATCGGGATGAAATTTGGCTAGGCGATAGTTGAGATGTCCAGGATGAATATAGGCTAACGATTATTTTTTAAATTTGTTATGAGAAAGATAGAAAATTATTTTTGACATAAATGACGATGAGGTTGGGAAAACATCTTCTATATTCGCTTACGCTGCTGAAACTTTTAGAGATAGGTGACAACTATGAACGACAATATTGTTTGCCTCAAAACGTTCTACAATGAAGTCTGAAGTTCTAAAATGAACCTATTTTATTGATAAAACGTTATTAAAATTAGAAGGGTTGAAATACTTGTTTAAGAGAGTAATTTAAGAAGAAAAATCAATAATTATCAAATTTAATGGACTATTTGTTTTGTGCATTTAACAAAGATAAAGTCTTTAAATTGTAAAATTTTGACAAATTGTTCAGATTTTATAAGAATATTAATGAAATAGCGCAGCCGAATTATGATTCGGAAGCAAAAATCGGCGCGACTCTCGCGAGATGGTATAGTCAAGTTTTGTATTATATTTGTATAATTTGGAATTTGCAATATTAGGATGCAGTACATGTTATTAAAAACCAGTAAATTAATGTATTTTGATCTTACAATATGAAATAGGTTTTATTTTTTCTTGAGTAAATATGATTAGTCTCAGACATATTCCGGACAACATGTTGGCAGCCGTGCTCCCCACAGTCACACAGTCATCGTGATGTTAGAACTCAGAACCGTGGCAACGTCTCAGTTTCGGGGCACCCGCTCTATGCCGTATTCGCTAAAATAATTTGCACTGACTTTTAAAGATTCATTAATTGAGTCGTTTGGAACTGAAATTGAGGCAAACAAATTTAGTTTTCAAATAAACTTATTTATCCGGGACAAACCGTGTAACGTAACTACCAACGTTTCGTACTTAGGACTGTACCTAGCACAGTACGACAGCGACTTAGATGTGAACGACTGGGAAGGTCACAGCAAGAAGGCCGAAAAGTTGTTGCGTCTACTGAGATGCGGTTTGTCCCAGACAAACAAGTTTATATTGTCTGCGGCCGCGGAAACCAACATTAAAACAATTAAAAGAACGTTTAAAAACCTTCCTCATTTACAATTACACAATGAAATCAACATCGTCTGGGTTTTATAGCGCGCGTCGCGAGTTGGAATGTGAAACTTGACATTGGTGGTACCTTGTGGATCGAGAAGGGAAAAATGAAAATACTGTTAAAATAAAGTTGATTTCCCATCTAAATCAAACTCATTTTTGTCCTCCCTTTTCGTAAAATAGTCCACTGTGTAAAGTACCGAATACACTGTGCTCTGTAACCTCGAAAAGTCTGCCCATTTTCGAATCGACCTTACCTAGTACGCCACCCTTACAAACACGTTTACGCGGAGCAAGCTGCGAGTCAGGTTACCTGCCAACGAAATCTGTTAACACGGGGCAAGTAACCTTCTTGTCATCTCGCCTGTAAATTACGACGTGTGCGCTCGTCGGTCATATTGTGCGAGTGAAATGAGGTTCATATGGTTCGACATATATTTCGTGAACCATTACACGAATCATGTAATTTGCTTTTCGACGTGTTATAGACAAGAAGAAATCATGGACTACAGTAAGGAGTGGCAGCAATACTTATGATCCATTAATAAATAATTAAATGATTTTTTCGGATATTTTAGACATATTAAAAATTGCATTAAAATTCTACTCAAAATGTTACTATACTATGAAAAACCATTAACACATACTTCACATTCTGAACATGAGCATTGTAGTTCATTGACTGATCAAAACATTAGAGACATGGAAAATGGAGATTAGAAAAAAAGGATAACACAAATTTGTAACGAACAATTGTGCACCTAACCTTACTTTATGCTGATTTGAGACGTAGAGGCAGATTACCTTCCTCAAATCTACTCTCCGAGGAAAGTAACCTGCCTTGTGAAATTACAGGTAGCTTGCCTCATTTTTGAGGCAGGTTACGTTTACACGGGCAGGTAACCTGTCTCGCAGCTTGTCTGGCAGGTTACCTGCCAGGCATCTTGTCCCGTGTAAACAGGCCTTTCGGAATAGAACTCGACTCTCCCAATAAACCGAAACAATCATTCCATGACCATTGGAAAGCAACGACTGAAAGACGAACAAGTGTGGTTAATCCAGGAGGAAGGATGCTTAGGTACAAAACGCTTGGTGACGCAACCAAGTTATACTATTTTGTAATTCTCTAGTGTTTTAAACTTTGCATTTGTTGTCATTACTTATCAAGAAAAAATATTTTGTGTCATTTTATTTTTCGCATAACCTATATATAACCTATTATTAGACACTTTATTATATAACCTACTAATTAAGAGTAAGATGCTTCTGTTTTTTGAGTTAAGAGTTTCAAACTTAAAGAAGCTGGATTTTTACCACAGCATTTAAGGTTTTAAACTGCTACAGGTTAAAAACTTATTATCATTGAACATCAGGTTATGCTCTTTCACTTTAAATGAGCTTTTCTTTGATATTCTTCATAAATACTATAAGAATGTGCCAATTTTTTGAACAATCAAAAACTTACTACTTTTCATTATCGAAAATAATATTCCTTGGAAATGTTTTTGAGTACATATTTTTCATAGTTCGTATGCAATTTTTAGGATGTGATAACGACATATCACGAAAAAAACTGACGTAATGTACATTCTTCATATGTATTATACCTACATAGGCCTTTAGTTTCTAAGTAAAAAATACAAGCAAATTGTTATTTTACTGAAAATTAAATACGTATAAGCTGTTTAAAAATAGTAAGGTTTACAATTCGCTATAATTCATAAAAATAAATTGCAGCACTGCATAATATGTATTTTTATTGATTAGGAGTACATTTTAAGGAACATCTTCGTTATTTCCGGTTTATACAATCTTCATGAAATTTCTTCTTTTTACCGTGCCTCGGTAATTAATCATACATAAATTGAGAAACTTTCAAAATTTCTTTCTCACACATTGGACAAAACTCACAAGTTACTCCACACTGTCCATCAATAATATGATTCTGGCAGAGGAAACATGTAGTGCAAACGTTTTTGCAAATTTCTTCACTGAAATGTGAAAACAAACAATTTTATTCTAAAAGTATTGTTTAGTTTCAAAATAGAAGTTGTCCCAAAAAGTTAACATTATATCCAAAGAGAATTGATGAAATTTAAAAATATCAGTTATTTACTATTGAACTACTTTGAAAATGTTAAATGTAGTGATGTAATTTAACTACAGCATTTCCACCACTTCAGTAAAACACTTCTTACTTCTTTTTTGGACCACAGAAATATTTCAAACTGGGATTACATAAACAAATTGTTACCGATAACGAAAATCAAGATAAATATTTTCAGTCCCATTTGCAAGGAAAGTTGAAAAAACTTATATGACCTCAAGTATGAGGTCGATAAAGAAAAAAAATTACAATTTATATTTTGTAGATTATGAAATATCTACAGGTCGGGTACATTATAACTAATGAAAACCATTTTAATAAAGTGAGGAAAAATTCGCACCCTAGTTTCATGTACTCCGGTTGTTGTGCGTATGCAAGCACCGTACATAGCAGCAAAAAGGATAACTTGGCCATCCACAGTATATTCGAACATCTCATCGCTATAGTGATATTTCCTATTGGACGGACGTTCAAAAGAAAATAAAACCTCGATTTTCAAAACGGCTGACAATAATGCAGAAAATTCACATTGGCAAGAATCATTTGGTCACAGGTATTAAAATTCAATAAGTTAAACATTAAAAAATTTATGAGCCGTGAATGAATTGTTTAAAATTTTAATTTTTCAGTTATTTGAGATATGATATGAGATAGCATGTTCAAATCAAATGGAATTAGAAACAGAAACATTAAAATTTGATTATCATATTGTTCCACTTCAAGGCACATCAACTCATTTGCACTTCTAGAGGATACCTCGTAACTGCAACTAAATACAACACGCGTATGGAAATTAATGTAGGAATGTTTATCTGCATGGAACGATCCACGTGCCCTGGAGACTCCCGCACGGGGTCTCCATGTGTCCATTGCCCTGCGTCGCCTCTGTTTATGAGGGAGTGAGAATGAATGACCTTCTGTCCGACTCATGGGGAGAAATTCGGCAAGCTGGTCGAGTAGGCAAATGTGTGTGCAGTGGCAGATCTATGTGGAGGGGGAGCCAAGGGGGCTATAGCACCCCTTTTGGACCTAAATTTTTAACAGTTAATATTGAAACTGATAAAATGTATCTTTATCCTTTAATATGTATTTCACGTTTTAAACAATTAATAAATTTAATGAATTGTTAATTATTTATTAGATGAATTGATGTGTTATAATAAAATACTAAATTTCTATAATATTTATAGTAATATTCACAATAATATTTATAATACTATTTACAATAATATTTATAATAATATGTACAATAATAATTATAAAAATATTTATAAAATTTAACCCCCGCCCTTTGATTACGGTCTAGATCCGCCACTGAGTGTGTGTGTGTGTGTGTACAACTGCCCGACGCTTGAGCGTTCGGGGACGGGACAGTTATGTTTTGGCGTTGGGAACAGAGATGGAACCTGACGGTCGGGGCAGTAGACTTGTCACGACGATGTTATATTATTTAAGTAATAAATAAATACTTGTTAGTGATTTTATTTCAAAATATTGCTGAAATGAATATAAATCCACCCACATAAACATATTAAGAAATTTGACATTATATATGTTTGGTATTAGCATGTCATTTACAATAACTTATTTCCAATAGAGGAATGTCCGTCTGTACCGACCAATCCAGTTATCGCATCTGTTCCAAGGTAACATGGTTTACGAGTATCATGTGTAAGAATAAAGATAATAGGGAGTTTTTTCATAGCGTACCTTCGATCTATCGTATACGTTATCCACATGCAAGTTGCTTCTGCGTATGATGTTAGTGAGAGAGAGAGAGAATGGCGAATTCTCGTCTGGATTTGAGGTTATGTTGATATCTAAGAGGGTATACGAGAGATTCGCTGGTTGTGTCGTGCGAGCACGTGCTGGTGTATTCACAGTGCAGTGTACATGTGTACGCTTGCATAGAAGTAGTTTGTGTGGGTTTCCAATTTTTCGTATGATTTGAGTCGAAGGTATGATATGCAAAAGGCATTGATTACACTATTTCTTTCCATGTGCGTTACACGCAGAAGTCATCAACGTGACATATACGTTACGCTAGGAAGCGAGTACGTTATGCAAAATCTCTCTATTATAGTACGGGTAGATTAGTGTAGCAGAAGCTGCGATTCTATCAATCTGATTGTAATTGTCGGTCCGCTTAGTTATTTCTAAGCATCTATTTCTGTTTCTTGACGGGAGTATTTGATATTCTTTCTACTTTTATTTTATCTAAATTCTTTGAGGACACACTAGCCGATAAACAATTTCCAACATCATCTACAAACAATATGCAACACATTTATAAATTCGTACTGTTCGTACAGTACCTGCCATCTTATTTGGCTAAACTTATTAATTTAAAATAAAACAAAATCATTTTTTTTGTCTTCTCAACTTGTAGTGGCTAATATTAAGTTATGAATAAAATAAACTTGTTTTTTATATTGATTAATCATGTTACGTCGAATGAAAATGGTAGACGGGACCGGGATTCGAACCCGGGACCTTGAGCTCTACGCGCTCATGCGCTTACCGACTGCGCCATCCCGTTCGCTTCTCGGGTCCGTCTATCATTCTCATTCAACTTGTGAAACCCAAAGACCTCTGAGGTGGTCTCGTAGAGACTAGATTCCTCATCTGAGGCGACTCCCATAGGAAGTACTTTATTTGGGTAGCATTTTCCATTTCTGGTTCACAAACATAGAAATCTCTTAGATTGCGGTGAACCTCACCGCCAGGTAACAGATTAATCATGTTACGTCGAATGAAAATGGTAGACGGGACCGGGATTTCTATGTTTGTGAACCAGAAATGCGCGCTCATGCGCTTACCGACTGCGCCATCCCGTTCGC
>NNCF01128891.1:71531-169952 GCA_002313205.1 Laupala kohalensis | reverse complement strand
CGGGATGGCGCAGTCGGTAAGCGCATGAGCGCGTAGAGCTCAAGGTCCCGGGTTCGAATCCCGGTCCCGTCTACCATTTTCATTCGACGTAACATGATTAATCTGTTACCTGGCGGTGAGGTTCACCGCAATCTAGGAGATTTTTATATTGAATTTATTTCATATATAATATTCCAGAAAATAAAATTGTAATATTCCATTTATTTCTAAATATGCAAATGATTTGTTTTTAACTGTCGCAAGAGACGGTGTACAAAAAGTGTCAATGTTTTCAACAAAGTTAATGACAAACTAAAATTCACTATTGAAATTAAAAACTTAATTTCATGGCATTTCTTGACACCTTAATAACCAGAAAAGGCAATAGAAAATTTTCCATAGCTTGGTGGAGAAAACATAATAAGTCTGACCGATATTTGGATTATTTTTCCCATCTTCCTCTACAACGTAGAATTAATACTGCATTAACTCTGAAGCATCTTGCTCTAATTTGAGTGACAGTGAATTTCATCAAAAAATAGTCAAGCAAATTTTATTATATAACAGTTTCCTAACAAATTAATTAATAATATATTTTACAATAAGAGTAGCATCAATAGTCCAAGTAATGATTTAAATATTCCTTATAAATTTAAACCTATTACTTATGTTAATGGTTTGTCGCAGTCTCAAGCAGAGTTTTAAAAAATGAAACGGACAATATTGTTTTCAAAAGCGGAACTGAAGGAACACTGGTATTCAGTAAGACCAAGCAACCGGTTGACAAAAACAAAATAACTGGAGTTGTTTACCAAGTACCTTGTCAAGATTGTGAACAGGTGCACATTCGAGAGACAAGTTAATTTTTTAACAAAAACATTGTCTCAATATAGGTCTGATTTAAAATATCAGTTCTCAATGAGCTTTAGCAGCATACTAAAGACACATCTCATTCTTTTGATTTCAGCAATATTTAGATCATGGATCTTGAAAAGAATTGTTGCAAAAGGAAAATCAGGGTAATAATCAAAATTGTGTGAAATATTAAGACGTTCAAAAAGAAGATAGATGTTGACAATTTAAGTAAAGTTTATACCAGTTTAATTGCGAACATTAGTACTTAATACTGAGCAAATATGATTAATTTTTATACTAATATTAGATGATGCTGTTCTACGCTGTACAACCATCTACAGAATAATAATGATATAATAATAATAATAATAATAATAATAATAATAATAATAATAATGATATAATAATAATAATAATAATAATAATAATAGTGTATGTAACGTATTTGTTCCTAGTAATGTATGTTCTCTATTTTAATTGTAAGGTACCAATTCATGCATGGTATCAGTATTGTACGTTCAAATATTGGTGGGGCAGGGGGGTGGAAAAGTTTGTATTAGAAGTAACGATTGTATGAACGTTATTAATGTATGAAATATGTTTATAATATATATGTTTACATATAATATATATGTTATCAATATATGAATTTATTATATAATAATAATTAATATATGTTTTAATGTAATAAGAAATGTACTGAAATATTTGGACTTGTTTAACTTAATTTTTATGAACAAGATTTTTATGATGTACGGGTCAATTTGTGAATTCACTGAATTTTATTGTTTTGTTGTTCAAATATAGTTGTTTAGTTTTTGTATATCGAGAAATATAATTGGAATTCATGAAAATTTATTTTTATACGTTATAAGTCAAAATACTGAGGTGATCGGTGTTGGAGGACTTACCCTTAAACTGAATTGTTTCTTGATCCACTTGTAAATTTATCTGCAGCCTGAACTGTTAGTTGCTTAAGTGTTTTTCCATCAAGTTGAGTTTGTTGTAGTAAATGTGTTTGCGATGTAGAGGAAAAGTGCTTTTTTTCCATTTATTTTACAAGATTTCTACTTTCTTGATTGATCAAGTCAGGTATCAAGAAAACACAGAGGAGAAAAGATTGAATATTCAGTGGCTATTTTCAAAGTTAAATTGTTCATATTTAGCTCTGATACATGGTTTTAAATGCCTTTTTGATACATGTGGGAATGCTCTATAATATTGCTTGCAGTTATTGAATGAAGTGAAATGGAGCTAGCCTGAATACTTTTTTAGTTTTCAGAGTTAGGTGGTGAAGGAGTTTTTCTTACATGTCGATGCTTTGAAGAATAAGGATAAACATCCAAGTTATAGAATATGTAATCAAGATGACACTGGCAAAATTCGTCAATATATCTGAACCTACAGACGAACTGTGCAGTACAGATGCATCTCCAGTTCATCAATATTTTGTTATATGTTGTCAATTTTGTCACGGCTCTGTAAATTATGTATCGATATTTTCTATAAATACTTTAATGGACACATATGAAATTTTGCCTCTTTTGGGGTTTTTACTTACCATTTTTCGTAATAGTTCTATTTCCTTCCTTTTTAGTGTTTATTAGATATTAAATAGAGACAATCGTATAGTGAAACAGATGACGTAAAACCTCGTCATTCCTCGTATTGTATAGCTTTTAGATGGCTTTACATTCTTATACTACAAATTCTGATCAATGTCTTTTGTATGACGAAAATTTGAATTACGCAATTGACCAGAACCTTAAAGTGCAAAAATTGGCAAAAATAAAGCGTACATTCTAAGGGATATTGTTAAAAAAAAGACATAATACAATAAATTTCCCCTTCCTAAAATAACTTACAATTCTATAACTATAAAATTGTGTTTCGTGTCAAACGAGAAAAATACACGCATAAAAATTTGTTTCGAAATGATCGTGCAGTTAACAGATTAAGTACACCTGAGACGGACGATCAGCCAATTCTTGCTAACCAGGGCGTGTTGCGCCGGCGCAGTTCTGCAAAATTGACATTCCCGCCTTGAAGATACAGTATATTTTTCAGTAACCGGCGGGGGGCCGTGATGAAAGCAGCGAAATTATCCAAGGCATCATTCCCTCGCAAAAGGGTAGTTTAAACTTATGCCACCAGGGCGCGCCAGTGAACGGTATCAAGATTTTAGCTTTCGAAGGAAATATTTCAGAATTCCTGCGTCAGAGAGCGCGGCGGTAGCTCGACCTTGACCGTCGAATAATATGGTATTCATTTGTTTCTTTTTTATTGTATATTTTTAGGGCTGCCTTTGTACGAGCAACGAGACGAAGAATAAAAAATACGTATTGTATCGTATATAATTTGTTTTATGCTCATTTTTTCATATTGAAACATTTATTTAACATTCACATTATAAATAGTGTGAATTATTTATTGATTGAACTTATTATTGGCGAGGCAATTGAAATTCTTCACGACAATGAAATCTTGTTTTTTATAAGCTCCAATGAGATTAATTCTGCTTCAACAATAGGTGTATTTTTTATTGAAGTGATCTTCTTTGCATTCACACTTGTGAAAACGCTGTTCTTAGATTCCTGCTTGCAGCTCAAACCTTCAGGCTGAGTGTCCTCCGGCAGAATTTTTGTGCTTTGTGTTAAACAAATTCGTGGCGAAACCTCGGAACGAACCAGGGACCTCTCGATATTGGAGCATTCTGTTCTTCAGATGAGTATATGGTGGAATTTATTGAATTGTTCTGTGAAACTAACAAGTGAAAATTCTTCATTGTGTATTCTTCTCGTACCATCTCAGGTTGGACTGTTGATAATAAAGAATTGATTAATATTATACTCTTGCATGTTAGCTCCTTAGAATATTTCTTTGCAAGGTGTTAATGTTTCATAATTCCTTGTTGTTGTTTTTTGTATAAAACGTGAATAGACCCTTGATTGTCATTCAAATCGATACCTTGTCAAGTTGAGTTGTTTTAACAATCTTACTAGTGCATGTTATTACTACATGTGATTACTCCTTACTCTTACAGGTTTTTTAATATAAAAACCAAGCCTTAAAAAATTTGAAGTGTGCTTAAAAAGAATTTTCTCTTAACAAGCTACAATCAAGTTAGAATACATTGAAATCTAACTAGTTGAAAAGTGTTGTTTAGTTCCTTGTTCCTTGTCTTGAAGGTATTTAAACCATTTATTGTCATCCGGTTGTAAGTCATCATGCCAAAATCAAAGAAAAATTTTGAATTGAAGTTATTGTATATACAAAAATCACTTACAAGCTGTCATCATTTCTTGACGAAGGTGAAGTGTCATTAAATCAAGCTGAGAACAGGTTAGCTCATTTAGAAACGGTCTGGGTTGAATTAAGTAAGCTGATGGAGGAATCAGATGTTATATTGAACCAAGAATTGTTATCTGAACTAGAAGATTTGTATCTTAACACAAAGGATAACATTACCTCACTTATAAAAAATTCTAAAAACGATAGCTCTGTTAACTCTCAAGAACCACCACAACAAAATGTTTCATCTAAAGGTTTAATCAGACTTGCTCCAATTTCAATACCCGTTTTCTCTGGTCGGCTAGAAAATTGGACTAGGTTTTTTAATTTATTTTCTGATTTAAATGTGAAAAACAGAGGCTTAACGGATGTCCAAAAGATGCATTATTTAATTTCATCCTTAAGAGGAGACGCGTTAAGATTGTTGGAAAACTATGACATATCTGACCGTAACTTTACCTTGTGCTGGAAAAAACTTATTGAAAATTACCATGACGTTAATAAATTAGCTATGAAGCATTGTTCGGAAATGATCAAAATGTCCGCATTGAAATCTAAAGGTTTAAACGATGTGAAAAAATTCATTTCAGAGTTTTCTTCTCATATCGATGAAATAAATACGTTACAATTAGATTCAGGATTGGAAAATATATTATTGCAAACTATTCTTTTAGAAAAATTGAACTTGGGGACGAGAAGGGCTTGGTTCATGGAATTCCCTTCTGGTTCAAACGACATAAAACTCTTAATAAAATTTCTTGAAAAACGTGTCAAGGCGTTGGAGATGTCTTTGGATTCTTCTGTAATTCGTGTAGACAGTCAAGATAATCGCGGGTCAAGGGAGAATATTGAAAGAAAGCGGGTAGTTTACCATGAGTTTAATTCGACAAATCATAGGTTTCCTTCAAAATGCTTCTTATGTTCAGAAACATTTCATAGATTATACAAATGTTCGAAGTTTTTAAAATTGTCTCCAAAGGAAAGAAAAAACTGCGTAAGGACTAACAATTATTGCTTTAATTGTTTTGGTCAGAATCCGTACTTATATATTAATGCAAAACACGAAAAATGGTGTCTGCCTGTTTGCTACCTGATCACAACGAAACCACGGAACGGATCGTTATGAAATGTGACTTGGAGATAATTAAGATGTCCAGAATGAACATAGATTAAGTTCTATTTCTAAAATGTATGACGAGAAAGATATAATTGATTTTTTACAATAAATGTCGATAAAATCCGAAAAAGAGAGAGTTATTCGTTTACGATGCCTAGAGATAGGTGACAACTAGGAATGAATATATTGTTTGCCTCAAAGAGTTCTAAAAGAAAGTCCGCGACAGCATGTTTGTCTACAAAAATTAACCTAAATTATCGATTAAACGTAGAAGTGTTAAGAGATAAAAAAAACAATCATCAAATTTAATGGATGATTTAGTTTGTGCATTTAACAATGAAAAAATGTCTTTAAATCGAAAAATTTTGAAGAATAGATTAGATTATTCGAGAATTTTAATGAAATGGTGGAGCCACTTCACGAATCAGAAAATTCGACCGACGCGGCTCCCGTGAGATGAAGAGTGCACACTAAAGTTTTTTTAATTAAAATTGTAATACTATGAATTTGAATGAATCGTATGATTTTTTTGAAAACCAGTTAGTAAAAGTAATTTGATCTCACGATATAAGTAGATTTTATTTTTTCCTTAGCAAAACAAGATTAGTCTAAGAAAAGCCCCAAGCAACGCTGGGAAATCAGCTAGTAGGTTTATATTTTTCAACATCGTATCGACGTCAAGTAAAGGAAGTTGATTCTTGTAGCAATCCACGTGGTATCATTTTGCAACATGTGTGTTGCATCCCCCCCTCTCCTTCGCAAATCCCAGACTCATTTCCTGGATTAGGATTAACGAACCCCCTATTTCGACTCGTGACGTACGAAGCCTGTGGAAAATGAATGGACGGAGGGCAGGATGAGGGCTAGTCACAGCAAATGAAGACAGCTGACCGAAAAGTAACAAATTGGCAACTGGATGCCATGAAATATTGACAGTCGAGTGGACGTCTCGTTGATGAATGAGTGTTTGTGAGGAGATTGAACAGTAGATCGGGAACTCACTCCTTACGACGTTCTTCTTTCCCAAAGAACTTACACCAAACATATAATACATTGCTATTATTTGGACAAGGTTTCGTGTAAAAGATCATCTTCAGTACCTACTTCAAGATCAACTTCAGTAACCATATTTTAAATATTGATGTGCACTATTTATTACTCATTAAAATCTGGTACTGTAGTAGATCTTGATTAGATATTAATGCTCCTTCGAACGGAAAACGATATATCAAAACAGCAACTCTCTACAGATCGCCTTCATCTTTTAAAGACAAAAATTGCTAAGTTTCCGAACCAGTAATTAAACATCAAAAAGTATCAATTTCCGTGCTTTATAATGATTCGTTTACTAAATGGATGTATGAAATAAACCAATTTTCGCAAAAAGCCAAAATCAACAGATGTCATGTCAAATACATTTTATAACGTTCATGAATTCAAACCGTTATGAATAAATAATGTTAACAAAGAACAATATAATTTTTAAAAGACAAATCTAGAAATACAACTTATTAGTTTACATTTCCAAATGAAGAAAAATAATGTTTCCAACGGTGTTAGTAAAATATCACAAATTTTTGAAGAATTTCTGATTATTGTTTTGCATGATTATGAAGAACATTTCAATTACACAGAAATATAAACGTTACTCTTAAAATCAGCACGCTTGAACACGCTGTGAACCTCAGAACCAAGCTGGACAGAGTTTTTCTTATATCATGTCTCCTTAGTTGTGAATTGCATCGAGTCTTTTGTGAGCCGGAGTTTATTGAACGACAAAGGAACATTTTACTTCAGAATATATCAAAGCAAAAAAAGTCGGGCTTGCGTCCCGAAACGTAAGCTGTTTCTCTTCAACAAGTTCTACATCTTCAAAATGACCGCCGTGGTCTGGTGGTGGCGTCTTCGCTTCCGTGATACCGCTGAGTGGTATAGCACGGGTTCAAACCCAGGTCGCCTGAACTAGAGATTTCCGACTAGGGTTTCTCTCACTTACTCCCGAGAAGAGTCGGCTCAGTGCCATTCGTTCCCTGGCAACATACGTCTCCTTCTCGATTCCCGTACCCAAGTCACAGTTCCATGAACATCTGGCCAAATGGCCCGAATCGCATAAGACATAAAATAAACATAAGACATAAAATAAACATATTATCTACTGCGTGGCTCAGTGGGTAGAGCGCTGAACTGCTGGCTGGATGGCTGGGGGTTCAAACCCTGGTGAGGTGGGGATTTTTCATCACACCTCAACATCCAGACTGACTCCCAAGCCCACTCAGCCTGCTGTAAAATGAATACCAGGGGCCTATCCTGGGGTCAAACCGGTCGGAGCGAGATGCTGACCACATCTCCTCCTCCTAGTGCCGAGGTCTAGTAATTGCGGAGCTCTACCCTCCGCGAACCCCTTGGGCACCTTCGGGACCTGTTGTGGGAAAAGTTTGACTTTGACTAGAAAAATGTAAGTCATATAGCTCACGAGCGTAAACCACATTCCATGCGTGATATTTTAGTGTAGATAAAACTGTGAAATTTATTAATTTTTTTGAAACATCACTTTACAAATTTAGTTAGAGTGATCCATAAAATTTGTTTACCTTGTAGGATCTCATGCGACAACCAGTATGTACTACAAGTAGCTCCTGGTTCACACGGACATACCTGAAAACAGAAAATGTATTTTAAATAGTGAGTTATTGAAAGGTTAGGTTATTTGACACCATTAAACGTTACTTGATATTTCTAATCGTGCTCACATCACGCAGAGGCGCTTCTACTTATCTTTTTCACGGAGAGCGAACCGGGAATAAATGCATCCTTGGGTGTGGATAATGGCCATCTATTATTAGTTAGATATATTTCGGTAAATCTTTCGAAAATTGAGAGAAAAGTTTCGAAGAAGCTTACATTTTAGTTAATTTTCGGCATTTACTGAAAATGTTCTTTTAGCATAATGTTATCCTAATATGCTAAATTAAACACGTTGACATTGCTGATGAAAACATTCACAGAAAATTGGTGATAGGCAGTTGAAGGTTTGACCTCAATACACCAAGATAACAACGACACTTAGTCTATGTAACTAAAATTCCTTTAAAGGTTTTTTTCAATCCATGTAAATCCTATCTTATTTTGGTGTGAGTACATTGCATTGATTTTGGTATCTGAGGTAGGTTTCATTCGTACGCAGACAATAAAATTACATCTTACAAGATTAGGCTCAATGACAATATATTTGTGTGATGTCATTGCTCTCCTGATAACAGTGTTTTCACAAATTGTTCGTATGATGGATTATATGCTTGTGTATAGTATCTTGTAGTCCGTGCTTTGAGTCTCCGAATTAGTTATGTTGTCGAATCAGTTGATTTTACTAGATGTCTTGTGAATATTTCCTATGAAATAGGGGTATGTTTCATTATATGGGTAAGACCTCATTATCCCTCAATTTCTCTCAGATTTACTTGTTTTTCTGCCCCCCCCCTCAGGTTTTTAAGGGACATACTTTTACGTCAGTAAACATACGAAAAAATATATAAAGAAACAAAATAGTTAATTTTTAACATCATTATCTTCACAAAAGATTTTTTAATTGTATATTTTGCTTTCTGAGACTAATTTAGTCTCATGATATTTTAGAAGCTGGAACGCTGGAATTCTTGCTGGAACCTTTGGAGCATAACTTGAAACATATCTCAAGTCATGTCAGTGACACTAAGAAATATTATAAAACAGATTCTGTCTCGCTCCCATTACCAGTCATCATCATGACTAGTATTGAAACTTGGAAGAAAACTCCCGATCGTAGTGATTCCCAGGGATTTCTGTAGATAGCGCTGTAACTGTCCGTAACTTGACGTCAGTGCTGCGCAGTGTAGCGTGAGTGGTCAGTTGAAGTGAGGCATCGTGTCGAGGATGAGGAAAAAAGGCAATAGTTCTCGGTTGCACGAGTTGTAATTCAATCTTAACCCACGCGATTCCAAGAAATGAACAACGCCAACGAAAACGGCTTCTCGCCATAAGAATATCTACCTTACAAGGGTAGATGCCATTCAATTACCAATTTATTATACAGATATTTTTATTGTCATATTGTTATTACAAAATTGTGAGAAATCACAAAACACCCTGATTCACCCCTATTCACCCCTAATCTATTCTCAGTGAAATTCTACAGTACCCAAGGAGCATTTTGACAAAATCTCAGTTTTTTACATTTAATTGTTTTTCTTTGCGTTTCTTTGTGAATATGTGAAGTCGCGTACATATAATACACTGTTTTTATTTGCAAATCCTATTTTTGGAATGTACTAATACGTCAATCTTTCTTTTATTGAATTATCCCACCTGGTTGGCCATCGTATTGACTTTGAGACATCTGCTCCCCGCTGCAGCAACAACCAAGAGCGAGCCCAGGATCACTTCTCACAAGGCCATATATTCAAAAGGTTTTGAGAAAGGCGGCCATATTGATGGTCGTAATTGCAAATTATCTCACCTTTGTCTTAAAAGGTTATCTACAGCCTTGACTGCTCACACTACGTCACGCTATTGGAGGGTGATAGTTTTCTTAGGTTAGTGTGTGATTCTGAATCACTTCTGAATCTCAGGCCACGATCAAACATCACTGGAACCACCGGACCGCGATCAAACACCTTAAGCGCATTTTATTTATGATTAGTCACATTAGAAGATAATAATAATAATAATAATAATAATAATAATAACAACATTTTGTTTTTCAAATCCCGACTCATAACTGACTATTGGATTAAAGTTTCTGAGGATAGTCCATTTCGTAGTTCAGAATTTTTTGTTGAAATATTGAGCAAATCTTTACTCTTCTGTAGGAGTTTAATATGAATCCCTAGAATAGCCAGACACGTATTATAACCATTTAATCCCTCAGAGACTGATAAAGCTACAATTCAAATTGCGTGAAACAGCACAACTATCCAGAGGCGGAATTTTTGTTGAATATATGTAATACAATATTTTGTCTCCCTAACTCTACGCTAGTTAAACATAAATCATTGGAATAAACAATTAAAGGATTTTCAATAAAATATTCTTACTACCTCAAAATTAAAATACAGTAATAATATTCACATCAAATAAATGTTTCTAACACGACAGCTTGGAAAAGAACGTATTATAGTTTATGTATTCAGTCACCATTCCACACTCACTGCATCATATACAGAATCGTCTGGAATGTTGTCTGTTTCTGCGACTGAACAAATGGAACATGTATGGAGCTTGTCATTCACAAATGCAAATAAATGCAAATCGTTGATTCCATCAGAAGTGACATGTAAATCTCGACAGAAACGANGTGTATAAGAGACAGATATAATCCTTAACACTTTTACATAAGTTCTGACGAAACACAGCGGTACAGTGTCGCAAACATGGAAAGCTAATTACACAACTTTTGATGAATTATGCATACTTACAAATGTTGAATACATCGTGATTTTCATAGAATGTTAAAACCGGAAATCAGTAGTAGGATATTTGTGGATGATGAGACTGACAGAGTTATTCAACATGTGATAATAATAAAAGAATACTCCCTCGGAAATTTAATTAACCATGAAGCTTTTTCGTTCGCTGTTCTCCAATTATTGATGTTAAAAGTTAATTATAGTATTTCATTCACCCGTACACTTCTTTTATACATAAACAAAATTATCGATGTATTATTGACTTGAAATCGATCACGCGATGATTGAAGGAAATTATTTCTGAATCTGCTATAAAAAATCAATTCTTCTAGCTCAATGGAGCTAGTGTAGTCGTCTTAATATTTAGAATTTATTGTCGGAACAAATACTGGACAATTTAGTAAAGTATAGTTGAATGAGTGACTATTTCCTTAGGGCATTAAATACTACCCCTAGCTTAAATGATAAAGTAAGAATTTTAACTGGTGTACAACAAAAGAGTAAAATATAATTTTTTAAATACATTTTTGTACATCACTGAATCATCAACCTTCTTTTTATTTGTCCAGTCGCGTACATTTAATGCTGTAGTCCTATCCTGCCCCGGGTTCTCCAGCTTTCCTGCGGGCAGTTACATAATTCGTACATAGGCCCAATAGATTTGGGCGTGGGGTGGCTGCATTTGGGGGAGGGAGCATCATTATTACTGTAGTAATAATTGATCTCTTGAGTAAATTTCATTTCATTTATTGGCAACATTTCCGGAATTATTCAATGAAATGTTAATTAATGAATTTTTGAATAACTGTTCTTTCAAAATATATTGAAAATAAATGACAAAATTATGTAAATATTATAAGAAACAGCTAACAATTTTTGTTCATTTTTTTTTTTGAGCTTGTCATGATTTTGCCTTGGGGTGCAGAATTGTTAAATTCGCTGCCTTCGGACTTTTTGATCAGAGTGAATGGGATTCCTCGTGCTTGATTTGTGAGTGTAAATTAGTTTACTGTCGTCCATGTGGTCAAACTCAGTTTGCAACTGATTTTTGAATTTCCATATATATGAAAAAAAAAAAGAACAAATATTGTTAGCTGTTATTATATATATTCCTGTTCTATTTCAATTTAGTGAGTCGAGCATCATGTCATGCAGTCAGCTGTTGCATCTAAACATTTGGGGTGAGGGAAGGTGAGAGATAGCGCTGTCGAAGAAGGGTCGGATTGATTCTTGTTTGGAATCAGTGTGGGGAAACCCGAGCTGGTCGTGTCCAAGAGTGGGATTCGAACCACGTCCTCCCATTACGAAGCAGCTGGAGAGTGAAAATATCAACACGCAGCCATTTGAGCGATATAAAGTCACTTCAGTTTATAAGAAAAGTGAAGAAAAGAATTTCTTACAAGTCGAATCAGAGTCACTAAAGGAGCGCGTACGCGCCGCTAGTGACAGCCGCTTTTCAACACTTCTTCGTGTCTCCGCATCGAGGCGAATCCTGGTCATTACTATTGTATCCAGTAAATTTGATGAATTACGGGAAAATAATTTTTAGGTATATAAAGAAATTTTATGCCCGTAATTTAAACTAAGAAAATAATATAGAGCTTATTCTTAATTGTTTATAGATTTGATACATAAACTCTGGAATAAAAAATACACGTAACTTAAAATGACGTTTATATACATATAAACGATAACTCGCCATAATCCATCAAATTCGCGGGATAAAATTATTTTGGCCAGGTTTCGCCTCAATTCATTCCACCGTGCGACGTCATGAAGCGGCGTTCACGTACCTCGTTTACATCCCTCTTAACGAATGCGAACTGAAGTAGGCCTCACAGCTGCAAATTTGTGTAGACCATGATTTTTTTGCAGTAATCGGAATTATTTTATAACACCTTATTCAAAATCGATTTTGAAATGTTGATTTTCATTCCAAACAATTGCCGATTTTTATCTTCCCTAAAATTTTCTGCTCCAAACGATGCAATGTTTCATGTAATTGTAATTAATGGAACATTTCTCTCTAATGGAAATAACTCCTTATGGAATTTTGTGGTAACGACACCCTCCGTGCGATAAAAAGTATATTTTCACAATTGGTCAAATATAATAATAATGATTCGAATTACTCGAACACATTGTTGTATTTTATTCTTTATAATACCTTCAAAGTGATATTGTTATAGAAGGAGTGATCACAAATTGCGATATGTATTATATTATGAATAGTTAAATCAAATTATTTTTTTTTCCATTGTAATAGTATGCTTCTGACAGCTAAACATAACGGTTAATGAACATAAGGATAAATACTTGAAGTTTCTTGAATCTTCAAGATGATACATAACCATGTTTTCGTTCAGAAAAAAGTTCATTTTATTGAACCGCATTGAAATAAAGGATTTCTAAAACATAGATATCCATTAGGTTAGATAGATTATACAATAAAATACATTATTCGTGACAAACGTGCGTCATTTCTCACCCTGAATGGTTTTATGGTTTTCAGAAGGCTACTTCCATTCTGTGTATTGATTTTCCGACGCACAATTCTTCTACTTCTTCTTCTTAACCTCCCCCTCTTAAAATTGATTTCAATTTTCCTCTGCGCTCGAGATCTCCTTCGGAGAGAGTGCTCCTTTCACATCAGATCGCTTTAAAATTGCTCAAGTTGGAAGTGAGCAAAGACGTTAGTTGTAAATCGGAAGCTCTTCAGAGAAACAACACACTGAACAACCTCCGACGAAACTCGAAATAAAATGGAAAAGAATTCCGAAGTTAAATCAACACGGGGAATCTTATCATCAATTCCTTCCCAATGCAAACACTGATATGAATACATCACATTTAAAACTATAAAGAGTCTTTCCTCGCCAATGAGTTGAATTTCGAACTTCTGTCCGCAGAGGGAAAAGATTCTGTTAGAGGAACGCGAATCTTGAGTTCGATAGCGTAGTAGCTCACCCCTCTGGTAGAAGAATAACATGATTCTTTAAGTAAACAGAGGAATTTGTGAGTTCGATCAATTTTTTACTCGGATTTAATATTAATTTAAAATAAAATTACCCCAATGAAAACCAAAGATCTAAACGTGATTTAATCTTTCGAATTGGAAATCAATCAGTTTAACCGTAGATTTTGTTACATGTACATATAAAATATATCAGAATGAGAAATACGGAAGTTGGTTCTGAAACAAAGAAATTACTTTGATTACTCTGTAAGGAAATATCCATTAATTTTTCAAACTCAAATAAAATCAACGTGCTATACTTCAAATACAATGATGAAACAAAATTATTTTCTCACAGTTTTTGATAAAAATACAGAAAATACTGATTTCACGATCTACAAGACTTGAAAAATAAGACATCAGTTTTTATGTACTTTATGTTATATTGCTATTATAAAAGAATAAGATCTAAAACATCACAGAGCATTTATTGAACTAAAATCGGTTTTGAGATGTTCGTGTAATTGTAGCGGAGGCTACAAATAAACATAAAGTAATAATTGCCAAAACCGCTCCTAGAAACGTGTGTCTACAACAGGAGACCTGGTTGATTTTTAGAGATACCCCAGCAACAAGAGTTAGTTGATCACAGACCAGAAATTCAGTTTACTGCGAATCATCGTACGAGCAACATCGCTCACGTACACGCACGCGCTTTGTTTAGTGTCACGTTTACTCTACTGCGCGTTAAAATGCGAGTCCCACGCGCTCACGCATTAACTTGAATTCAGTTCAGTGTCAAATAGTATTCGCCGAATTTCCGTTCGAGCTACTATGCTCACATTCGCTCTTACATTCTGCTCAGTGTTAAATGGAGCCTTCCCCGAACTAACGCACGAACTGTATTATTCACGTACCCGCAAGAAATTCATTCTGAACTTACCTCAAGTTATATATGTTGTCGGAAGTGATACACTATTCAACCTTGAAGTTAGTGCTACCACACCACTGGATGTACTACAAGTATTGTTAAAGTGAGTAAATTTGATTTAATCAGGATTGTTCAAATTTTAAATTCTATTTCAAGACTACTGACTATTGACATTGTATCTTTAAATGTAATTAATTTTGTACAATCAAATTTTCTTAGTCTTCATTAAATTACTAGTTCTTATAATTGAATTTATGTCATCGTAATTTCTGACAGTAGATATATTTTAGCTTCTCCTGTTATAATTATGTGGGGAGTCATCTCGGACACGTTTCACATATTTAAATACTATTTATTATGTACGTAGAATATATTAATATCTCCCCTTAATAATAATGAAATTACGTACAGGTCAGTTGTCACAAACTCACAAAAGTATCAACAAGTATTTATAAGGTAAACTAAATGGAAAACATGAAAATCCATATAATATATTGCTATTAACTTCAATTCTTTTCCTTATCGAATATTTAGGAAATGGAATTTCAATGTTTTTTAAGATTAAGTGTTCATGTAACCTTATATAGACAAATTAATCCGTGAGGTAAAATAACATAATTATACGTCATGTTATCTGACTTCAAAAAACAAACGCCGTTTATATTATCTTTCAAAACGCTATAACCAACCACCCGAATTCCATAATTATTTTCGTAAATATAAGACTAATCTTCGAAACGTAGTCTATGCTCGTATAATTATGGAAAACGAAAGGCAGATACTAAAATCGAACAACCGGATAAAAGTCATGTGGAATATTGTTAAAAATTACACGTCATCTTCTGAAAATCGCGAAGAAAATATTTCTTTACAAAACGATGGCAAAATCGTAACAAATCCTCAGGACATCGCAAATTTGTTTAATTCTCACTACTCAAAAGTAGGTAAGATAACGAATTCAATATATCCAAATCAATGTCCTTCAATCATATCCACCCACGTACGCAATTCTATGTTCACTTCTGATACTAACGCCAGTGAAATCATGAGAATCATCAGCTCATTAAAAAACAAATTTTCAACAGGCGTAGATGATATACCCGAGTTTATTGTTAAATTTTCGTCCCTCGCTATCTTAAATCCACTCATAATTATTTTTAATAGTTCTTTATCGGAAGGGGTGTTTCCTAAAATATTTAAGAGAGCTAAAGTGAAACATTTACACAAGAAAGGAAACAAACTTAAAATTGGAAATTACCGACCAATATCTCTACTACACACTTTCTCAAAAATCCTAGAAAAATTGTTCTATAATCGTCTTCTTGATTTTTTTTATCAAAAAATAACATTCTCTCTGACGATCAACACGGTCTTAGGAAATCCTTTTCCACTACAAGCGCCATATTCTCTTTCTTAAACGATGTTACCACATCTCTTGACCATGGAGAAAATCCTTAGGGTATTTTTCTCCACTTATCTTAAGCATTCGATGTCAGCGATCATGAAATTCTCCTTTCCAAATTGCATTCTTTAGGCATTCGTGGACTTCCACATCAATGGCTAACTTCGTATTTAAAGTATAGATATCAACAGGTAGAAATATCCTATACTAAAAATAAAATACTTCAGCGTTGTCTTTCAGAAACAAAGCCACTTACTTGCGGAGTACCCCAAGGATCAATTCTCGGCTCTATACTCTTTTTATTGTATGTGAACGACATGTCATCATCCACATCAGATTGCAAAATGATTCTTTTTGCTGAAGACACTAATTTTCTATGGAAACACGCCAATGCTCAAAAAGTGTTGTCTAACCTTTCGGCTTGGTTCCATGCATTTGTAAACACTGACAAAAGAGCGTCTATGTCATGTGTCTGTTATCTGGTAAAAGAGCTGGTGTAATTTGAAATTTTTATGTTTTGTTTTTTGTGGCTTGAAATATAAGAAATAATTTGATATAAACATATGTGGCCTTTATCTGTGTTAGAAGGCCTGTGGATCTTTCCTCTGACCTATAAGGGGAGTATTATTATATTTTCTTTTTGTTTCGGAAATGGTTTGAATATTGAATTATTAATAGATTTTTTATTTATTTATAGAGGAAGTATGTCTTTAGTAATAGAAAGGATAATACGGAAATTAGTTCATTATTTTGAAGATGACATTTATGGTCGATAAAGGCGTTCTAGATATTACTATTTTGATTTAGTTATGAATAAGAAAATAAATTTGAATGGACTTCCTGTGTAGTTCAGAAGAATACGTGGGTGACGCCATTTCTGCGAGTTCGAGCGAGCGGCACCCGTTATCAACGATACAGGGTCAAGTGTGAGGCGCCAGCAGTTCAAAAGGGGATCAGAGAACGACAGCGTGGCATAGTATCACCATCCTCGCTGAGTGAATAAGCTCCAAGAAAACTGATAAAACGTCATTGACGGTTGCATACTCAACCAAAAGTGAGAAATACTAAAAATACTAAAAGGGATGTAACAATTAATATAGGTAACATTGAAGTTCGTGATAAAAATGAGAGAAGATGATCTCTTGTTGATTATTTATGTGAGTTTTAGATGGTTTTTTGTATAGTTTTAGAGGTATAGGATGATGTCCAGTAAAATTTTTTAAATGAATTTGTTGAGAAAATATATCATTTGCACTGTTATTTGATTTTTAAATTTAAAATTTCTTTTTTAGATGTTAGACAATTAAAATCTACTTTATATGATAATTATCAGATTGATGTTCAATTTCTTAAAAATGTAAAGGTTTTGTTATCATATACGACTAAGGAGGATTATGAATGTATATACTATGGTGTGAGGTCAAAATTATTTTCTTTTGCGTTTCAAGCAATAAAATGGGCTGAGAAATCTAAAAATTTTGATATAGGTGATCCGGTTGTACTTAATCACTTTAATTATTATCAACAACTTTCTATTTTGCATGAGAGTAAATTGTCATCTAAACAGAAAAGCGATTATGTTTCTAGTTATGAAGGTATTTTGTATGGTTCCTGGTTTAATGAAGTTGTTAATTGGCGTAATAATTTTAAGTATGGTGAAACTAACTTACAGTTAAATTTATAAGGATTAATTGGTTGTGGTAAATCTACATGTGTTGAGAATGTAATACTAAATAATAATATGGATTATGCTCTTGTTCCTGGTGAAGGAAATTTTTTAATTGGTTTGAATAATGACTATGAGATTGTACTTTCTGAAGATTTTAATCCATCTAATTATGCAAATGACATAGATAAATTGAAAATATTATTGGAATGTAAGATATTTATAGTGAATGTAAATTTTGATAAAGGTTATGTTTTGAAGTATAGTGGTTTACTAATATTTGTTTCTAATTATTCCCCTTTCTCCTATGCAGCATTAAAAAGGAGACTGAAAATTAACACAATAGTATCACAAAATCTTTAGCCCAAGTTTCTCTTTCTTTAAACGCAACATAATAAAAAACGTACACAAAGTTCTTAGGTCTACATATTCAAAACAACCTCAAATGAAATAGTCACGTTGA
Source organism: Laupala kohalensis (assembly GCA_002313205.1). Taxonomy (NCBI): domain Eukaryota; kingdom Metazoa; phylum Arthropoda; class Insecta; order Orthoptera; family Trigonidiidae; genus Laupala; species Laupala kohalensis. The sequence continues at coordinate 151,851 of NNCF01128891.1, read as the reverse complement.
CAATCTTAATTTCCAATTAAGCAAATTGTGTTAACCAATCCGAATCTTAGTTAGCGTAGTTTGTCCACGTATTTCCCGTTGCGTATATTTTGCAAACGTTTACTCCCATTTACGTTATGGCGTTACCTTCCGGGGCAATCTCAGTCAGAGCATTCAAACTTTCAGAATTCAGAAGAGGATAGTTCGCATAGTTTGTAAATCTCACCCCCGAAACTCTTGTAAATCTTTATTCAAGGACTTAAATATCTTAGCACTTCCCTGCATTTACATTTATGAAACGGTCGTGTTTGTTAAGACCGAATTACTGAAGTGCCATCCTTGCTTCGTACGAAAAAGTCTCGTTCACGAACACAATTCTCGCAATTGTAATAATATTCATCGACCTTGTGCGTCAACCACCCTTTGCCAAAAAGGACCATATCATTCGGGAATGGTTATATATGCTCAACAACATTAAAGATATTATGAAATTGAATCTCTTCAAATCCGTGGTTAAAAACTACCTACTGAACAAGTGCTTCTGCAATGTAAAATAATTTATTGATTTTAATAAAAGTTAAATCCGTCTTGTACTTTATCACGTCATTGCTGTAGTACTTTTTAAAGAACTTATAACAAATTCAAAAACTATTTTCCTGTATTATTGTGTTGCCATATGGCTTATATTAATTTAGTTTTATGTGTACTCAACTTTGGCACGGTTGTGTACATAAATTCTGTAGCCACATCCTGACCCGGGTTTTTCTGCGGTTTTCCTTCGGGTAGAGGTTAATTTCTGATACAGGTTCTCTAGGTTTTGACGTGTTTATTGTAACAATAAATCGTGAATTTAGTGTTATTTCAATTTTTATGATTTTTAAACACTACTTAGAATAATCTATAGTTCGATGATAATTTGTACATGTAAAATAAATTATTTGTGTTAAATTACAAACATATTGACATTCTATTAGTATTATAACGCGCTGCTAACTTTTTATCTTATCTAGACATTTTTACTGAAATTTTTGATTCCGCCTCTGCCTCAGGGTCCTTGATCGGAATTGATGGGATGGTCCCTTGCTTGCTTCCGGAGAGTAAATTAGTTTATCGTCCTCTACGTAGTCATACGCAGTTTTTACTGTTTTTTTGACCATAATTTTTTTAATTTATTTATTCCATTCCACCCGGTGCATTATCATTCAGTTTCAAACTAAACAATACGACCCTATCAACTCGTAAACGGAATAATTTCTTCCACCTTCAAATGAATTTTCTTCCGAGCATGGACGCTGCGAATCTCTCTTTTACACCAAAATATATATTTTCTACCCTCCTCCCAGTTTTCTCTTCCTTTTCTCTATTTTCCGATCCATATATCTTTCATAAACCTCTGACCAAAGAACCTTTCAACTCCCTAATGCAATCTCGTCACATTTTTCTATCCCTTTTTTTGTAGTATGAAGTGTCTTTGGAAGTCTTTCAAACTTTGACTTCGTAACTTCGATACTGAAGTTCGATAAATCAATCGGGAGATGCGTCATGTACAAGAAAAGAGTCAAATAATGCATAAGTTTCTTTTCCTCTCGATGTTTTGCGTTTCAAGAATCAATTGAAAGGAACAAAACCAGACAAGTCCGAGATTGCCTAGACAACTGTTCGGAAATGTGCATCAAGGTACAATATTCCTAACTCATATCTAATGGGCACAATAAGAACTTTTTTCTTTCAAATTAATAAATATAACTAGTACATTTCTTTGTTTCATTGTATATTATGTTTCACTTCTTGTAAATAATTGAATAATACATGAATGAGTGATCAAGCATCTCTTTCATCTTGTAAATTCTGGTTTATTTTTGAATACGCTTCAAAAAGTGATGGGAAGGTTGTGAATTTGTTTTCGTAAAAAAACGGATCACCTCCAAATTATAGACACAATCTTCGCCAAATAATTTTTTATCAGTTCAAAAATTTGGAAATGTTAGTAATTTTATTTTCTCGAGAAGAGCGCGTATAGTTTAAGTAATGCTACCACTCAACCTCAAGAGGTATGTGTCTCAGAATATGTAAGCATACTTTAGAAAGATTCCTATATAGTGTTTGTGACAATGATTACAAAATTGTAAAATAATTTTTCATTACATTTAAAAAGAAGATATGCAACTATAAACTATTTGTTACCCAATATTGTTTACATTAACCAGTCTTATACCCATACAAAATGTAATATTTTTATTCTATTTGTTATTTTGTAGCTGTTAATATGTTGCCTTGACTTTAAGGTATGATGCATGAAACGATATTTTTCATTGAATTTGCTAAAGTTTTTCCTGAAAGAAATGATTCCATTCTTCCATTTCTCACGCACGGATATAGTAAACAATTTACGAACTCGAAATGTGAAACGGGTCATAATGAAATGTTAGATATTTTATACTTGTCTTATTTAGGAGGAAATATAAAGTAGATAATAAAAAGTTATTGAGATTTTGATACGTCATTTTACTCTTTAGTCTTACTATAAAAATTCTATGATTTCAACGTAAATCAAACTTTGATATATATTTTTTTGCATTCGTTTCATGGACGGTGATAATTTTGCGTATTCTTCTTCCATTCCTTTTTCCTTACATTTCTTTGGGGAAATTGAATATATTAAATATTTATGTCTCCATGTGATATCAATGCATCCCTACGATAGTTACTTTATCCTTTTCTAATGTGTTATCAATATTTTATAAGTTTTGACTTTGTTCTTTTCGTTTTGTCCAAATACAAATATTATTTAAAACCCACATTAAATTGAGAAGAAAAGATAAATGAGACATTAAAACAAGTAAAATATTCGAATGATATACCCTCTACTTTGAGTAGATTTATAGTTAGATAATTTATTTTAAATTTAAATATAGTAATAATATTTTAAAATCTTTCATAAATATAGTTCTTACGAAACACGAAAATCACGTTTTTGTGCCATCCTGTGCACCATTCGTATTTACTTAAAAATTATATTATTAATATACGTAAATATTAGGTCATATGTTTATATTATGTTCAACTGTTCTGTTGCTATAGCAATTTTTGTTTGTTTACACCTCAGGAAGACTCCGATCATGTGTCGAAACACAGTGTATGAAAAAACCCCAACATATATATTTTGATCGTCCCAAAGAGGACGTTATATTAAAAGAAATATTATATATCGTAAAAGTTATAATTTATTCATTTATCTAAAATGTTGCAGTAGTTGCACTCTCACCATCTGCACCAAATGCGGAGCCAGTCTAGCAGTATCAAATACAGGAAATGTGATTACGTTTCTCTGCTGACGAATTTTTACATAATTTTACTCAGAATGTAATATCTGAAGAAGTTCAGCAGAGTTTGTGATTTCGTATATCTATTCGCTAGCCTATCCATGCCATTAGATGAAAGAGGTTCCTGCAAGCGCCACCAATCGGAAGTTCCCCTTTAAATGCGTTCCGTGTCGGTGGGTTGGTAGGGTTGGAAAGTGAAAGCTGCTCCTGCACGGAGTCTCGTAACATGGACACAGCAAGTATTCGGAGGCTACTTCAGAGCATTCTAGAAAAGAAAAGTATCATTTCAAGAAAAAAAAAACCTTTCAGTGAAACATCATTCTATCCTCCTCTACTCCATAAATCATGGACTGTAAGGAGATACAGCGGGCTAGGCAACTATAAGTTCTTTAACGGATATTCATGCCACCACACAAAACTCACCTTAACGAACGTGGGCAAGTCAATATATAAGTTGCGCATCAGATTCCCTTGAACCGTTTGAAATTATGAGTGCATATTTCCCAGCAGATGGCAGCATATGTATGCCTGTCGTATAGGCAGCGTGACATCTCGTAGACACGAAGTCAGTTAAAGACAACCAGTACACGTGGAGGTTGTGTTGCATGAGTGTTTAATAAATACATTTATTGTCAAAAAAGCAGTACAAACTGCGTATGACCATGTGGAGGACAATGAACTAATTTACTCTCCGGAAGCAAGCAAGGGACCATCCCTTCAATTCCGATCAAGGGCCCTGAGGCAGAGGCGAATTCAAAAATTTCTGCAAAAATTACTAGATAAGATAAAAAGTTAGCTGCGAGTTATAATACTAATAGAATGTCAATATGTTTGTAATTAAACACAAAGAATTTATTTTACATGTACAAATAATATCTAAATATAAATTATTCATAGTACAAATTTACAAATTACTCCTTTACAAACTTACAAGAGAGTTTAAAGACATAAATAAATCCATATTTAAAAATTATTTGCGTGAAGAAACATGGAAAGATGTTTACAATTGCCAAAACACCGACGACAAATTCGATGTATTTATCTCAATATTCCTAAAACATTACAACTCTAGCTCTCCCATAAAACACAAGTTAATTAACACAAAGAAATACAATAGATGGATCACCCAAGGGATAAGGTTTTCTTCAAAAAACAAACGCCGTTTATATTATCTTTCAAAACGCTATTACCAACCACCCGAATTCCATAATTATTTTCGTAAATATAAGACTAATCTTCGAAACGTAGTCTATGCTCGTATAATTATGGAAAACGAAAGGCAGATACTAAAATCGAACAACCGGATGAAAGCCATGTGGAATATTCTTAACAATTACACGTCAACTTCTGAAAACCGCGAAGAAAATGTTTCTTTACTAAACCATGGCAAAATCGTAACAAATCCTCAGGACATCGCAAATTTGTTTAATTCTCACTTCTCAGAAGTTGGTAAAATAACGAACTCAATATATTCAAATCAATGTCCTCCAATTATATCCACCCACGTACCCCATTCTATGTTCACTTCCGAAACTAACGCCAGTGAAATCATGAGAATCATCAGCTCATTAAAAAACAAATTTTCAACAGGCATAGATGATATACCCGAGTTTATTGTTAAATTTTCGTCCCATGCTATATTAAATCCACTCATATTTTTAATAGTTCTTTATCGGAAGGGGTGTTTCCTAAAATATTTAAGAGAGCTAAAAGGGCCCTGAGGCAGAGGTGGATTCGAAAATTTCAGCAAAATTTCCTAGATAAGATAAAAAGTTAGCTCCGAGTTATAATACGTAATATGCGAGTTATAAAAATCGTAATTTTGTGAAACTTCATATTACATCAGTGATCTTGTAAAATCTTTGGTAGTTAATGTCAATGAAAATTGTTTAGGAAACATTCGTTTACAACTGTTTCATAATTATATATTTATTAGCTAGATATATATTAGTAGTTTTGTAATAAACGTTTATTGAAGATGGAGAAAATATACATGAATAGGAAAGATTCCCTCCTAAGAAACACAATTTGACTGGAACAATGCGCAACAACTCAAGATAATATTTGCTATAACACGAAAAAGTTTCTGTGTCAATCGTCTTGGAAGTGAAAGTTGCTTGAGTTGCATACCGTATGGCTGGGGCTTTCGGAGATATAATTTTTTAAATCCACCCAGATCCTTGTCTGGGGAGGTTAAACTCGGTCTAGTTCCAAGCTAAGTAGTTTTACGATTGATATCTTCGCTATTGACTATCATAGACACTCAACGTGACGCGAGTCAGTGCTATCTGCTTAAGAATTTCTTACTGGTAAAACTCTTCATATTGGAAAATGTAAATATAATAATAATAATCATCATCATCATCATCATCATTATCAACATATACGATAGCTATTTTCCCGAACTGATGTTGGAGAATGACAACTATACACTTCACTGCGCCAGTACCATAAAATCTGCCAATGCTTCAGACCACAACAGACCTGACTTAACTATCATTTACAAATTAAATAAATAAATAAATAAAAATAACCTTCATCAGTGATGTAGCCCCAATAATGTCAACATTTAAAAGACCTATGTAGAGAAAATTAGGATATACAGCAACCTAACATTCCAAATTCAACAGAGGTTGAAAATTCGCACACGAATTCTTCCCATAATTATTTTAAGTACAAGAACCGTACATAAGCTAAACTTGGACAAAATCTCAGTTAATTGTCGTACAGAAATCCATTATTTTTAATACTTGCAACATAATTAGAACTTTCTTACAATAACTATAGACACGGACAACTGCTTGGAACATCACTCCCGCAGCTGACAAATATAACAGGTACGCACCTGATAGAGAATGACAATCACAAATATAATAATAATGCAATTACGGATATTAATGCCATGACACAATGTTCACCTTAACGAAAGATAATAATAAAATGACATTTGAATTTATTATTTCTTTGCTGGGGCCGCATTCAACAGAGCAACTCCAGACAAATATTTCATAAATGGACAGATAATGCTAAGAAAGATAATATTATTAAATTCAATTTTTGGTAATAACGAATTTTTTACTGAACCGATTTCAAAAGAGCAAGGAAAACAAATTTGGATTTTGTGGAACACAAAAGAGTTCTGTAAACATTGCAAAAATATTGGTGGTGTGTCAACATTGTGGCTCGTGACTGACTTGGGTTTTTGCAGAGTTACCGACCTGTGCGTTGTGGCACCCATGCGTTCCCCAAAGCCTACTTGATCATTCGCGGCCGCCACTGTTGATTTCCCGGCGGCAGAATGGGTTGGAAGGGTGAGGGGAGGGGGGAGGTGGAGTGCGACGAATCGAGAGTTAGGGCGGAAGACGAGGAGGGGGTGGGAGAGGAAGTGGGAATAGCTTTGCGACGGAATGGTGAGTCGTTTGGTTTTCACACCCGTCCGTACTCGGCTGTCGAAGCCCGCAGGTTTTGATGGCTGTGCAAGAATATGGACGTAAAATAAATTTATGAGGGTGAACAGTTCCGAAATTTCAAAATAATTTTCATTTTACTACTAGTTGACCAGCTAAAACTATACGTATTTAACTAAAAAAATCTTATCTTTGGAGTTTGATGAAACCCACCTTTGCCTAAGATGCTTGATCGGAATTGATGGGATGGTCCCTTTCTTAGATGTAAATTAATTTCTTGTCCACGACCAGGAAATGTGTAGTTTGTAGCTGCTTTTTTACTGTAAATTTGTCAATAAATTATTTTATAGTAATATTCAAATTTATGTTTTGAGTACTCAGGTAGTGTCAAACAAGGTAAGAGTTTATTCAGGTGACCATATTCAAACGAGCACTGGGTTACTTGAGTATGACGGGGAGGAACATTGTAAGGAATGTACATTTAAAGTCAACCGTTTTATGGAGAAAATTCATGAAAAGTTATATAATATGAGAATTTCTGGGTAGTTTTCAGACTATACTTTATTTCTTTCAATTCACTAGAGAGAAAACTATTTTTTGCATTTAACAATACAAGGAGTTAACCAGTTACCTCTTTAACGCATTGACTTTTCTTTTTTCAATGTTTCTGGCGTTCCTTTTGCAGCGGCACGCTCCGGATCACATTATTGTATTGTTTCAAAATTTTTGTATCGTATTGAAATTTAAATATGTATTAAACAAGTCTATGTCGTATAACATAAAACATTATGCAAGAAATAGCTACTGAAAGTTCCAATAGTCACCTATCAGTTTCTGAGATTAGTGACCGGTAATATATCCATAATGAAACATAAGCGAAATTACATCTTCACGAGAACACCAAGATGTCGGAATTCTCCCCAACACAAAGATTCTCTTGACACAATGTGTTCTATTTTCTTAATGTACAAATATGTACCCTGAAATATTATACATACATTTGATTCGTTTCCTTAGAGCAGAAAAGAGTGAAATTTCGCGTACAATGAATTATTTATTTTTTATGTAATGTCAAGTCTAATCCTAACGCCATTACAAGAGTCAAGAGTGAAATTATAGACAGAGTCTAGTTTTCAGGTTCAAGTTATTTAACTTCTAAAATACAAGTTTAAAATAAGCTAAATGTAGCAATGTCTAAATGAGATGTATAAATATTGGCACAACAACTAATTAAATTTTAAGTAATATAATTTTATTTTCAATGAACACTGGAATTATATTTTATGTAAATAAAATTAAAGTTAATAAAATAATTAAAACAGACATTTCCTAGACTATTGGAATGTATTAAATTTTTATTTTCTAAACCCTGCTACCTCAGTGTATATAAAGAAATAGGAAAATATAGTTTGAAATTTTAGGAATAAAATTGCAACAACTTTTCATTACTTTCAGAGAGACTTTTGTCTGAAAATAACGAGATTTCATTCTGTTCGTATTCCAAACTTCAGTTGTTGTTGTTTTGTAAAATTTCACTAATTTTGAAAATAATTGATGAATAATTGATAGATGTGAGTGGTTGTTCAGATCCAATAACAAAATATTCTTAATTATTCATGAAATTATCCTATTAGCGGGGTCTGATATTTCAATTACAGGAATATAAATTATGGTTTTATTATTTCAATGTGTATATGAATCTTTTATCTATTAGGTCACCCCTAATGAAATATAATGCTTTACATGTTTCCATAGGTTTCATTATGTAAATTCAGAATTATTACAATAATAGTGATAAAAAAAAGAACCGGGAGAAAGAGAAACATTACTAGACAAAGGTAGTTAAGACATTAAGACATACATTATGAAGAATGCTTTATAAAAATGTACGCTCGACACAAATCACAATGGGCTCGGGAAAATAGTCAACTTTAAACAACGTGGGAAGTGAGAAATTGGCGAGATCAAAAATAAATACTTATTTCAATTAAAACATACCAAATTTTCACTTATTAATATATTGTACAATGCCCACAAATTCTCATGTCCTAAATTGAATTCAAATATTCCACATGTTAACGTATTAAACCTAGGACCATATTGCATATTTGCTCTACTAGTCACTTCGCAGGCCTGGGTAGATAATGGTGACGGGTCAAGTGAATGTTTTCCCAGAACCCGCTGCACCAGTTCCAGCTATACATTAATTTAATTAAGTTGATGTTAAACAATACTGATGGAACTGAGGCTACGGTCACACTCAGCAGAGTGTATACGACTAATGTACTCAGTAATGAATTTACTGAATATTTTAAAAAAATTACGCTTCTGCAAATGCTGACTTATGTAGCTAAATGTAAGAGATTAGAATACCAATTATTGTTTAACCTTGATAGCTGTTCGTATATTATGCGGTGTAAATTCATCAGTTTAAACTATACAAATATACTAGTAAAATGACACATTGGTCCCTAGACTATTTATATTTTTCTTATTAGTTTAAGCAACAGAATTTTATTTCAAATCTTGAGTAAGGTGTTTCCTTCGTAATCAATTCATCAAGCTGATAAGCTTTCTGTGTAATGATATAACGTAAACATTCTATCGCGTCAAGCTCCATTCCATTCCACTAAAAAGAGTTTGTAGTAAAGATGCATATTTTTGTATCGCAGAATTTCATTCTTGTCGCTGCTGTTCAATGTTCGAGCCCTTCGTTTCCCGTGCTGGCCTTTCCCGTGACTCGGGGAGGGTGTAGTGAGAGAGCGGTGGCCCCTAGGAGCGAGATGCTGCAGGTCCTTAGCGGCGAGTTCTGAATATTTGTTTGTTTGTTTTTTGTGGGGCTTTGCGGCTCATGTCGACATCAAAGGTCATTGGAGCCCTAAAAACTTGTACAGGTAGGGAAAATGCAGTTACGCACTAGGGAGAGCCAACATGACTCTCCCCGCGTGTGGGACTCGCCGAATGACTCAGCCATACCCACTAAAAACCCTCCCGATTAACTACATATCAAATCATATCTCAAAACCAAATATCAAAACATCAAATGAGGGGGACAAAGAATAAAGGGAGATAAAAAATGAGGGGTAGAACAAAAAAATGAGAGGGATGAAAAAAAAAGGAAAATGAAAGATACCCTAGCCTTAATAGCGTCGGGATCGAAAAGAACAAGAGGTGAGCAAGGAAGGTCAGAAAAGAGAAAGGAATGAACCTTGGCACAAGTAAGTGGAAGCAAATCCAGACTCAGCTCGGGGCCCCGTGTTCGCCAAACACGCACTTACTAGATGTAAGTCCTCTGGGGGGGGGGGGGGCTGAATATTCGTGTATGAGCACCTGTACAGACAAGTTCAATCTTATCTGCACAAGAACAAAATGATTGTAAAAAAAATGCAAAGTGATGATGGGTGAGGGAGTGAGATGAAAGTTAATTGTTAACAATGTTAAAATGATTTAATGACATGCTATGATATGATGAGAAATAATAATACAATACTGATTTCCTAGAGATGACATGATGATATGGAGAGAAGATCCTGGAAACCAGTTGATTGAAGCTGTTGTAGAGTCGATCCGGATGGTTGACGTGTTGACAAAGAAAAAGTTGATGAGTAGTACATCTCTAGTTGCACGTATCTTCTGAGGTGCAATTATAGGCTCGATATTGCGAGAAAATGTCGGCTTGGTGACGAGAATAAAAGTAGGTATGCGATGTGTTCGAACGTAATAATCCCTATTGTGAAGGGTTAAACAAGAGAAAATATATGTCGGTTTGGCGCCGACAGTAAAGAGTTCGAACTACGATAAGAGAGGCGAAATCAGAAGTTTATCCTCTCATCAGTAGTAGTAATCATAGTAGTCGTGTATTAGCACTGAATCTCGTGTAGAAGTAGCGTAGAGAAGTAGAGAAGAGAAGAGGCCATGTGGTTTATATAGTTTTAAACTAGTGCGCTGTTGCCAATTTGATTCGATGAATCGATGTGACATTCTGCTAACTCGATCAGGAGTGACACGAGACGAGGAAGTTTTGGCTTCGCCTAACTCTTGCGTGATACAGCATTAACACTCCAATGTAGTCGGCGAAGGAACTTGTAATTAACTCAGTAAATTATATGATGATGAATTCTTCTATTTTTTTAAGTATATGGCAAAATATTTGAATCAACCTATGGCTTGAAAGGAAAATTTCCTTAGCTTATCAACCATCAAGATAAATCACTTCAATTGACCACAGAGATTGTTCTCCAGAGATGATTCACTTAGTAAATGATTCAATACATTGCCTTAAAAGATTCGACTCACTTGTTTAATGAAAACTTATCAAAAATGTCTGAACAGCACCGTTCTCTCGTACGTCTCCTTACAGCTCACGGTCAAGTTTCGTATTTATGTATTTATAAGAATTGTACGTGTTTGTGTATAATTTTCCTGTAATAAAGGATTGTTATGTCTCGAGTTAGGAGACTCCGTTTCACCGCCGAATCCGACAAGTCACATTCCCTACGAGAAGATCATCAGCGTCCCATTTTTTCGAGGGGGGAATTTCACATTAAAATAAATTGTAGCAACATTAACCTGTTCGACCCTAAGGGCACCATACTGATTGAGGGTTTTGCTGGAGTTTTCCTCAATCGCTTATGGTTTCCCGGGACGGTCCCTTGGTTTGCTTTCACAGACTTAAATATAAATGTTACTACTCCCTCGTTTTTCTACATCTGTATAAATTGTATTTTTCTCTTTTCTTACGCCGTCAGAAGGTAGAGCAGTCTTAAGTTCATCACTAACTAAAGACATTTTATTATTATTATTATTATTATTATTATTATTATATGAATCGTAGTGAATATTAAAGCTAAGATGAAAGAAAATACACCCTTAACACCCCTAGGAGCTGGAGTGTCATGTAAAAATGATAAAAAGCGAACTATACTAGTTATGAAATTACAGTTTCCGTGGTCTCTGAAATGAATGTTGACATTCCTGATGCCTCTGATAATCACAATCAGTTCAGATTGGGAATAATACATCCCTGATCTATCAAGAAGTGGAGTGTATTGGGAATGACGTCAGCGTCGACAGATACGAGTGGCGAATTCTTTGATTTCTGCGTCTCGCAGATGAACAATGACATTTCCGATACCATTTAAGAATTATCTCCGAAGGGAAATAACATACCCTTAACACTGCTATGGTTTGAATGACATCGCTGGACTTATTGTCATTGACTCCAGTGTATTTAATAAGACGAATTTGCATTGTTAGAATGGAATCGTCCTTCATGATCCATTTGGAAATATTTAGTGATGAAAAGTAAAAGCAATATCTAAACGGCGGAAACATGGGGAAGTCTGGGTGTCCGGCAACAGTCGTATTGTGAATGTGTAAGAAGATGACGTCGTCTTTTCTGCGCGTCTTCCTTTCAGTCGATACAGCTCTCCGAATCCTAAGCTTTAGGGGTTTGGTTAAAGGGAAGAGAAGCGAGTGGCTCGTACAACTATGCTGGACAGTGTTGCGATTGCAAGTTAGTACGGGATCATACAAACCGGAAAAAAAAATCGGAAACGCAATTATCACATAGTGCAAGAATCACGTAACTGAATAACTAATTTATGGTACCGGGCAACGCAAGGTCTATATAATTTTTAATTCACTTAAACTTTACATCAATCTCGAGTCCCAACATCGAAGAGTTGGAAAAACACGAATAGATGTCAGAATAATAATAATAATAACAGGTGTGATCCATAAAGTTCTACATGAGAGTCACAAGATCCTCGGTATAAGGAGAGAAGTGTATATTCTCCAGAAGGCAGCTATTTTGAATACGACACGAATAGAGAGTAAAGTCTTTAGTCAAGAATAAATAAGTGTGCTTGATTTGTATCCGTACCTTATTTGTACCGGTAGAAGCTAAGATGTATTAATTAAATAAAAATAATAATATTTTTATTCTGGGGCGAGGCCAAGGCCATCAGGCCTGCTGTTTCACCTGACCATTATTTGCCTACATACAATACATTCAACATACATATACAAAATAAATTTAAATAATAAATGGTATTGTCTACTCTGTCGATATTTTATTAAGCAAAAAACCTTTTCGCTGGCTTAGCGAGCATCATCAGTACTTTAAAGATTTCGGCGTAACAGCTATGCATATATGCAGATATGCAAAATATCTACATAGTAGACAATATCATTTATTATTTAATTATATTTTAACACCTCCTGTCAATACCTTACCTATAATTATTATATACATACAAAATAAATAAATATTCAACATAAAACAAACAAAACTATAACTAAAATTGGAGGATAAATTCTACTTTACTGAATCAACAAATAGCAGTGGATTGCAGAATGAGAGCATTGTAAAAAACTTCTCCGGAATGAGGAAAACTTCAAAGGAGAAAAAAAATTGTAAAAAATAATATGATCATATCTTTTCACGACAGCAGTATATTTTCACTGTTTCATTTATGAAGTAATAATTTTTTATTCTTATATTGATGGTGAATCTCGTCTGAGAGATACGAAGTTCAAAAAAAGGAAACTATATCTCATATTGAAGTGGGAGATGAAAGAAGTGAAAATGTGTTTCAATAAAAGAGAATCATAGTTCTACATACGTCACTAAAACATTTCGGGCGATTCTCCTTTGCCTTGATTCTATTGATGTCTTGAATGGGGACAGAAGAATTACTTCTATAAATGACGGTGAAATCCTCCTGCGTCATGAACAATTATTGTCAAATTATAGACACATTTTGCAATTATTATTTTTTTACATTTTAAACGTACTTAAATGATCCAAATGCAACTGTAAATGTTATTTCAACAGATGAGTATTGAAAAATGAAAAAATGAGACATTACTATAAGAAAAACTAAGAACATAAATAGCAAATTTGCATAACTGAAATAAACAATGTATCACCGTGAAAATTTCTTTAGATGTGGCTGTCTGACGTTAATGCTCTCTAGTGGCAGCATTTAATAACAATGAATGCTTCCTGGGAGGGAATTTTTGAGACAGCAACAGAGGACACTCGCATTATCGAAAAATAAAATAATACAATTGATTAAGAGTTAGGAATTTTTTAATGTGATGCCATTAGCACAGCATACGATACCACACGCCTCAAAAAATCGTGTACCGTCTTTCGATATTGCTGAAAGTGCGAATGTTCCTTAATAAATTTTAAACGGCATTTTGTATTATATATGAAGCAAAACATGACTATCAAGCTCTGTCACCTTTACCCTCAAAGCAAACTTATCAACAAAAATCCTGATAATAAGGTTATAGTATACGTTAGTGGACTTTACTGTCAAAGGAAATTCGAGATTTTAAGAAATTAATTTTCATACGGTTTCAACTTATAGTTAACGTTATATCATAATGCTTGGACAATGAATCCAGAACATTAATATAAAAACAGCTTAATCTTGTATATAGATAGATTGAAACGCTGACAAAGGAAAGAAATTCACCAAATCTTTTTCGGTATTGAGTAATTGCAAATATAGTATATACAATTGCAGAAAAAAACTGTTGAAAACTTTTCTTTCAATTTCAATATATATCTCGCTATAGAAACACATCAAATTTTACCACTAAAATTTTGAAAAAGACATTACGAACAATTAGAGAGAGGCAATAATGTTGTAATACACGTTGTGAAATGCTCCCCAAAATTAACTTCATATCCCGCAACAGGTGTTACAATAAACCTAATACCGTGACTCATCTCCAACGACATTAAATATTCCGTAGGCCAATATTGAACGCTAAGTCCCCTCGGCTGAGCAGTCTACAGTCATATCCCTCACGTTCAAACATAGAGAGAACCATTATCAATCCACGAAGGTTATTTCACAGAGCGCATGCGCATCCGTAACAACGAAACGATGCCCATGCGCAAGCATCAGATGTGAGCCAGCGAAAGCTATCACCACGTGTTTTCATTTTTACGACAATTTGTGTTTTGATAGAAATTGTGATTTTGAAATGGAGAGAGAAAATGACATAGGTCAAATCAGGACAATGCCGATAGGTTGTCCGCAAGGCTCATTGAGTGGTCCTATTTTCTGGAATATCCTTTTGGATCCCATATTATGGGCACAGGGGGAAAAAAGAAATGAAGATGGCTGCTTACTTTGACGATTCAGTTCTGATTGTACAAAGGGATTCGCAAGACGAACTGCAGAAGAACACAGCGCTATTTAGATTTTTGTGCCGAGCAGTGTGCTGCTAGAGGGTTACGATTGTCTTAAGATGAAACTAGGATATTATGGTTTGGAAATATCCAGAAGAACAAGAGAGACTTCAGGATGCAAATGTATGGACACAAGATACAGATCGTTAAACATCATAGGTACCTGGTTGTGGTCTTAGATCACCGATTACAATTTGCGGAACACCTTACCTATGTCAGGAAAAGAGTACAGACAATATTATACAGCATGATGCGTGTAGGCATAATTCATTATGATATAGCACGGAGGGAAGTAAAAACGTTATTTCTAGGAGCTATACGACCAATTTTGACACACGGTAATGTAATTTGGTCCCAAAGGGCAATACACTAGTGTTTTGAGAGACGACTGAGGATAATTGAGCCACAATGCCTACTGCATCTATGTGGAAGTCACAACCATAGGGGAATTACCTTTAGTAAGTACGTGTTTAGCAAACACGGGGCCCCGAGCTGATTCTGGCATTACTTGTGCGAGGTTCCTTCCTCTCTCTTTCCTGATCTTCCTTGGTCACCTCTTGTTCTTTTCGATCCCGACGCTATTAAGTCTAGGGTGTCTTTCATTTTCCTCATTTTTTTCATCCCTCTCATTTTTAATCATACCCTGCATTTTTTGTCCCCCTTGTTCTTTGTCCCCCCTCATGTTATGCCCCCCCTCATTTTTTGTCCCCCCCCCCTCATTTGATGTTTTCATATTTGGTTTTGAGATATGATTTGTTATGTTGTAAATCAGGATGGTTTTTAGTGGGTATGGTTGAGTCATTCGGCGAGTCCCACACACGGGGAGAGTCATGTTGGCTCTCCATAATGCGTAACTGCTTTTTCCCTACCTGTACAAGTTTTTAGGGCTCGAATGACCTTTGATGTCGACATGAGCCGTAAAGCCCCACAAAAACACACACACACAAGACTGTCACTACGGAAGCATTAAATGTGCTCCAGACATAATGCTAGTGGATTTATACGTTCAGAAGCTAATATATCTTCATATATTGAAAAGGAAGGAAGCAATTATGGTGAATGAACAAGAATTACATAGAGACGACAAGAAATCGCGACGATTGCTCACGGAAGTATTAATGCAAGGATCGCAGCACCGATGGGAGACAAGTACAAAAGTACGACAAACATACGGCTGGACACATACGTACGGAAAACTTTGCCCACAAAAACAGAAAATGCTTCCATCCAACAAAATGTACACTGCAATTCTTAACGGGCTACGGGATATTTAAGACGTATTTAAGAAAGATTGGGAAGTTAGAAGTTGATATCTGTAATTGCACTGGAGGACAGGAGACGCCTGACCACATGCTCTGTGATTGCCCGATGTACGCTGCAGAAAGAGCAGAGTTCATGAAACACTACTGGAAAGAAGACATATTGAAAATGACAGACAAGAGCCAACTAATTGAGACGCAGACAAAATATGACCTTTATAAAAGCATTGTGGGGAAAATACTTGGATTACAACAGATACTGAAATAGTAGATGATGCGTATTCTCCTCGCTGGCAAGGACCGACAACACCAAGGTGATTACGATGCGCGTTACTGAAGTTCACATAGATAATGATCAATGAGAAATGGAGAACCTTGTTTTACACTGAAATAGAGACAAGGTGACCATAGGACCAAAAAGAATGGAAAAAGGTCAAATCACACGTCGTGGTCAGCGGTCATACGTCAAAATTGCAAGTTTAAGCGAAAGAACACTATTTGAAATTCATATTTCGAAGTTTGTAGAAATAGTGTACTGGATCAAAACACAGTGTCACGGTGGGCTTCCCGTTTCCGCGAAGACCGGACTAGTACTGCAAACAATCCATAGACGGTAATTGCAACAAACTACACTTCCGCTGTCATTATTGACATTTTGCAACATACAGTGCCCCAGGGAACCACTGTAACAGGACAATAGTACATAGACTTGCAGTGAAATGTTTTGCGGTCAAGAATTCTCTATAAAAGGTCCAACACTTTCGCAGCTGGAGTGATCATTCTGCATGAATACGCACGGCCACATATTACCGAATCAATACGCCGAGTTTTGGAGTATAATGGATGGGAATTTTTAACTCAATAAAAATCAATAATGAAGTATCACTTGTGAACTGTGAACTTGGGTGATAATTAAAATTTGTATTGTAATTTTTAAATCCAAACATTACTATTTACGGTCTACGATCGTATACATTAATCATAAAAACGTTAAACATATGACAACAGGAAGAATATTGTAAGTCCAATCTTAACCTTACTTTCGTGCATGACAGACAAACTTTCTGCGATCGTCTCCGTAACACTCGGAGTTGATTGGAATTTTTTTTCACAGTTTTGGGGTTGTATCTGACTTATGTGACCAACTTATTTTCTGTTAAACAAATCTCTCCCAGGGTAAAATTTATCTTATTTTGTTGAAGTAATATAGGAGTATGAAGTGCAATTCATTTTCTCAATAACTGTTTTTTAAATAGAAATATGTAACATTAATATTATGGACTAAAATTCAACTAAGAGATGGCACATGCTATTACAATTTCTTTTTGTATCATGTTCTCTAATTTCTCGGTAATTGAAACTAAATATGATATATACGAAAACTCTTTTGTAAACAAATCATTAAAATGAATAATGAAGTATCACTTGTGAACTGGGACTTCGAGTGACAATTACAATTTGTTATTGTAATTTTAAGAACCACACATTGCTTTTCACGTTCTATGATCGTATGGATTAATCACACAAATCTTACAATATTCTGCTAGTTGTCATGTGTTTATGACCAATCAAAGCGTAATTAAAGTTCGTGTTTGACTGACAGAAACTTTTAGTACTCGTCACCGCGTCACTGGGAGTTGTTCGGCTTTCGTGTCGCTCGCGGGGATGACTCATCCCACGACTGATTCCATGGACGCAATGATCAGCGGAGCGCAGTCAGTGGCCTCGGGGGATGCGGTGATGCGTTGAACGAGCGGTGAAGGGTTGAGGGGAGGGGGGGTGGACATTGCCTCTGGCGCACAAGGAACACGACGCGACACACTGTTGCTTCAGACGAAAAACAGACGACATCGAAACTAGTGCCCGGGATGTTTATACGGGGGACGGAAAGAAAGACGATGGTGCAGAAAACAAAACAGAAATACAGAATGCAGCTCAGTTTGTGGAATCGAATGGGTGTTAAATGATGAAATGGCAAAACAATATTAAATCATTCTTTAAAGAATATTTACTTCAAGTCAGAGAAGCTCTGAGTAACAATTAAATATTGTGTTTTGAGAGCTAACAGAAATTTTCCAGTATTCTCCAACATGATCTCGGGTTCCACAAGATAAACAAAAACATGTGATTGCATTGACACGTTTTATTTAACACATTTTATTCCATTTTTTTTTCTTTCCAAGCATTCCATTGCGCTTTAGGTCGCAAAGTCTCTAACATTGCTCCACCAGCGTCAACCCGCCGAACATCAGTCCAGCACCCCACGCCAAGAGGGGTTACATTGTTTCGTATTCCTCATTTCATATTACACTCATGACAAGTTTCACCTCGTAAGAGCGTAAATAAACCTTTCTTCCACACACGATAAAACAGTATATGCGTTGAATCATACAAGAAAAGCAATTATATAATGTGTCATATTTATCGTATTGCATACAAAGTATATTATTAATACATTGTTTGATTTGTTACATGAGGATATATAAATATTTAATGTAGTTAAGTACGTTTCCACCAGGACGTTACGGAAGTCTCCATTGCAACATCGTTGGAAACATTCCCGAACAATATGTCGCAGTCTGTTTTTGTTCATTCATTTTCACCATTCAAACCATGATTGATAGAATTCATGTGGTTTAGTTAACGACACGTGAGATTTCGACAGCGAGGTGGATATTTCTCCTGCTGTATTATTTTCCAGATGTCCAGGTGTTTTGTTAAAGACAATCAAGGTTGCCTGGCTTTTAATCTGCAACGCTTAAGGGGGAGCATGCCCGATAGAACAGGCGCGGACGAGTTGGCGAACACTCTCTGATGCTACATGTATGTGATATATTTCTATTTTTACGCACGTTGAAAAAACAACCTCTCAAATAATTCAATGACTGCTTCGTGCAAACATTTTTTAGCCTATTATTTTGCTAGTGTTGGAGCTCCCGACCTTTTAATGCTCACTAGAGAAAGATAGCATGTTCCTCACAGAGTTTAAGTTATGGAAAATACATTCGATTTAATAAAAGGAAAAATTTAGCATATTGCGGAATGAAAGAGAAGCTACTATTATACTGATTTTTGGTAGTCAGAATAAACTCTTTTTCCTTTTACGATTTTGTTTTCAATTACACGAGAATTTCAAGATCGAAAGATGTCTTTTGGAAAACGTGAACATTTCACAATTTTCCTGCTGTATATAACGGTGTCTTTTTATATCACTATTATAATTCACTATACATTTTCAATCCGTGAACTAAATATACTAGTATGAATAACAATGACAGTAAGGCAAAGTGAATTAGTAGTTTTCCATCAGATATATTCGTTTTTTAAAAAGAAAGAAAATATTTTTATGACAATTATAACTGTACTTTTTACATTTGGCTTATTACAAACTTTAAAATAACAATTTACTATTGAAGTGGTTATTACAGTAAATCAATACGTGACTCTACAAAGGTTACAGAATTTCACATCTCTCATATAGCAACAAAGGTCACATACTGTCTGCAAGAGAATGCTACATGCAGCAGTATTGTACTTCGAATATGTTTGTAGGGTGCAATATCTGAACGTGCTATCAATCGTAGTATTATCTTTCAAATACGATATTCATTATGTTAGTTCAGTAACTCGAATAATGCGGCCTTGAAACACGTATACGTACTTCAGGGAAACATTTCAATAAATGGAACAATAAAGAGAATATGACACAGTATATTTTAAAGTTATGAAATATAGTGTTTACCTATTAACGAACGAACAATATTTCTCAAAATACGCAACGTGAAACTCCAAAATACCTTAATTCTTTTTCGTATAAATGTGTTTAATTTGATATGGACCATAGAAGATTTTTTCTTATCACACACGTTGGGGTTTATTGCTTCTCACCAATCAATATTTCACTTTAAAGAAGACACATGATGAGGTCCCGTTCAGGTGTTATTAGTCGGTCACTGTTTCTGATCAGATACTGACCGTGGCGTTTGTAAGCAGTGATGTGCACCTAGTTCCAAATCAATTGATGGGATTCGCTTTACCAACACACATTCCACTGAGACATTACAAAATCCTTTCCAAAGATTAACACGTAAACTGTAAATGTAGAATTTCTGACGCTTCCAATTCTGTCGAGTACACTATTAAATGAAATGACTTTAGTTTCACAGACTCAATTCATTTTAAATTTAGTACAAATTTTTTTGTAACTGTTGTTTTTGCCAGTAAAGGCCCTCAGTGGGAGTCTAAACGTTGTACAGTTTAATTGAAAATAATCGATTTTGTAAAACTAAGGCAGTTTTATTTAATAATTATATTCCAGTTCTACCGATGTAATTACAATATGGATCTGTCGAGTAAGTAATTCTCGATTATTATAATGTGAGACTTATCACGCTTGACTTTATTATTTTTACATATATTTCATTTAAGTAATGTAAAATGTTGAATTACGAGATTTTTTCTGTACATCGCTTAAACTATTGGTGAATCGAATTAATTTCTTTCTGTCAGAAATGTTCAAATTGATAGCAATTTTTTGTTCAGCAACAATGATTTTTGGTGTACTCTAGTAGCGAAAGAAGATTATTCATTCACTTAAAAGAGAACGTATTCATAAAAAAAAATTATTCATGCAGCAAAAGGGAACAACTTATGTTATCATTACATAAAAAGGTACATGCATTGAAAGAAGGTTTCAGATAGAGTAAAATATGATCGGTATATAAAATTTTGTAAACATTTATTGTTTATGAAAAGTTTGGTGATATTAGTTTGGTATCAACACCCAGAAATCCCAGAATTATAAAAGTATAAATAATTTACAGTCGAATATCTATTATTAGACATTTTTAACGAATATTGGATTCTGGTGAGAGAGAAGAAATATCGGAAATATTCATTACAAGATCATGAAACCAAAAGCATTAAAAAGTAAGTAGAATGATTGGAATCCGTCTATTTAAGGACATTTTCTTTTCATTTTAACACTGACGTATTAAAGACCCCGAGAGAAATTCCTCTTCCGGAATATTTTAATCAAATGATAGGGCATCGCAGAAGTTTGAAAAGAGTGCGAGGGGTGGTAGAGAGGCCACTGAAAGGACTTAGGGTCTGGGGTGGTGAAAATATTAATAAAAGAGTTTTGCTTATCGAGTAACGTCAATATTTTTAGAGAGATTTCCGTCGGATGCCCTCAAAATTGAGTTAGGATTGATTTCAGCAGAATTCTCACGTTATACGTTAATTATATTATGGAGATAAAAGTTGTGAGTTAGGAATATTCCTGAAGATTTGGTCGAATGAAAATATTTTCAAAATATCCGGAGTATGATGTATATAAAATTATTTTAAAAAATTTGAATGATATTTTTTTCTGCACTAATGACACTATACATTATCCCATACACAGCAGCCATTACAATTGCTACAACATGAATGCGGTACGCAACAATTGTGAAAGTTGAATAAAAAGTACAGATATGTAAGTGATAATCATTTAGCATTAGATAAGAAAACATTTCTCATATGTAATTGAATATTGACGGCGTTTCAAAAAAATATGTAAAGTGAGATTACACCCAAAAGATTATTAATTTATTATTTATATTACTACACAGACACACAAAATTAACAATTCATTAAATTCAAAGACTAGACAGACGTATTTTGTCGCGCAAAATCTTAATCCGGTGCCAGAACTGCTCCATCACGCCCCAGGTTTTGAAAAACACAAAAACCGTCCTCAATACGAAAAAAACGGAAGGAGGTTGGAGGGATTTTTGAATTCGAATTCTGATTCAGTGCGTCAAAAAACATAAGGATTCTTAATTTTAATCTTTGGAATATAACTTTTATTGTGTGGATACTGTGTAATTAAACATTTTATTGCATATCTATTGAGACTAAAAACAGATAAAAAAACAATATAACCGTGTGCTAAGAACATGTCAAACAATGTTCATAGTAAACACTGAAAGATATGAGATAAATAAGGAAGAAGCTTTCATTTTCTACGAGATAGAAGCAGCACTGGAGAGCCCCGCAAACGAAGTGCTTTCGCGATGGACGATGGTTGTCAGAACGACTTTTGTCAATTTAAAAAGTATTATGTCTTTGTATCCAACTTTCTAACGAAGAAACTTTTCGTATGTGACGTAATCAATTTATTGAAACGTTTTGAAGAAAGGTTTTGAAGAAAAAAATACAAAATTAAGGTTTTGAAGAAAAAAATACCTTATTTTCTACTCTATCCGATACGATAATTAAACTTTACCTCAAATTAAACAACTTTTGAAATAAATGTATTACATAGATTATATGGCGATATTGGAAGAAACTAAGATTAAGTGGTATCGTATTTTGTGTTTCTTGCAATTGGTTTACGTTTGCCAACAGAGGGGAAAAGTACTCCGTACAAGGAAATTAATCTACTTATTGAGACGTTCCTCCATGCAAATGAATTCATAGATATGTATAACTGGAAGATAGAATTGGACTGTCTATTTCAGAATTATTCTTGATTCTAATGTATGCGTATATTTACTAAAGAGTGTCATATTTCACAGCAGTTTCGTAATTCATAATACTAGATATCATAGATTGATAGTTTAATCTCTTTATTCGGTTTGTCATATTTACTTCATTATGTGTGCCAACCTTTCGAAGTCAGTTTTTACAAGGTACACTACAATTACATTATAATAATTTTTAATAATATTTTACGTACCTTTAATGAATTATTCTCAGTTTAATCACTCTAGCTGACAACATGCATTCTTAAAATTTATAAAATTTCTAGAAACATTTTGTGAAAGATAACCTTTCACTTGTCAGAATACTATCAGTCTAGCTTGTTTTAGTGAACTGTAATAATCAATAATAATGATGATAAACCTATCCTTGTTGGTTTTCATGTATTAAGATGACTGATATTTGTAAAGGATTTTTATGACTATGCAGTTGAAATATTCTATTTTATTCTAGTTCCCTTGAAAATGAAGTAAGAACTGACTTCGAAACGTTGGCAAACTTAATTATGTAAATATGACAAAATGAATAAATGGATTAAACTATCAACCTATGATCTGTAGTATTATGAATTATGAAACTGCTGTGACTGTCTTTAATAAATATGCGTATAAATTAGAATCAGAATAATCGTAGATATTCACTATATCAATTCAGTAATAATGCGTCCACTCAACATGTATTCACCGATGCCTAACTTGGGTGCAGGAAGTAACCTGTAAAATTAAAAATGACGCCTAACTTCAGAGGCAAACTCAGAGTGTTAGATTTCGAATGACTACTTCTGAAGTTTCGTAATGGGAGCACCAGATACATGTTCGCAATCGATAATTGAAAAATATTTCTTAAGCGCATCACGATATAGTATTCAAATGATAATAGACTGTAAATATATAGAAATTAAAGCATCAGGAGACGCATCTACGTGTTGTTCATAGAAGTGTGTGGTTGTTTCATGCCAGTCTTGAACTGGTTAAAAACGAACTTGAAAAAAACCCTCCAATAGTGAAACACTGATGTACGCCTAAGACAGCACGTTCACCGCCAAGACAACTCTAACCCATGATAAATTTCAGTCAGGTGGAAATGGCAATGAGCCAGGAATCGAACCCGTGATTCCTGTATTGATCGCAGGGGTGTTAACCTCTACACCACGCATTCGCCTTCCCCAACTTCCTGAACCATTTTCACCCAGGCCTAAACACGGAAAATATGAACTCTGAGCTAGTTTGATAACCCAGGAGCAACCGATCCTTAAGGACTGAGAGGATTCGGGGTCGAAGGTTCCGGAAGCGGTAAGCAAACGCGAGACAACCTCACCTCCGGTGGCAGAAGGAGATCATTAAGAAAGGTCGGGAAACTGAGGAAGGGTCGTGTTGCTCCGGTTAATGGAAATCGATGCTACAGTAGCTACTGAGGACTGCAAAGCACATGGACGCGTGTGAGGAGAAGAGGAGGGAAATTGCAAGAGATGTGGGGGGAGAGCGGTGTGTGTGTGTGTGTGTGTGTGTGTGCAAACGACGTCACTGGGTCGACGTGGCGACAAGAGCGATCACCGCCAACGCTCCCTCGGGATCATACGGCGCCGCACACGGCAGCGACGTGAAGCTCGGCGTGGCGTTGATCGATGCAGCCGGAAGCTCCGCTAGTATCTGACGATTGGGTATACGACTTCCGGGAATCACGCTGCTCGAGATATAACGAACAAGTCACGAAGATCGAGAATATTTGAAAAGAGATGGCTGAATTCTTGGTGCTTTGATCATCTCGTTACAACGAGACGTAGCCAGTTACCATATTATGTCTGATTTAATAATAATATCGGGCGCCGAGCTGACTTATTCGTTATAAAAATAATGAAAAGTAAATTTTTTTAAATGAATTCATGGGCATTTTTTCATAACTAATTTGAGAATTTAATTTAATTTGTTTATTTAATGAAAAATGTATCAAAAACAAAAAATGGTTATATATTAGATTTCTCAACATTTAGTATTATTTTAGTAACGGAACAGAGCAACGCTCGCACTTAGTCAATATGAAAATATTTTCTAGTAAATTTGTAATAAAAGAATTCTTATTTTACTGATTAATTAGTATTTCGTGTCATACCGGTACCGATGACATCTTCCAGGTGTCAGGAAGATGCGCCCGCGTTACTGGGAAATGTATCCTTTATCATTTCATAGTAGTGTTGGGCAGCGTAAAACATTCCACAAAACAGTCAAATATGTAGGTGAGCGCCCAGCGGATGTATCTCAGAACGAAGGAGAGGAACTGTGTTTACATCACAGACGAAACCCGATTAAAACTTTCTTGACAAACAATTATTCGCCGTAAAATAATATTGTAAAACAAATTTCCACAATATTGACACTTATACCATTCGATTTCTGGTATTAAAAAACCCCTACATATCAAGTATTGGCAAAACCCCACCATCACTTTAAGAGATTGCAGATTTAAACTTACAATTATTGTTCGTATAGTAAGAGTAAGATATTTATTTTTTCAATAGAAAGGATAAAATGTATGACCATTTAAAGTTAAAAATTTGATGAATAATGTAACGGGAGGAATCGGCTAAGAGGGATTGAGCATGCTGGCAACCTGATGGTATTTATGATTAAATGTGAAATATAATTTAACATCACTCTCAAATACCTCAACACTTATCCGCTTCTTAATACATGTATTATCGTCTGAGCTGTCCATTTTTCATTATACGGCATGCCTAAATATTTAATTTGATTTTGTATCTTATACGATTTAAAACAAATATATTAAAGTAAAACAGAAAATGACTGGTATAAGAAGTATGTAATTCCCTTAATACGTTAATCGTTTTCAACAATTAAACTAGAAATTTGTTCAGTTTGATGTTAAGTTAATGAAAATATGCATCGACATCCTAAATTTCAAAGATACTGATTGAAAGTTGAGTACTATTCCGACTTCTCGTATCTGTTGGGCACTTAGTTTATAAATTCGTAGATTCTTCTATTGCTAATAATAAGTGTGGCGTGCTTTATACTACCCATGAATTCACTTCTATCAAAGTGAAACAATTCAGACAAATATAATTGTTCATTTTAGTAGAATTTAAATAATATAAGGAAGTATATTGAACACAAATATACTTGATTTGTGAAAATGTTATAATAAAAATGTAACGAATGTAATACATGATGATAAATAAATAAAGAATTTCGAAAATAAACAATACGTTTGTTTCATTTCTAATTAAATTTTCTAAATAATCATTTTATTAAATTTTACGAAACAAAAAAAATTAAACAATCAATATTGCCTTCTTCACTTAAAACATATAGACGCAACTCTTATTGATTTTCAGACATAAGATTTGTTATTGAACGATGGCCACCAAATCAGCAAAGTCTTAGATAATAAAATAAATTTTCAACAGTGATATTTCCTCCTCTTCAGTAACCGATTCTCAATGGGAAATGTATTCCTCTATCAAAATAAGGGGAAAGGGCTTCTCAAATAATTCTTAAAATGTGGATCATAGTTTTTCTTAATCGATTAACTAATATCCAAACACCCTAACCCAACATTTTCTGCATCATATCAAAATCGCCGAGACAATGAAAGTAAATAAAATTTGGAATTTCCACACCATATTACCATTAATTGCAGTTTATAATAAGAGACTTACGTTTCTCTAAAATTACATTCGAATTCTTATTTAATTCTACACAAAATTACAGTTACAGCAAAAAGAATACCGGATCCCCTCCGTAAAAAAACCATCTACATTAGATGCGCGTCAGTTCGCATCTATCAAGCTCACCACCCACGTCACAGACGACACGCCAGAGTACTCCCTTCAGCGTTATAATGAGAATATGTGACGTATCCATAATCCATAGAGAAATGCAAATGTATATTCAAGTTTCTTTGATCATATCAGCATAATGTGATTTCCATTTTGAATTTCCTCTCGCGAACCTGCTCCTTAACAAACTTCAATTCTCTAGACAGAGTGAAATAAAAATGCATATACAAGCAATTATGCATATTGATTTATGGACAAAGTCTGAAAATCTTTTTTATTCTCATTAGTTTTTTTTTCATTCAGGCATTAATATTGATGGAGAAAAGTTGTTAGATCAGCAGAGAGATTATTCCAATTGTATACCAGAAGGTTTATATATGACGTGAGAGCTAAACGAAAAGAGCGAATTATTATATATGAGAAGAAAACAATAATGTAATATACTGTGCATTGAACACTTACGATATATGTTTTACGAGACAATTTACTTTAAACATATATTTACCATAACACAGTTTGAGTAAAAAAAGCATGTTTCGGTGGAAAGTGTTCTCTCAGAAAGATGACTTTCAACGCAGATGGCCATACCATCAAAACTTATTCCTCTTTGAGGAAAATCTTCCAGTACCAACCACCTTAGTTTTGCTTGTAGTGTGCAGAATAAAAAACTTTCATGAAATTTGGAAACAGTAATCTCCTTCTTCAGTTCACGTTAAAAGATGGTTTCTCTGCATTCTTCATTGAAAATTCAATTGCAAATAATTTTTATAAATTATTTCACCAATCAAACCCCCTAGGTAACGTTAAAGTCTTCTGTGAGACGACTCGGTCATGCCATGAAGTTACACTAAAACTGAAATCCGTAAGTTTTCTTTTCTGTTTCGAAAACCCTTGAGGTACCTTCAAATGAAGTTCGAAATCAATAGCAAACTGCAAAAACTCTTCCTCGTTGAGCGACCAGAATTAAATATCTAGATCGATCATTCATGAAAGTAGGCATTTGTTCTTATCATTAAAAATTTTCCTCAAAGGAGTGTGACCGACAGACTTTTACAAAATCTGATGGCTCTGAGACTGTCTCCTAACGTCCCTCACGAAACATGAAAGGACTAAGTTGCCAGCCTAGCGGGCATTTCCGAAATTACAAAACTTACTGACGTTTCCATGCATTTCTCCGTCCACATGCTTTAACTTTAGCCACTTCATCTTGAAAAGACAAAAGATAGCGATTATTTTATTTAAAGATGACTAGTTTAGTGGGTAATAAAGAAAATAAAGTGGCTTGTACTACAGTATACAGACAGTATGCGGTTATAATATCCTGTGTTGCATATTGTTAGTAGAAATGTTTTATCAGTTAGTGTGTTCTCAGAGAATTTATATAAAATGAAAGAAAAAGAAATATTAATATTCCCCTAAAAAAGAGAAAACAAATAGAAATAGATGCTTAGAAATAACTCAATGAGCCAAAAAATCACAATCACAGTGACAATCTGCCACAAATTCAACGCTAAACTGAACACAGGACGTCCGGAATATGTCGTCAAATAATCTCTTTCTCTTACGAATATTCTCTGTAAAACACTGATCGTGATGCGTCAATTTTTTTCCTTCACGCTACCAAGTGTTTTAATTGTTTTCTTTACAAAATATGCCTAATACAGAAAAATTCGTAACTAAAATTATACATTGTGATTTTATACGGGAAAACAGATTTTGAGTAAGATGTGAAATAGTTTATCAAAGTATTTTGTGTTATTGACCAAAGACCTACTCAGGTTTGACAAATCGGTTTCATGAGACTGGATTTGTCAGACAGAGGAGTGGATCGAATTATCTCATAAATAATAAAGTAGATCAATAGGTCCAATGATGGGAGGGTGTTATGAATGCACATCCCCCAGCTCTCACATAACTCACACAGACATGTACAGGCATTGCATGGCTAGCAATTTACAAAGATCAAAGTAAATTAATGTCAATGAATTCCTACTATTTCACAATACAGAATAGAAATGAAGAGAAATTAAGAAATAATAAAAATGAATAAATGTATGATCGTTTCATTTTAAAAAATTCAGATATTTCAAAATAAACCTTCATTAATAGGCAACCGTCAAGATGATCATATGATTTTGGTTACACCTTCAACAGCTTTATGAATAAAAAATTCCTGGACGATTAAAACACCTTCAAATTAATACGATGACTAAACTAAACAAAGACTCGGATCAAACGGCAGAGTATTTATTCTGTGGGTGCAATTTTTTTAAAATTATTTTTAGGTCCAAGTTTTTTTTCTAACTTTATAACCAACCATTCTCGGATGCTTATATCAAATCGGTGTTTATTCGGTAGACTTGCACTTATAATCGCCATAACCATAATAGTATTATGAAAACTTTATTGTTAACTTTTCTATTGTTTAAGTAATATAAATACATTTAACCCTTCTACATTCAGATCACATACCTTCGAGGGACGAATCTGAATAAGTATTGGTTCTATACAGTGCTCGCAGAGAGTGAGTGAGAGAGAGAAGGAATAAGGGAGGATTACGAAGACCATGTGAAAGTCGATGACACAATGTCCGCATTACGAGATAGTTGTCTCTTCCTCTCACTGTAGACACGTGGGTTTTTATTCGTATCAGCAAAATCTTAGTATGGATGTTAACCACCCCCATCAGCCAATTCGTAGAACCGGCAGTAAATGACTTGCGAACAGTCACGCACAGAGGGTTCGATCTCTAATCTTTGGCTGAAAGAAAAGTACCTAAAATTAAAATTTCAACGGTTTTGAGTTGTCTTTGCGTGGGTGCCGTGGCATGTCGTATGGAATGGGTGGAGGTAATCCAAGCCACTCCTCACAGTACAACGTGGCAACACCGCGCTTTCGCTCCATTGGTTACGTCTTGTTACATTTCTTTCGCAACGGGGACCATAGTTCGTTAGTTTCCTGCAACATACACAATAACTGTTTATTTCATTGCTGTAACTCCCTCTTCCCAACGATTTTCCCAACCTTCCCTACCATTCATTTCATTTCCCTCTCCTCTTCGTAACCATTCCTAACTCCTCCTCCGCCTCCTCCTCCCAACTATTGCAACCGCAGCAGAAGCCTCGGAAACAAACGCTGCTCGCTAGCAGATTTACTGCTCGCCGCAAGATAGAGTCACAGTCGCAAGGAGATCTCGCTGTCCTTTCCTCCTTTCCCCCTCTCCTCTCGCTTCCCTTTCCTTACACGCCAAAGAGCAAACAAAAGACGGTGGGAAAGCGCCTCGCCGCCTCGCCGCAAGAGGTCGTGGCAGACGTTTGCTGCGTCCGTTCACACAAGAGAATCTGTTGGAGCGCCTCCACTGCGTTGGACGGGCAATTTGTAATCCATAGACAAACGAATGAGTTTGGATCGAAAAATTCTTCTCCGCGAATTATTCTTACTTTCATTCCATCATCCAGAGCAACGAAGTACTTTACAACAAACACGATCTGAAAAGTAAGCGTCCTTTTTTCAGATGGCTTCAAATGTAAAGTCACCTATTTGTCATATTTGTTTGATCACTACCTACAAATTCACACTTTAGAGACGTAGTATATTCACTTCGCTGGCATTCAATCTAAACGACAAGGTTACTCGTTATAGTGAATTAATTAAAACTAAAAGCACATAAAAACATTATGTAACAATATCCACAGTCCAATATATTACTAAACTAAAACGGCACGAGATAATTTCCCAAACTTTAAGCGACAAGCACGAACAGACAAAAGAGTAGTCCTATAGAATGGTATTTATGTATTCTATGATACCGTGAGTATATGTTCATAAGAGTTAATTTATCGATACTTCCTGACGTCATGATTCGCCAGGGAAAACACATTGAAACAGGTTATTCAGTTTCACCACAATTTTTTGCAATCAAAAGTTTGCGTACTGGAGTGTACCGGCACTGATTCCGACATTTAATGTATCTTTTGTGGTATTTGAATCGAATGGTATGAACCACATCGACAATTCAAAGTCGAAACGAAACTCGATCATCCATATACGGTAAATTTTAAGTTACTGCTAATACCATCACACACAAACAAACACATTCAAAGAACACGTCCTTTCGTTTGGTTGCGAGTCATCTCTTTATCATAAAACACTATGACTTATCTAAGATGTTGCTCGTATATCCTTCAACATACAATTGGTTCATTTTTTCCACTTAGACGTTTCTGATTTTCGTTCACGCAGAGTTGTGATTATTCCGAAATATTTGAATCTTCAACTCCTGTGGGACGTACAAGAGTTACGCGTGTCAAGCTTCTTGCATTAATATTCATCAATTAATTTCTCGAACACCTTAACTTTCTTTATTTCTAGATGTTGTTTTATCTAACCTCGTACAACTGGGAAAAATACACTTTATGAAAATAATGTGGAAAATAACACGTAATAAATGGAAGCAAGTTATAATTTCTGATAGAGTAGATGGACGCAATGATAAAGAGGAGATTTTCGTTGTAGATAGTTTGAAACAGAGTTCCTAGTATCGCAGAAAATATACCATAAATGCCAATATTTGAAAGCATATAATTATACTTTTAATGAAATTTAAAAATTCAATAATGTTTGTATTAAAAATGATTCATGCAGTATTTACTAACTTTGAGAAATATATGAATATTCAAATTGCAAATTGTGTGTTTGAAATTAGTAATCGTTTCAAAATTTACCGCGTTTGTTTCAATGAAATAATTGATATGTTAATTAAAGTACGTAATCCTACATTTATTATTCCGTACCTAATAACATTTATTTTCGCTGAGAGAACCCCCATAAATTTTATTTACGCATAAAGTACATTGCGAGCTCGACCTGAATACAACTAACCCAGATTAACCAGATTAGAGTATTATTTTAGTAGAGTAGTTATTTTACCCACATAGCTTTTTAAATACAATGTAGTTTTCCGCGGAATGAGAGCTACGAACATCAGTTCCAACTTGTGCATTTGTTCTTTTTACCTCTGCAGTTCGCTCGCGTTGTATTTTCTACGTAACGAGCCCGGGGCGACGTAACACCGTTGGACAATTGCAAACGTCACCATTTCTTTCCGAAACAATTGCGAAGCAAGGGCGTTAGCGTGTCAGGTGGAACGAGGGAAGCTCAGGAAATGGAATTTAATACTACAATAAGGGCACTAAAATCAGTATCTATATACATTAATACAAAATAGAAAATAATCGTCGAGAACGTAATAAAAGGAAAATACATGCATTAGATAAAAATATAAAAAATTAATTGACCATGATATTCGCAATGCAAAATAATTCAACAAATAAATAAAACAAATTGGTTATTTTACATTACGGTGATATATTCATAATAAATATTCCATGAAACAATAGCTAGAGATAAATTATGCATCTTTAAATTGTATAACTTATCTATAAAATGTGAGGTATGGTACTAATACAGTAATATGCACTTTGTAAATTGACCAGTAAGTACAAACAAATAAAGGATTTAATTTCAAACTAAAAATTATGAAAGTATTAAATAAAATCATTGAGAAAATATTTTATTCATATTATCATATCAAGTGAAGTTGACGTATGAACTATCCACAACTTATCTAAAATAAATTGTCATTACGAGCGAAACATTTGTTCCACGAACTGTTTACTTTAGATTTATATATTAGGATAAGTTTTTGAGATATTGATCAACATCCATTAAGGTAATTTACGTTATAAATATAGAAATAAGTAAATTGTATAAATCTTAACTTAAATTAGTTCTTGTTAAAATACGTTAAAAAGCAAATGGTGATAATTGAAATGAAAGATATATTTTAATTGTGCACTATATTTGTATCCTAATACATTTTTATTAACTAAACTATGAATAATAAAAAGAATTGTTGATTATTATTTATTATCGTTTTACAACATGAAGTATATAAATTATAGAACATAAAATTACAGAAACCTGGGAATGCAAGTATCTATAACATTTTAACGCATAATGAGTTTAATACGTGTTAACACGATTCATTAAGTAGAGATTGCATTGGAGAGCATTTACGCAAATGTAATGAATCTTCATCAAAATGTGATTTCGTCACAAAATAAACCTCTGAATAAATGTAATTATCGAAGTAATGATGAAATTTAACTTTTGGGTAACTTCGATAAGCATTTTAAAAGATCGCTCTCACCTTGGTTACAACTTGTTTCTCAAACTTCTTTACTATCGACTAACCACGTGTTGATCCCATCTCCCGAAGAGCTTTAGAAGTTTGAATGAAATACTCTTCGGTCAGTTTCACAACTTCTCTCGAGGGCAAATATGACGAGCATCGCGTAATTCGACCTAGTAAAGTGCGGAAAGTACGATGAGAGTAAGGGACTAAGAGGTCAAAGATCACCCTCGGCTAAGGTCCTCGAGCGTCTCCTTAATGAACCTTTGATCTTAACTGAGGACGCATAAGTACGGGGACCGTCCCACGAAAATTCCTTTTCGACATCCTGCATTGAAAAGGATGGAGCATTCTGCTCATGCACCTTAAGTACATTACTAACTTTCAAATATCGTCCTATGCTGACCCTCAATATGTCAACATTCACCCTCAGTTGACCCAAACCAGATGTCACTGGGAAACGAGTTAGATTTAATTTTATTATTATTATTATAAATTTATTTATTTGTACAGCAACTCTTACCCCGTACCTAAGATAGTCAATACCTGGGATTAACTTGTTCGTCTTTTCTTCATCCTCTATTCTTCATTATAATTTCACTAACACAAAATGCTCACTAACAATCAGCTGAACTTAATTTTAATCATTGTTGTCAAAACTCTTCTTGCCATCGGTACTTGCTTTAAAACCTTGTCGGGGACGTTCGTTCCTACGATTGGGGGATATTGAGTAAGATTTAATTTTATAGACATCGGGTGCGAGAACTGTGCATCGCTTCAGCGTAAAACATTCCACAGAGCAGTTAAAAGACATGACCTGATCGCCCAGTGTAAATACCGCAAACAGAACGGTCCTCGGCGTAAAAATACATCTTCGTATTCCCAAATTCTCTTCTGGTATGAAGCAAATGTTTTCGGTTTAGCGCGTAACACTGTTAGCGGAGGTCAGCTCGTGGGACGCACTCTATAGTTAACCTCTTGCGAATGCCATGAACGAGACTGCAGCGCTGCCAGTTGGTCTTCGTTCGCACCCTTGGGGCACTCCTCACTTTGCCGCGACGCCTCCTATTCACTGCGGTGATTAATTCTGAGGTTTCACGCCACCTAGGGGAGGTATGTACTTCATGCCTTTTGAATATTTGATACACGTTTCAGCTCTTCGTCGGTACGGGGGAAGACTTCCTGTGCGCCGTATTAATATATGAAAGCACCGTTCCGATCAGAAATAAATGTCATTAATACCATTCGACTCCTACTACACACTTCAGTTTCATTTAAGTTATTTTAATATATTCATGAGTGTCATATTCCCTTTTCGGATAAATTTAATATGGAGCGATATACACTCGCTGACATTTGCATAAAGAATAGTATTTCATATGCATTAAAGCAGAACCTCCTCGAATCATAAAATAAAGTCATTTACATTTTTCACGGGACAGTGTTCTTCAGATACATGCCGACTAATGAAAGAAGTTGGTAACAAGATGAATGTATTAGTCAGGAATTAAAATAGGAGATCGCACAAAACGAGTTTCTTAAAGCTAAATATAATCCGTTTTCCATTTAACAATTTCAAATAAATCTCAGCGGTGGATTCAAAGAAAAAAAAAGATTACTGATCTCAAACCAAAATTTAACGAATTTCTTTCATAATTATGACTTGGAATGCTTATGATCACTTCTTGGAAGAAGTTATGTAAGAGAGAAAACACAATGTACTAGCAATAGAGATTTATGGTTTGAGTCATAAGGTAGAAGTGCTGTTTATAATCCGATGGCATATACCAACTGCCAAATTTCACGTTCACACAATGCTCATATAATTAATCATCAATGACTCAAAATTATTCGCATCAACATTTCCGCAAATTTTACTTTTTCTAACATACTTGGAAACATTTTAGAGGGAATACAATGGGTATCACATAGTTATTTTTGTACGTAAACGAAGACGCAGAAATGATCTCGGAATTTTTCTCATGACGAAAGTAGGACTTGCACCAGTGTTCAATAAGGTAGATAAATGTTAAATGAAAATACAAGATATGCTATTTTTGCAATTTCCATAATACTTATTATTGCCCGTTGTTAAAATCACTTCTGTGCAACTTGATCACAATTTTGAAGAAAAAAACGAACATTTTTGAACATTTTTATTTTATTCTCTTTTTGTTGGGGTTGGGTAAATAGATAAATTGAAGGGTGTAAGTATGATTCACAGATAGTATTACCAACATTTATCAGGAATGTGAAGCTATTTATAATAGTCAGAAACCATTTTAAGAGCACCTTTCATCTAAAGGACAAGTGGAGATATAAATTAAGCACAGCAAGGAACTTTCAAACGCTATGTGTCATGTAGATAACAACGACAGTCGTATTCATCGCGTATATTTATTGCCTTCGTGCGTGTAGAAGAATAATACGAGCCGGATTCCCTCTTCCCATGGTTCTGTTAGAGCGTGCATGTGAAGGGTGACGATATTTGCCGAAAAGAGATTTGTTTGAACGTACATGGAAATAAACACTAGCTGCAAATACCCTTCTTGAACATTCCTGTACCGATTATTTTCATGAACAGAGCCAGAATCACAAAGAATGTACCCAAAGAACATTTGGAAATATTTTTGATCAAATTGGGTTTTCTAAAAAAGGTACATAAAGGATAGTAAAACATGGCGAATTTAATTTCTTTTAGAATGCACTTTCTGTATTTCAAACAATTTTGCAGCTTATTGAACCTTTAATATATCAAATAAAATAACTACTTACAATTAACAATCTAATATACCATTAAAATCCGTGATACACGATATTTTTCTCTCGTAGCATAGGTACAATTCAGTTATCTAAAAGTTTGTGGACGTGTAAATTATAACAAAAAATCATCGTCAAATTCATTGCGTTCGTATATAGTAACTTCTGTAGTATAAAATAATAATATATTTGGAATATGTTTCCGATCATAGAAAATTTAAACAATACAGTATTTTTCAAAAATATTTATATACAAATGATCTATGTTAAATTTTAAAAAAGCATAATTCGGTATTTCTGATTAATTTCATAATCAATTATTGTCATCTGCGTCTAACATATCTCATTACAACAAAAATACTTTATTGGTACAATTTATTAGTAATTAGATTTGTAGTTAGTTTATAATCTGTAAAATTAATTAAAATGTAATTATAAGAATAAAAGTAATTATCATTCGAATCCCAATTTGTGTTGATAAGTGGGACAAATAATTATACATAGACAATTACAGAGCAGATTTGAATGGAATAAAATTGGCATTACCTAATCACGAAAGACAGATAACTGTAATAAATAGATTAGAAAAACGTTCACTAATAGTTCAGGTAGTAGTTGCAGGTCAATGGAGGAGGAAGCCATACATTGACTGGCTAAATAAAGTCGCGAGTGCGGGTTTTGCATGGTTCAGACTTGGGGGTTGGAAACTAAGAAAATCGAGAATTCTATTGAATCATATTTGCCCACTCTGCAAAGAATATGAAGACTGGATACATATCTTGTTACGATGCGTTGCAACTGAACGATTTAGGAAACTTTGGCTACGGGAGGGAAACTTTGGGGATAGACCGCGAGATGTAACGTTAGGTATCGAAGTCATGAGGGATAATCGATCACCGGTTGTGCAACTCCTTGGAAATTTCTTCAATAAATTAGAGGAAAGACAGATAAAAGAATTGCTGAGTTAGAAGTAGGGAATGATTCTGCTGACCTTCCTTAATTCTGTTACAGGTCCCTTAATTCTGAAGGTTGATGAAATGAAAAAAGATGATTGAAAGAAATGAAAAAGTGAAATGAAGAAACGAAAAAGTGATTTGTAAATATGTAATGATGTGTAATATGTATAATACTTAGACGGAGTATTGTGTAACTCAATATATATGTGTAAATACATAAGAATATGTAAATATGTTCCTTGTCCTGACCATTGGTTATCCGTGGTGCTTAACGAACACAGCAGTAACCGTAACATTTTAATTCTATTATATTCATATTTAGGTTAAATTACAAAAATCAAACTTTATTTTGTTTCGTTAACACAATAATGTTTTACTAGATCGTACACGATTATGACTGAAAGTTCGGATAGCGTAACTGGCACGTTTCTTATGCCTGAACACCAGGATATTGTAAACGAAGCCCACGGCACCTACAGGGTCAAATCACAGGCGAACGGACCCTCAGCCCCGCCAAAACTATGCTATATTGTAACCATATTGTAAATAACAATTTAAATCCTTTTCAATTCAAAGTAACATTTATTGTTTAGTGTGGTTCTGATATATTTGTATCGAAACCTGTGAGTCCATACGAAAAAATATTTCAGTCTTATGAACCACTGGTTTACCTTTCCAGTAGAAATTCGGAATGAACTATCCGATATGAACAATAGTATTACACTGAAATTATTATAGTTATTCAGTGGCAAGCTTGTTCATTAGCCATGTTATCTCGGGACTCTACGTTTGTTTTTTGTTTTTTAATTTTCACCAAATATGAATTTAACCTAATGTTTCATATATACAGGAAGAATGAGTGAGACACTTTACTTATTTCTACATAACTTTTACGTTTTTAAATATATCGACGCAATGTTTCGTATGAAGTTACCGTTTATGTTTACTACAGACCCATGTTACGTGCCACACCATTTTGCTTGGTATCCTTAGTGTGTTAGAACGAAAATTACGCAAAAATCAAAGGAATTAAACACACTTTAAGATATCATGAAAGACACATCACCGCGGACTGAAAAGGCTCAAAATCCCGCTATGGAAGGAGAGATGAAAATATCCCCTGTTCTCAAACTTCTGGCGCTTTATCATGCCCTTATTAAGGTTTGAGTTTCTCAAGTATGTCCAAACATTTTCAGAGAAAAAAAAAACATCCAAGCCTACCCTGACTTTTAGGAATAATAACCCGCTTCATTCCGTTACAAACAATTGAACTCCGTTCAAAAATGTATGTTTTCAACATTTAAATCGTTTGAATTCTATCAATAAGCATTTCGTTTTAAATAAAAAGAAGAAATAGATTCCATTCAAAAACTTCCGGTAATGCTCCTGTCTAGAGAGCGGTTACATGGGGGAGAGAAGCTGCATGTAATAAGTCAGCATTGTTTAGGTGCACGTCTGTATACCAATTTTTAATCAGATAACCTCGTTTTTTAAAGATCCAAAATAGAGAAAAACTCTAATACTCTGTTCATCTATTGAACCTTCGCAGCTATTGAACGGTTAGGGGTCGAATCGATACGCGTATGCTGCAAGAAGGACACTGCTTTTAAGTCTGTAAACATCGACGGGAATATCACTGCTACTAACGGAACGAACTCTATGGTTGGAGATGACGGTACGTAATTAACTAAGGATACTCCTGTAACGTATTATATCCGCGTTGACTGATGACAAGATGCCAATTATTCACGAAACTTGGGATAATTCACCAAAGTATTATTAATTAAATATTCATTCTACTGATTTTTTAATATTGAATAAGGTCAATTATTTTCTGATTTGTAAACTTGATAATAGTTTACATTGTCTTTTGGCTCTTTCTTTGACAAGAGTCGCATTGTCTTCAGTAACTTGATGCGGCTGCCATTTCCGTAAGAACAGTATTTTCCTTAGGATTTGGTGAAA
The DNA here is from genome assembly GCA_002313205.1 of Laupala kohalensis. Taxonomy (NCBI): domain Eukaryota; kingdom Metazoa; phylum Arthropoda; class Insecta; order Orthoptera; family Trigonidiidae; genus Laupala; species Laupala kohalensis. The sequence continues at coordinate 113,470 of NNCF01128891.1, read as the reverse complement.
TTGTACTTCTAAATGCCGAGTAAAGAATGAAAATCTTAATGTAATTGCGTTCCTATTATCTTTTGCTGTTTCCGTAGATGTTTTTCGCTACGTTAAACCAGTACTTTTTTAAGAATATACAAAAAAACAAACCCGGGAAAGTTTCTCCATATGCAGCCACAGTAATTTATTTAAAATAAAATAATTCAAAACTTAGCACTGTAATAGTATGAAAATTCATCGCCGCTGGATAGGAAATGCTTCATACTATCATTTGAAACATTTTCGGGGGGTACTTACGCCTACTCGCACTGACGGATGATATACCTTAATAGAGTCTCCTTGTTGAGTAAGCAATCCGCAACACACTCTTTCTGAACGGGTGGCATTCGTCATTGAATTCAATAAAGCACATATTTATCTTTTTTTAACACCAACTCTATCCACACAGCAAGAGAGTGATTTTATGAAATCCTTTTTGATAAGCAAAGAAAGCACAATACATGAAACTCCTCATATCTACGGATAGAACTCTAGAAATTCCTTCCTTTTCGATGAGTTGGAAAAAATATGAAAATGTCGGCATCGAGATGGGAGCTTCGCGTGACCCACCATCGTGATTGGCGGTCCTCTCTATCAATATCGTTTATTTTGTCCTCTTAATAGGTGTCACGTATTTTTGCTGCCTCACAATATAGAAGTGGTTTCTAATCAATACAGATCGATAACAATTGGACCCAAAACATCACTTAAAATTCTCCCTCTGGAGACGGAGAAAGTAAATAATGGCGGATCGATTCAGCAGCAAAAGAAGAAAAAAAAGAATGAAATCGTTTGATTTTCACGATCCAGTTCAGTTCAACGTACAGAAGGAACTAAAATACTCTCTTAATTATAAAACATTTCTCATTAATCTGTGTGCTTCTCTACAAACTATGTGTTCTAAGGAGTGAGGCGTAGTTTGTAGTGCTGAATAAGATTTTTTCGTTCTTTCAAGATTTTTGCATTGTGTTTAAAGTACACTTTATCTTTAAGGTTTATTTGAGTCACTCATAAGTTCTTTTTTTTTTTATCCCGCGAATTTTTCTTCTACAATCATTCAATTACCCAGGCACTTACAAAACAAAAATTTGGTCTGTTCGAAAGACAAAAACCTACGAATACATTTGTATTTTGGCGCATTGAATTCGAATACGGGGACATAAATGCCGCTGTCCGTTTTCTAAAATCGTAAAAAACACCTTTTAACACAGAAAATAAACATGTGCCCCCAAAATTGTGTGACATCCTTGTGTACACATGCACATCCCTGTGCATCCTTTTGTATTTCTAAGTGCTGAATCCGAATTCAATATTGCTTCATCATCCCCCACCACCACCACCACCACACACACACACAAATTTTGAAATAAGTATTTTCTCTAATGCAGGACGCTTTTTCGTCATTTAATAAAATTGAGGGTGATGTATTGGTTTTGTACCCGTATTTGGATTTATAACGTTAAAATACATAAGAATACGTAGGTCTAGTCTTTGGAACAGACCATTTTCTTATTTTTGTATGTACGTGTTAATCTCAGGATATTTCTTTTGTAAAGGGGTATTGAATGAGTATTTTTTAATATTTAATATTCTTATATTTGAAATTTCAATATACCATTTCCAATGGATTACAAAGTATAATCGATAATACACACAGCACAGTTAATTCTGTTGGAACACTGAGTGATTATTTCTACGCCGTACTATTACTATTCTTTATCATCTCCAAAAGTCGAAGTCGTAGTAATTTGTACGATAATGAGTTTTGCCTAATGAGACTGTTTTTACTTGCGAAGGGCTCACGCCAAAACACCTCCAGCTTCTTTAATTTTCCTTTTCTACCTTCGTTTCCTGCTCAACTTTATCAGCGTCATTGATTACTGAATCTCTTCCTTGTTGGTTGCTTCGCTTTGAACCCCTTTTGTGCCATTGATCAGTTCCATTTTCCTCTCTTTCTTAGCATTCAGTAATTAGTCAAGTGCATCGTTTATCAAGACTTATGTTCTAGTCGTAGAAGAAATGAACATCAAAGTTTGTAATTGCTTCAAAATCTTAAAGACTATGTAAGGAATGTGTCAAATGTAAAGAACAACATTGATTTGAACATTTTCTTATCTTCATGGATTTATTATTACCATACAATACATGAGATATGAAGAGAAAAATGAGTGTTGCCAATTGTTACTACTTGTTTGTTATTCTCCTCACTTATTCGAGAAAACATATTCATATAAGTTGTTTTAAAATGAAGAACCTATATCAGAAATCCGCCTCTACCCGAAATTGTTATAAGTTATTTAGTTTTTGTTTTTGAAATTGTTACAAGTTATTTAAAAAGTATTACAGCAATGGCGTGATAAAATACAAGGCGGATATAATTTTTATTAAAATAAATAAATTATTTTACAGTGTAGAAGCACTGGTGCAGGAGGTAGTTTTTAACCGTGGATTTGAAGATGTACAATTTCATAATGTCTTTTATATTCTTGGGCAGGGAATTATATAGAACGATTCCCGAATGATATGGTCCTTTTTGGTAAAGAGTGGTTGACACTCTCAAACGATGAATATTATTACTATTGCCAGTATTGTGTTCATGAACGAGACAGTTTCGTTTTTTTCTAGTTTTTTTTGTGGGGCTTTATGGCTCATGTTGACATCAAAGGTCATTCGAACCCTAAAATTCTGTACAGGTAGGGAAAATGCAGTTACGCACTAGGGAGAGACAACATGAACTCGCCGAATGACTCAACCATACCCAATAAAAACCCTCCTGATTTACAACATACCAAAACATATCTCAAAACCAAATATCAAAACATTGAGGACAAAAAATGAGGGGGGGGGCAAAGAATAAACGGGAACAAGAAATGAGAGGTAGGACAAAAAATGAAAGGGAAGAAAAAAATGAGGAAAATGAAAGATACCGTAGCCTTAATAGCATTGGGATCGAAAAGAGCAAGGGGTTGAACAAGGAAGGTCAGAAAATAGAAAGGGAGGAGCCTCCAACAAGTAAGTGTAAGCAATGCCAGACTTAGCTCGGGGCCCCGTGTTTGTCAAACACGTACTTACTAGGTGTAAGTCCCCTGGGGGGAGACGAGACTGTTTCGGATGAAGCAAGAGTGGCACTTCAGTAATTCGGTCTTAACAAACACGACCGTTTCATAAATGTAAATGCACGGAAGTGTTAAGATATTTAATTCCTTGAATAAAGTTTTACAAGGGTTTCGGGGGTGAGATTTACAAATTATCCGAACTATCCTCTTCTGAATTCTGAAAGTTTGAATGCTCTGACCGGAAATGCCCCAGAAAGTAATGCCGTAACGTAAATGGGAGTAAATGTTACCAAAATATACGCAACGGGAAATACATGGAATAACTATGTTAACTAAGATTCGGATTTGTTAACACAATTTGCTTAATTGGGAATTAAGATTGCCAACGTGACTATTCCCTTTGAGGTTGTCTTCTGTAATACGGTTTTGTGCGTTCTGTAATACGTTTCTTGAACGCAAAGAATATTAAACCAGCTGAAATTCATCGTTAACCTGTAGAGAATTATGGAGAAAATGTAATGAGTGATGAATGATGGTTTGGTTGAAAAAGTGAATGATACAATTCGTGAAAACAGCACAACACAAGTCCTCTCATCGCTGTTCTCACTCGGCTGAACTCCTTTCCAGGAGGCTCCTACGATATACGATCCGCTAAGAGTTCAACAATTGGGGAGAAGATAAACAGTAAGATTAAGGAGAAAAACATTATCGCTTAAATTGTCTAGCCTGCAGGCGACGCTGTTACATCATGTCACTCCAGAGTCAAAACAACTGTCGACGGTGTGGAGGCTCTCACGACCCCCAAAACAATCAAAAATTCGAAATAATGTTGTCAGCACAAACAATCATGTGCACTGTGTTCTGGGAGTGACAGGGCATTCTGCTTGCTGAGTTCCTTCCCAGGGGTGAAACCATCAATGCGGTACTATACTGTGAAACACTGAGAAAACGCAATTCATAACAAAAGGCGTGGAATGCTCAGTCAAGGCATTGTGTTGCTTCATGACAACGCACGTCCCTATTGTGGTGTCACTCAAAACGTTTTTCAACAATGCGGTTGGGAGTAGTTCAATCACACTCCTTTCAGCCCCGATCTCGCACCTTCTGACTACTACTTGTTCTTAAACTTGAAGCGTGATTTTGGAGGAAGGTGCTTTGACAGCTATGACGACGCAAAATCAAGTGTTCAGCAGTGACTGTCTTCACTGGCATCATCTTTCTATGAGGAAGGCATAGAAAACTTGGTTTTCCGCTATGGAAAATGTCTGAACAATGGTGGCAACTATGTAGAAAAATAGTTTAAGAAATGCACTTTCATGTAAAAATAAATTTTGTTTAAAAAAATGTGTTTCTGAGTTTTTTTAACGGTACTTACTTTCCGGACACGCGTTGTATGTTCTCAAAAAAATTTATTTCAACAATGAAAAGTTAGACGTTATTTGTGTCTATTAAATAAACGTAAAATTTAAACAAGATAAAATTTCACCCATATAAAATATTTTTAAAAATTATTCCAGAAAAACGATAAAGTAAACAAAACCTTACTTTTTTTGAAAAATCAAAGTCTGAGGCTTAAAATATTGAATATGAAAGGTCAAACATGATATTAAAAATTATTTATAAGAGCATTTTGAACTTGTTTTGAAGGAAAATATTTACAGAAGTGCGCAATATATCATATAAATTTTTACTTTTACTTTGATATAACCTAAAGATACCTTCTGACGTAGCTTCCGATAAATTGAATAGAGAACTCGTAAGAGACGGGTTTCAAAGGTCTCCGTTTTTCTCCGGAGTTTTGTTTCTTAGTTTTGTCGTTACAAGAAAATTTAGAATTCGAATAACGGAATTGCACATATCTGTAAAAGTTTTGCAGAGTTGTTGAACCGGAGGGTGTCTGGTTCCCTGGTGAAATACGCGTCCTGTTGGAGACACAAAGTACGCCGTGATCTCACATCCCACGATTCCTTCCAGTGTTCGCTCGACAACCCTCCTTAGTCTTCCACCCTCCAACCCCCTCTCGCACATCTGTCCCGACGTTTCACCACCCGCTCGCCATACAGAGTTTTCCTTTCCAATCTTGTATCCGAGTGCCCAATGCGATTCCCAATATTTTCCTTCTTTGCTGCAGAGATCGAGTGGTTTCAGCGAGAATCAATCTCCACGCTGCTGCATCCAACTCGCAAAACTTTTCACGCTTCTCCCCTTCTCGTCTCCGAAACCATAACCACTTTCCGAACAAAAAATACGACTTATTCAACAAAAATACTTAAACGAAGAAAGAAAAATTTGTATCCGCGATAATTTTAATGCTTCGTATAATTCTAGGAGTGAGTATTATATAACATTTAAATAACATCCACGTTTTGTTTAATGATTTGTTAAAAAAGGCAATTTAATGTAAAGTAATTAAATAAATAATTGAAAACTTACGACTTTTTATATTTATTTTATTTATATATTATTCGTCCATAAACGTTTGTAAGTTGTCAACTATTTACATAAATAGATTATATAATGGACTTTAACCGTAGTATAATTAATGTAAAGTAATATGAGATTTTTGTTCACTAAAAAAATGAGTCGAAGAGTAAAATGTGTGTAGGGCATCGAACAAATAATCAACTAATCTAACAACTCTAATCAATATAACGGTACGTTGTTTATACCACATTGTGTTTCTCTTGTGTATGATCTTATTAGTACTGAATCTTTTGTTCAAGATAACGAGGTACAAAAATGACCAATATAACATAAGGCGTAATTCAAAAGAAAGTAGGATGGAAGAGTTATAACCCTGTCGGCTGTGGCTTAGCCTCTGGATGGGGAAGTGAAGGTTATATTGATGATTTGGGTTCTAAGGCCGTAGCGGATTCCGGGGCTTCAGTTCGGGAATTGGAAGGTAAGAAAGCTTAAGTCCATAGACGGGGTGATATTTTGCGCTTTCTGCTGATATATATCAACGGACACTTCCTACTGGCTTACTTCGTAACTAAAAGATTACGGAGGGGGGTAGGGAATGGAGATATAAAAAGAAAAATNGGGGGGGGGGGTAGGGAATGGATATATAAAAAGAAAAATTAAATGATACATTAACAGGATTAAAAATTTAGATTAAACCAGGAGTCCACTGTGAGGAGGCGTAGGGTCAGAACGGTTTCTTCATCATACGTGCTATTATTATTATTATTATTATTATTATTATTATTATTATTGTATGTATTTTCGTTTCGGCCAACGAGTACCAGTAAGGCTCAGTTATTTATTTGAGTTTACTCACTAGACTCATAGTTCCACTTCTCTTGAGCTACGATTCCTAGAGAAATTCTTAGGTGCACTCTTCCCGGTTAATATGAACCGTCCTCAGAATGGCTACTTTTTGGACCTCAGATAGATAGGTCTCTCCAGGAATTTTATGAAGATTGTCTTCTGCATATTTACTCACTGTTCCCGTGGCTCCGATAATAATAGGGCAGACTTTTGTCTTCATTCCCCGCATCCCTTGACATTCAATAGTCATTATTGTTATGCTCCAGAGGCGTGAAAGCGAGTCGAACCCTGGACTCATGAATGAAATACAAAATGAATTCTATCTTCAAAGAGTAATTATATACAAAATAACCTCAGATTTTATCAAAGATGGTAAATAAGAATTAAAAACTATTATAGTATATAATAAAACATATCTTTTAAATGTATATTCAATATTGATTTCATGTTACACTAAACGGTATGATAGAAAGAAAATATTTTATTTCAAAACAATCATCATTATCAAACAACTGCAAACACCTCAATTTCTAACTCATTTTCTATGAATTTAATTGACTCAAATTACAATGAAAATCGATGCACTGTGAAGCTCTTGACTAAAAAAATATGCAATTATATTTGTATCCGGCATTCTAGTCGCGACGCGGTAAAGATCGGAAATCACCCCTTGTTTTACCAATAAGAATGACACACTATTGTGTATACCTGGGGATACACATGCTTACAAGACCTCCCACCACATGACTGAGGTACAGCCATGAAAAGAGTAAAGCTTTGCAGGGGCGATGCCCCAAATACGGTTCTGGAGCAAGTCCATTATTTTAGATAGTTTGACAAATAAATAATCAGGAAAAAGTAATATTTGGAATCAAGAACTAATAAAAACGTTTTTTTTTTTTGCAAATTGTCTTTCCCAAATGCATAATTTTTTTTGTAATATCTATTTATTGCTTTCGAAAGGAACGATTCATTGAAAAATATATTTTAGATTTTAAATGAAAAAAAAATGTAGGTAGCAAATAGCACTTGAACCTTCAATAATACACCACAGTTATTAACATAAATTATTTTCTTGTTATTTTCTTTTATGTCCACTCCTGCATAGTAAGAGGCCACTTTTGAGTTGGTAATTCCCTAAGATATCATTACAGGCAACTGTTGTCCAGAAACCGTGTCATGAAGTTTTCTTACGGCAAAATGAGTGTATTATCAGAAGACATTGAGCGCCGTCAGTGACCAATTACGAAGATTATGCTCTTAAAATTCGATTTGTGCTGATCGATAAACTGCCTTGTAAAATCGAATAAAAGTTACGTTCTTATAGGCTTGGGCAAGAGGGTGACTAAGACAAATTATAAACAACATGCTCTTCCTAGATAAATAAATAACCACTTACGACCAATTTTCGAACGATCAATATTTTTCTTGTATACTATTTCGACACAACGTGAAAAATGTAAAATGTCGTCCAGTGTAAAATGGTCGTAAGTAATTATTTCTTTCTCTTTATTAAATATTCAGCGTACAAAGTAAATAAATAAATAAATTTATTATCGGAAAAGCAGAACAAACTGCGTATGAATACGTGAAGGACAATAAACTAATATGCTCTCCGGAAGTAAGCAAAGGACCATCTCATCAATTCCTATCAAGGGCCCTACGAAGAGGCGGCTTTAACATTTTATCACAATCCTAAGATAAGAAAAAATTGTTCTGTACATGTTACAATAATAGAATTTTTTAATAAAACACAAAAATCTATTTTAAAAGAATGCATTATTATCAAACTATAGATTATTCGGAAAATATTGTTTATAAAGTAGAATTAGACGTACTTTACCTGTTGGAACGCGATTGCCCGTCACTTCCAGGAATCGTCTAGGACAGGATAGGTGTCTTTAACCTCTCCTAGATCTTTCCGATCTCATATGTACATCGTTGGTGTTTGCTAATGTTTACATACTAACCGAAAAAAATTCAGTGCATTTTGAAATAAATCCAATCTAGTAATGTCAGGACAATTTTTCGGAAATTTGATGGAAATATCTTAAGGATTGATTTAGCGAAAAGGATTGTAGAAGCATTGTGTAACTGAAATCCAGAAATGAATCGAGTTCTGTAGACAACACAAATGGCAAGAGTTTTGAATCTATGATTTATTCCTACCTTTTTCTCTTCTTCTTTACCTTACCTCTTTTTCCCTATTCCTTAGGAGTCGGAGACGGGGATGATATGATACCTCTTACTTTGATTCGGCGGGGGAATTTCTAGGATGTTGGATGCCCTTCCTGTCGCACCTCCCCGAGGTGGGTGATTCATGAATGACATAAGGATGAATGATGGTGAGTGAATGTTGTGGTGGAATGATAGGCAGGGGAAACGGGAGAACCCCGAGAAAACCTGCCGCGAGCACCGCTCCGTCCACCACCTCGGATTCTACTTGGATCGGACCGGGTTTGAACCGGCGTCCCCAGAGGTAGAAGGCGAGCGCGTTACACACTGCGCCACGGGTCGCCCCCTATGAATTATTCCTACGATGAGTTCAAATTCTCATTTGAATTCTCATTCTGATGTTTCTCACGATTCTCATTTTTGTACAATAATTTTTTAAAAATAAGTATAATTTTGTATACTGATTGACGGTATTTCAATGTGAATGTTTTAAAAGATACACGATTGTCTAATAAGGGTAGTGAAAACTTTTGGAATTCAAAGTAGCAAGCTTCACAACTTACCCATCAAGTGCCTTCGTATCACGACATTATCTTAAATTACATAAAAGCGAGTACAACAATAGATAATCCAGCAATTCAACAAATCTAACGTCTCCTTTGAAAATAATATTGGAACATTGTATTAATTTTTTATTATTCAAAAATATGAATAGATTTATCCTTTCACTTTAAATATAATATTAGTGAAACGTAGGTAAAATAATTTTTATTACTTGAAAACGGTAATATTGCTAATACCTGGAAGTCGATCACTGCAATCAGTTAATTCGAAACTAAATAACGAATTCGTTCCATTAATAAGAATATACTTAAATAATAATAAACTACAGTATTTATCCCGTTCAACGTATGTGTTGATATCACTAACACCTGTGGAATGTACATTACCCACGTAAGCTCGGTATTAAAAGTCAACTTTATTGCTCTAAAAGTTACGCCAAATTATTCATGTTGTACATTTGTCTCGCCTTTTTACAAATTGAGTCAATTTTTGATCTCTCTAAATTCCAACTAATATTTAACCACTTATAATTGTAAACCACGAATCAGTCCCATTGTTAATACTGAATTTGCTATCAGAAATGGATAATGAACTTATATAAACTAATCTGATGTATTTTATTGGTAATTCCTTTTGCAAACCAGCTATAGGGATGTTTTAACGCAACACGGATTAATTAATAAGAAAAATAGTCCAAAATGTTCTAGAAAAAAATAATTAAAAATGTAAGTCTTATTGTATATAATTTGGAAAATTAGCTCCTTTAGTTAAATTAGAGCACCTATATTAACAAGAATCGCTCAAAAAGTTATTTCATGAGCAACAGTTTTTGTGCTCTAAACGACAAAAAAAAACGGGACTGCAATAACTGGAAATGGTGACAATCTACGAAAAAAAATGTTCTTCACATGGTTATATGTGTGATAGCATGATAAAATAAATGGCGCTTCTATGTTGCTCATTGTTTTATTGGTATAAAGCTTTTTCGGCTGCATAGCAGCCATCGTCAGTAACATACACTGAAAAATATAAATGTACATAAAATGACAATAATAAAAATAGAAACATAATATGAAAGTATACAATAATTGGGTGAACAGTATCGAAAGAAGTGTTTTTGTGGTTGTTGTTGAAATAAAGAAAGGAAAGAACAATGAAAAATGAATAAAAGAAAACAAATACAGAGTGAGCAAACCGACAAAATTACGTACCTGAGTATTGAGGAATATTTTTGGCGAATGCGCAGAGTACGCCGAACGGAGGTCATTATATGGAAAGTGATGTGGTGTTGCGTGGCGTTTGGGGGGAAAGGGGCTGTCGGAGTTTTCCAGGAACTGGCAGCAGAAGACGGAAAGAATTTCCAAGGGTTTTAACTGTTGGGAATGGGGTGTAGTGTCCTGGAGAGTTGGGGGTGAGAGGGAAGGAATTTGAAGACTAGTTTCATGAGAGGGGAGTGAAATTCAGGGATTTGTTCATTTAATAGGGAAATGTTGTTGTTTTTTAGAATAGTATGGATATGTAAAATTTCTAATTTGATCCGGGGTCAAAATCTATTTTCTACTTCTAAATTATAAAAATCATTTTCAATGTTAAATGTGTGTGTGTGGTTATAAGTACTTGGTAACTGCTTTTTCGACTTGCTGATTATTATTATTATTATTATTATTATTATTATTAAACGTAAGAATTAATTTTGATAATTACAAACTTCTTCCGGAAAGATGACTTGATTTCTTTTTAATACTAAATTAGTAACAAAATTACACAAGAGTGTCGTATAGTTTATTTTGAAAACGTTTTCGAGAGGAAACTGATAAATTGTCAGCTTAAATTGATGATTTTCTTGCGCACACGTGATATTCTAAATAAATGAAAAGTTTGATCTAGACGCACAAAATGTGGTTTTCTGAAGTTCACTTTGTGAATATTAGTAAGTCGGTATTCAGCAAAATTAAAGTAGGAGTCCGTGTGATCAAGGCCAACTACAAAGTATCAGATCAGAAAACGAGGAAGTACTCGTAGCCCCCAACTCTATTCAGCAGTAACTCTATGAAAGTTAACCCTGTATTTGAAATCACAAAATATAATTTCTTATGACATTTACATAAATATTTAGCAGCTCGAATGACGCAGAGAACCCAAGCACATGTTCCAGAATGGTCTATCTAATCTTATATAGTATAATAAATTATTTTAAAAACACCTCTCACAATCTCAATAATACTGCTTGAAATAAAAGCAATAAAATAAATTAATATTACACCTATTGAGGATAAATGAGATGAAATGATACTATGTGGTCTCTCTTTTCTAACCGAGTAAATAAATATAATTAGTTATTGAACGCTCGTATAACAAAAAACTTATGAAACATGAAAGTAAAAAAATATGAAAGCAGACAAGGTAGTCAGCAAAACTATGCGTTGTCACTGGATGTTGTTTGGATTCAAAAACTTTTTTCAGCCACTTAATGTTTTGTAGTTTTATATGTAGTGTTGTATCACGGGTTTTCTAGTTAAATTTTTACTTCTGATGTCAACCAACCAACCATCCTAATGTAATCGTGAAAAACGTCGAAAGCGAGATTTTGACGGAAATATCCGTTTTGGAGATCCCTGATTCTGAAAATGTTGTTTTTGACTTATGTCCGTCCGTCAGTCCGTCTGTGCGCAGCGATTCTGAGTAAACGGATGAATCAATTTATTTCCCATTTCGTATTTACGGTAGAATTTATTTGTCGTCGATTTCACGTGCTCAATTTTTTTACTTGAACACAAAGGGCACTTCACATGTAGTTCAAAGTACTCTCTTGAATGTTTCTCAAAAATGGCCCCAACGATTTTGCTTAGGTTTTCTCTACGTAAAGTACAACTTGTATGCATTACATTCGCACTAGCGGTATTTTGCTTGAAACTTTGGTATATACGCAATAAATTAATTTCTGTCTTCTTCACTTACACTTTTGTTTACTGTTTCAAGAAGCTTGAATGATATTTAGCAGAGTAAATAGACCAATCAGACGTATAATACACTTTTCGTAAACTGAAATGAAAAATATATGATAAAATACATAGGAGGACCGCAATCGCTCTGCAGATACGAAACTACATCAGTATCTGCCTACAATAAAATTATATTTGCATAACACTTTTACGATATTTACAAGTCTGATATGTCGCTTTACTCGTATGTTCTGAATATTCATTTTACTTTTAAATTTCAAATAAAGTACAGTAATAAGTTCATCTAGCGACTTTGAACATGAATAGGGCACTGGAAGACGATCAAAGTATAGAGGACCACGCCGGAAATGACCATTTCACTGCACACATTTCTCTCTCTCTCTCTCTCTGTTGCAGACTGAGAAACTTATATGAGAAAGTACGTGCAAAAGTTTTGCACCACTAGTTTCATTTGTATTCCGAGAGTGCAGTTTCTTGAAAATTTTATTTAAACCAGGTAATAATTTCACACAAAATTTATTTTTAATACAATGAGAAAAAACTCTAGATCAGATTGTAAAGTAATCAACATCATTCCATCCTCTGTATACATCAAATCTTAATTCTTAACTGTTGTTCGAGAAACGTAGACATATTGATTGAATAGCCGAAGGTGAATTTCATGTGTCGTTATCTGAGCACTACAATTTCATTTAGAAAATAATTCAGTTAATATACAATTATTCATTGAATTTTCATTGTATTACATGTAATATATACACGAATTTTGTATTTTCTATGTAAAAATTGTTGTACAGAGACCTGTTAAGTGTCAGTTATGTAAGAGTTTTCTACGTTTAACGTACGTTCTCGTGATTTCAGTGAACTTAACGCGTTGATGTACCTCTGTTGTCATTCGATGAGATTTATTCGCTTCGAGAAGTACTCGTCTCATGAAGGGTAAAAGGGTAAGGGAAGGAGGGAATTCGTTTTGTCGGAATGTTACAAGCAAAGAGTGGAGGCCACTTTGAAGCTGCCAAAATTCGGGAGAAGTATTCGGAACGCACCACAATAGGAGCGCGTGGTGCAAGTGACTACTCGTTTGTTTGCGTCGATTCGTTTGTCAATAGTACTGCGTCGCGGCGCCCACCACCACGCTTCTTCTTTTTTCTTTTTCTTTTTTTCTTCCTGCAAAGCACACTCGTCCTTCCGTCCCTTCCCACCAGATCGCAGCAGCAGTGGCTGCAGTCGCTTCGTGGCGTTTTCACTTTTATTTCCACGCAGACGCCTCTCCAGCCCCGTCGCGAGTGGTACAAGAAGGGATACGGGGACGAAAGGAAAAGCTAGAGCTTCGTGTTGGGGTAAGAAGAAAGAGAACAGGTAATGGATGACGCGGATAAAAAGCGGATGCAGGGAAGGGGTTCTAGGAAATGAGAATGGAGGTTCGTAACACATGGGTGGGAGGTGACGAGTAACGGATGGGCAGTGCTCCGTCCGATGGGAAGGGAATGGTGCATTGCGGGCAGCGCACCAAGGGTCGGCACAGAAGGTTAGTGAGGGTGGGAACTACAAGGGAGGTAGGGGCAGATTCGTTAGCTAATGAATAGGACACGGCAATGGCAATGACTGGGATAGATGATAGGGGTTCAAGGGACCTAGGGTTTGGGGACGGGTGGACAATCACCACTTGGACCCCCCATGGAGGGAGGGTAGGGTGTGACTAGATAGGGTGGGAGGGAGAGTGGTAGCGCTCGATTGGGGGGCATGCCCTTATTGACAGCGGGTTAAAGGGCTCCAGGCGCAAGTTTTCCGATAGCTCCTGGCTCTGCAACGGATGCTGTAGCCCTGGCTCTCGCTTAAGTGCCTGGGTCCTCCGCTTCGCGGCGCTAGTGTAGGGGGCTCAGTTTTTTCCTTTCTTCCCCCCCCCCCCCCTTCCACTTCCACGTAAAGGCATTGCTCTACGTAATATTCCTCTCCGCATGCCGCTTGGCGTTTCAGAGAAATTGCACCGCGGAGGAATATAAATGAAACACTCCGCGGAATTCATGCATGTCGCAAGAAATCAATGCAATCTGAATATTATACGGCAAAAGTAATATTCGGCTTCTAAATCCTTTTGTAAATATTTCGAATGCTTCGTCTATCATACAAGTACATAAAAATTTCATTTTTTGTGATACAGCATACATACGTACATTGAAATTCTTTCTACAGAAAGAAATCCATTGAAACGTTCACATCATTTGCTTCAATCTTGGTTTCCTGAACACCAATTATGAAATTATTGGATCAGTACACTTTCACATTACTTCGAGAGTCTGGAATAAATATTTTTATAAACATTTAAAGTGAGATATCACACGTTCCGTTAATGGTTTAAGAGAGCGAATTCGAGTCATTACACATTGAAGATTTTTTTTTTGAAAAGTTTCGTTTTCTATGCATATTTCTAAGTAGGATGTATGTTGCAGAATTAAGTTTTAACACACCATTCTGAAGAAAAGACATTGTAAAGAACTATTTTGTCACTGAAAATTAAAGGAAAGAGTTAATTAAGGATGAAAATGTTGAGTATTTTTGTTATATAGATGTAACAGGATATAAGAAACAGGACATGAATATGAGATACCAGATATGGTAGGAAAATATTTATTCATGGAAAATATTATATATGAGGGAGTTGTAATGAGGAACTGATCAATGTAACAATAATTATTCAAAGAACGCCTTCGTAATGACTATGCTGTGGATTGTGAGTTTCTAGTTATTAGATCGTGAAACAAATCAAATCTGTATTAATCGGAACTTCGCGAAAGGTATAGTTGGTTTTTTCATTCTTCCAGAGAATGAAATGTGGACACGTATAACGCATCATGAAGTTGCAGCAGGACACTCATAAACCTTTGTAGCGGAGCTACATAAGAAATAAACCCCTAATCAGATGTGCAATGGGAAACTAGTGCTATTTATAAACAATTTAATAAATATTTGTCAATAGTCAACAATTAACAGCATTCCAGAACTATCCTTGACAGACGAATGCTACTTCAATGAACTAAATTAATGTAAACGTGACAAATAAATAAATAGCAAACATTCTACCAATCTTAGTGTTATATATAAAAACATGTGAATATAGATGCGCAAGACGAAGAAGACACACTTTGCTCTCTGACGCCAACAGAGACGCACGCGAACTGACTTCGCTCTCGCCGTGTTAAAAAAGTACGCATATGCGATATCAATTATCTAATTCTTATTAATTATGACTATTACAATGCGATTCAGAGATAACTAAACGTTTATAAATATTATTAAAATCAGAGAAATAACTCAAGTCAAACTTCGTAACAATTTCATGTTTCGTGAATTAGTGATTTGTAAATTAGTGAAATGTCAGTGTTGTGAATGATGCAACTCTTGAACGCTGCTTTCAGCAAATCTAACTGTGAGTAAAGTCGACCACGAGTCGAGACAACTGACGAAATTGTTTGAGACAGTCTCCTAACTTTGTTCTTATAATAATATTGGCCAAACTTAATAAGTTGGCCCAACAAGGGTTCGAAAAAATAATTAATGTCATAATACTATAAATATTATTGCGGTTCCGAAAATAAAAGCCGTATTCTTCGCTTTTCGTATTCACGATAGTTATAAAGAAATATTGTTCCACACTATATTCTTTTCTCCGCCACCGTTTATGTATGTTAGGGTATGATAATTATAATACGAACAATTATAAACAATTGTTCGGTCACAGTCGGCGCGGCGATGTTAGGTTTGCTAGACCCGGCGATTCCGTTTTAAGAAAATCTTAAAACAAGTGTGAAGATGGAGGCGATGGTGGAGGTAGCAGCACTGGCAGAAGAATACACGAAGGGAAAGGAACCTTATTCTTTGTATATCCTTCCGCGAGTGCTGCTACCTGCCATATTACAATTATCATACCCTAACATACTAACATAAACGATGCCGGAGAGAAGAAAATAGTGCGGAACAATATTTCTTTATAACTATCGTAAATACGAAAAGCTAAGAATACGGCTTATATTTTCGGAACCGCAATAATATATGTAGTATTATGACATTAATTATTTTTTCGAACCCTTGTTGGACCAACTTCTTAAGTTGATCCATAATATTTTATTATTCACTGACTATTAACTTCAAAGTTATATGCTGACATATCCAATCACGATTGACAATTTTATATTGACATGTATCAAGTTAATAGTGGTATGTCTTAGCATTCTATATTTCATTATTTTTAATTCTTCTTAAATCTCTGGTTTTACAGAAACTCACTGTTACTTTATTTACATATTTTATTCTGATCATGGCTCAATTTATGTGTTTATTTATTACAGTGTTTCTTAATATACAAAAATGTTGTTCTTAACTGACTATACATCACAATATTTTAACTCGACAATAAACCATTCGCAAGTTTATTTCAAATTGAAATCAAAATTTATCATTAATCAATTTAATTGACGTTTAAGTTAGACGTTAATGTTGGTTTATTTTTGTAATGTCGTATTCTGGCAAGGCATAGCTTATTCTAAAATTAGCCCTTCCGATATTTTAATCATCAATAGTGTCCTCAATAACATGCCATGCCGGTCATATAAACGACACCTTGTTACAGCTGCTTTTGATTGAACGAAAAACTAACGAGCACACCTTGTTTGACACCAGTATCAACGCCCCATAAAACCTCTATTTATGGAGTTGCATAATAAATGAGTCACACTCAATTAACACATGATATATTATGTTCGAAAATACAAACAGAAATCGTGCGGTACAACGCATTCAGATACCAAGAATTAATGACGAAAATTTATATCTTTGCTGGGGGTATTGATATTCTATTTCATTGTTCGTCCCCATTGAGGAACTACTCAAACTTTATTCGAACGCGATAAAGTCAGTTTCGCTCGCATAAAAATGTTAGTTTTATTTATTATGTATAAAAAAGAATGTGTTCTTTTTATCTAAGTCAGTAAAAAATGTAGAGTACATATCAAGTTTTAATACGTTAAAGGAATGTTTCATTTCCTTTTCCTACGTATGCGATACTTTTCCAAAACTTTGCGTCAAATGAATTTTCTACAGATTTCTGGTCTAGTCAATTTTCTGTAAATTTGACGGTTTTCCTTCAGATAGAGGCGGATTTCTTTACAGACTCTCTAGGCTCTGACCTAGGGGCGCCATCTTTTGAAATAATAAATCTCAAATTACGAGTTAAATTAATAGTTACGATTTATAGACAATATTTTCCTTATTATCTGTAGTTTATAATTATGCGTACTTGAGAAATAACTTCTTAGTGTTTTATTGAATACAAATTTGTTGCTATCCTGTTAATATTGTAACACGTGCTGAACTAATTTTATTCTTATTTAAGAAGTGTGCTGAAATGTTAAATCCGCCTCTGCCACAGGGTCCTTGATCGGAATTGAGAGGATGGTCCCTTGCTTGCTTCCGCAGAGTAAATTAGTTTATTATCCTCCAAGTGGTAATACGTACTTTGTAACTGCTATTTTTACAATAAATTTATTTATTTATTAAATCGAGGAGCCGCGACGCAACCGCTTACCTGCAGTTGACGGTTAAAAGTAGACGGATAAACGAAGAAATGAAATGTTATACCTCGATAATCATATAAACCCATACTCCAATCCCTTTCAATTTATCGTCCAATGTTTGTGAAAGATAGGAAGGATAATTGCACATGTGCGAACTTTCACTCATATGCAATTCGGAAAATGCTGAATGAAATTATCTTTTAATTACTGTTCTTCCTTGTTTATTTGTGTACTTCAGTGTCAGTTGCACCATGAATTTCTGTTCATTAGTTTCATTTCACAATTTAGTACGTCCATTACAAGATGTAGCTCACAAGACTCCTGATTCACGTACAAATGTTGAAGAATCATTTTATTGGGTAATGTTATTAAAGTACTATAATGATATCGAGAATAATGTTAGACAACTTTTCTCTCTTACAGCACAAAACAACGAAAGAAAGAGAAAAAATAATAAAATACAATGACAAAAAATAAGCAATATGCACTGTATCTAGCAAAAGTATGCACACGATTGTAAAGAAGAGCGAGGTTAGTTTGCTTTTAATTTAAATATTTACATTGAATCAGTATATCTCCGCAATTAAATTTCTTCTCTAAAACACAAATGCATCACATAACTAAATTCCTGAACACAGTTTTGTATCACGACCGTTTTTTCTCGTCCACATATCTCAGTAACTCGAAGAGATTAATAAATTGTTAATCATTCCAGGAGACTACTTCTCGACACCTGTACACACACTCAAGTCTCGCCTTCACCTGTGCAGCTCGTGAAATTGGCCTCTACAAAATTTCCAGTTACTTTCGTTCTGGGTATTTTGAGTTGGAATATTCTTTTTTCCTACTATTGATTCTATATTCCGTGTTAAAACGATATTTATCTTGGCATATGTCTAGTGTTCACTATTAAAATATTATTAAATATTTTCTCACGTTCATGTAGTAGTTATTTTTCGTCGTTCCAAAATTGAATTTTTTTACTTGAATTCGTCAATCCATTTGTTTTGCTCGTTTTTTGAATTGAGGATAGTTCAACAAAATTAAACCATTTAAAAGTCAAGTTACAACGTTATATTAATTTCATCCTCCGATACATTATTTGCATCACTTTAATCTTCAAAACCACCACTTCACAACCTACAAATTTCACACTACTTGAAATTATAATCATTGTCCGATAACACTACAGAATAAATTAATTCCTAACCCCATCCTGCCCCGAGTTTTCCTCCGGTTTTTCCTCCGAGTAGTTTTTAAAATACAGAATCACTAGGCTCTCTCCTGGGGGTGTCTTCTATTAAAATAATAAATCTCGAATTTCGTGTCATTTAATATTTACGATTTCTCAACAATACTTTCCAAATAATCTACAGTTTGATAACATTAACGATATAAGATAATATTAATACGTAATTTTTAATTATTTTGTGTTTTATTAAATTCTAATTTTTTGATATTATGGTAATATTATAAAACGTATCAAACTATTTTTATTGTTAGGAGTGTGTTGAAATGTTTAATCCGCGCCTGCTTTAGGACCCCTAATGGGAATTGAAGGGATGGTCTCTTGGTTGTTTCCGGAGAGTAAATTAGTTTATTGTCCTCCACGTGGTCATAAGCAATGTGTTACTGCTTTTTTTGACTATAAATTTGATTATTATTATTATTATTATCATCGGAAAATTTGCATTAAATTACTGAAATATAATACAAAACTCCTGAAAGTTTAACTTTGTTATGGGTTTAAGAAATTGACTCATTCGCGCCTATCCAGGGGCTTTCTTTTCTTTCTAGAATATTTTGAGAATTATCAATAATAAGGGTGCACGAAATGCTTATCGGGAAGATTAAGATATAAAAGTTTAAAAGTAAATAATGAATTGTTTTTTTCTCTTTTTGTAAATTAAAAGAGAGTTTTTGATCAGAAATAAAATTCATTTAATAAAATAAAGTAAATTAAAATAGTGCTGGTAGAGCGAGTATATATTCCTGAATATTGAGAGTAGAAGTGGTAGTAGTATATTTCAACACGTATCTGGTGGAGCAGTTGGAAGTGAGCCGCGTTGAGTGAAGCAGTCATCCATGCGACACCAGAGGAAAGCTCTTGAGCCCTGCGCTACAACGAGCGACGGAGAGCGCCCTCTGTTTCCCTCTCCCCCTTCCACCCACTGCTTTCACAACCCTCTGTGGGTCCATCCGTCCACTAAAAACAAGTGCTTCTGCTCCCAGACCTTGGGAGATATTGTCCTGCTGGGACGAATCCATTTGGGAAGGACAACTTATACGAGCAATAATTGTAAGATTAAATCAGCTATCGCTTAAACTAATGGTGGGATTTAGTCGGGACTAGATATATAGGGGGTTTTTAATATAAGGAATATAATGGCATAAGTATCAATCTTGTGAAAATTCGTTTTTCAAAATTATTACGGGCAATAACTTTAAGTTTAAATCGTCTTTCGTCTGTGGACGAAAATCAGTTCCTTTCCCTTTTGTCTGAGAAACGTACATCCCCTGGGCGCTCACCTACATGTCATGATATTCGACTGTTCCGTGGAAGGTTTTACGCTGAAGCAATGGACAACACTCACTACCGGTGACTGAAATGATAATCGACATATTTCCCCGTAGCGCGGACGACACACCGTGACACTTGGATAATCGGTATTATTAGAAATAATAATTATTCGATAAAATAATCGGTAAAACGGTAAAATAAGAATTTCTTTATTAAAAACATTTTTGAAAATATTATTGTACTGACTTAATGCGAACATTGCTTTGTTCCTTTAGTAAAAGTTCAGAAAAAAATATATTAAAAAATTGTTCTTAATGCATTTTTAACAAATTTCATTAAATAAACAAATTAAATTAACTTAGCAAATTAGTTTTAAAAATATCTATAAATTCATTTATTAAAAATTTACTTAAAATTTGAAATAATAAATTTGAGCGTAGCTTGATATTCATAAATTATAAGATAAAATAAGAGAAAATAAGAAAACATAAAGAGGTTGGTTTCAAGGACTCTTTAATTGCACCTCTCTAGTTTTCATTAGACTATATTTTTTTGAACTGCGTAGAGTAAAATCTCTGAACGTAGGGCATTTCAACCAAAGAAAAAAAACCACTGACACGTTGATGAGGAATCTTATGGGTTGCGAGTAAGAAAAATTAGTCCAATTCATAGAAACTTCTTGCGACACCATCAAAATCAATGTCAAAAATAAAATTGAATATACTCTTCTGATTAAATAATTAAAAACTTACGACGTTTTTTGGACGAATAATTTTTTAAATTGTGAATACAGGTCGTAATGTAGTGAGCTCTTTACAAAAAATTAAAAAAATATTCGTCCATAAAAGGTCGTAAGTTTTTAATTATTTAATTAGATTACATAATGGACGTTAATAGTAGAATTCTTTTCAAAAATTTTACATATATATTATTCTTTCTCAAATACTAATTTCTCTTGGATTTTGTGATTACCCCATTCCTTTAATACATCATAACAACTCAAGTGTCTTTGAAGGAAGGAGATCAATGAAAAAGAAAAGGAAAACATAACAATCAACCTGAGTAAATTCACTTGATGAAAATATCGGTCGTGACGTTGTGAGTAAAAAAAAATTCATCCACTTTAATGGTCATACAAAAAATTAAAATTTTATCATATTAATTA
Organism: Laupala kohalensis; assembly: GCA_002313205.1. Lineage (NCBI taxonomy): Eukaryota > Metazoa > Arthropoda > Insecta > Orthoptera > Trigonidiidae > Laupala > Laupala kohalensis. Next base: position 92,165 of record NNCF01128891.1, on the reverse strand, counting down.
TCCTTATCTATGACTATTTTCATGTAAAAAGGCATTTTTATATAACCATAATTCATAATAATCAGCATTTTTTTCGTCAATACACGTGGTTTTGCAGTATAGCCCATTTTTTCTCAGGAACTTTTACAAAAACTTAATTTGAAACCTTATCACGAAAAACTACAGAAATGATTGAAAAATATATTTTATAGCTGTTCTTACAAGAATTGTTAATGTTATCTATGCTACGTTTCATTTTTATACAGTAAGTTTGGAGTGAGAATAAAAATAAGAAAATGGTCATTTACGTTTTTCTCATGTGTGTAGATTCTTTCCCTCAATGTTCAGTGACATTTGCAACAACACTAGATCACGCAAGTAAATTATGATATGCCTCGAATTGAATACTGGATCTCTTGCATTAACGAGTAGTCCTCTACACCACGCGTTCTCGTTGCATACCTCTACATCTTTATCAGCCACTCTTACTCCTTAAGAATATTGAAGCAGACAATGCCCTTGCGATCGAATATGGAAATTCTTGGTTAGATTTGCAACTCCTCACCGTTTTATTCCAGCCGTAGTTATCACAATAATAAAAATAAATGTAAATAATTTTTTTGTAAAAAAAAGCAGTTACAAACTGCGCATCACCACGTCGAGAACAATGAACAAATTTACTCTCTGGAAGCAAACAAGAGACCATCCCATCAATTCCGATCAAAACCCCTGAGGCAGATGCAGATTGGAAATTTCAGCTCACTCCTCGCATAAGAACAAAAAAGGTTAACTGCTTGTTAGCAGAATACCAACAAATTTCTACAATAACATCAACAACAATATTTCCATTATTTCCAGTCATTGACTTCAAAATGTCTGGATAAAATTATTGATAAAATTTTTATATGATGTGGGTTGGACAGAAGGAAAAAAGGACGAATGGAACTGGATTCAAAATGTCTGCTCATCACATTTTCACTTAACAATCATTGACATCTCAAAGTCTCATCCACACGAAAGCTATGTAGACATCAACTATGGCAGGTGTGTGCAAAATACGTCGATAATTATATTTTAAACTCACTCTTCACATCAAACACTGTCAACTCCGTGTAATGAACGCGGTGAATTTTAATAAAATCGTGAGAAATGCAATACCCCGATTTTAGTACACTATGAAGCTTTTCGGAAACCTAATATACATAGTTGATGAAAAGTATACACATGGAACAGGCTTAAGAAACAATAGTAATTAGTATCACAAATGCTGCAACAAACTGCATTTGCAACTCATAATATGAAATCGCAATTTTCAGACCCCGTGTGGCACCAACTTCAATAAACAGCTTCTGCAACCTTTATTAGGTAAATCACAGCATTAACACAGCTCTATGGTACTAAAAAAACATCGTATCCTTAAGTGATGAGGGACTTTGCAGTCATATTTTTTCTGTCACAAAGAAAAACATTGATTGAAAAAAGTCTTATTAAGGAAAAATGCTTGGAAATGTGATCAAATACCGTTGATAAAAATAAATGTAGTCTCATTAGGAAGAATGGTATTACATGCATGAAGAGAGATATGATCTCTCATCATATGTCTCAGATAAGCCAAACATTAAGCAACTCCTTTGCGAGGGTTATGAGTGATAATATTGACTCACAGCTAATGGCATCGTTGTAAATGGAAGCACCTTACCTACATAGAAATTAATTTAAAACATTTGCAATCTCAAATAACATTCTTAACAATTCATCAAGAAATCCTTGTTTCATATCATAGATATGAAGAGTTTTGTATCATCCACGAAATAAAATGATTAATATACTATTAATTTGATTAATATGTATTGGAGGCAAACTGAAACGTAAGACGATTATCTTTAGAAAACATGTTCTAATGGCATGAGTAACAAATGATATTATGGAACATTCATTTTTTAAAGTCATTTTTATACTTTTCCGAACATTACGTGGACTTTGCTATCGCAGACTCCAAGGGAGGTGAAACATACAGGACGGTTACATTTAAATAGGCGATACTAACAGCAAACTAGCGTCGGCCTTAATAAACGCATAATACTGAAAATCGGTAGATATGCTAATGGACAAATGTGATTAGCGGAAACGGTTTACGCTGGAAAATTGCAAATGATTGGTTACAATTTTCATCTCCCGGTAGAGGAGAGGCGAAGTTAATGCAGATAAAACGTTGTCCGAGGCAGAAACGATCAAACACATTAGAATAGTGAAGTGAGCAGAAAAAAACTGTATTAATCTATAAGTAGTAATCCGTAGTAAACTGTAGTACGTAGTAAACTGTAGTAATTTATAAATTTAATTAAAAAATTGGTCATCTTAGGTCATATGCTGCATTCGTGAAACGATATGAATGAAAGTTGCTCACAACAGCTATATTGGAATATGACACCTCTCGTACTGGGTCGCTCCTTCATATGAGTATTATAAACTCTATTATAATACCTTATAGGATCATATCACTTCTGCGACATATACCAATTTTCACTCTCATACGTTTGATAAGTCCATCGCTCGGTCATTCTGAATAAATAACAATACATACAAAGGAGAAACAATTTAGAAAGAGATTCGAATCCCAAAATGTATATATACTTTTGACCTTTATAGTTTCATCATGACTTTCAAGTAGAGGGTATAAGTAGAGGAGTATTCACGACGTCGGAGAAGTTAGCACACCAACTTTATCCCCCGTCTCCCATTTTTTGTTCCATAATTTTAGAATAATTATGGTCTGTTTTGGACCATCATAAGAAAATTTTGGAACAGCAACAACGCGTTGCAAACAAAGAATCAAAAGTGGGGGTGCTGGCTTTTGCTCAAGCTTGCACCCCCACCCCAGAGATAACTCAACCAAACCAATTTCAACTGTGGAATAATTTTAGACATATATTTAGTGGAAAGTTCCTTCATTTACATCATACGAGAACAAAAATATTTAAACAATACATTAATATAAAAGATAAAAATAAATTACTGAAGTCGCCTCAAAATGAATGCCGTTATATTGGAGTACTTTTAGACTTCATATTGATGTAATTTTTAACATGAAATTCCATAAATTACTTCCTCCACTAACAAAAATGTTATTAACAATAAAAGGACACAAAATTGAACACTGTACAATTGGAGGTGGGTTATAAAGTGGCGGTACCACCTACACTGATGTGTATTCAGGAGTCAGACACGCGGTGTATAAGATTCAACAGGCCGTGAACCTTGCTCTAGGGTCGCGGAGTAATAGCAAACAACAGAGTTTCAACAGGGAAGAATCATTGGTGCGAGGGTGGATTTTCGAATCGCAATATTGCTGTTCGTGTGAGACTACATGCTACAAGCAATGCGAGTGAAGATTCAACGGACCGAAGACGTATTGAAAATGAATTATGATGACGTTATGGAATGATAGAATGATAGCCATTGAATCCGAATGATTCCAATGGATCGTTTAGATCAGAGCTGTCCAACTTATTTTAGCCCGCGGGCCATTTTCTATACAATTGTAATCGATCGGCCCGTCACGCAATGGGGTTTGGTAAAATATTACCTGCAACTAAAACTAATGGGTCATATTAATTTATTTGTAACGCAATATTTCATCAAAAAAATTATATAATTTCAAGCTACAAAAAATTAAAAAGTTTATTTATATATTTTTAAATCGTAATTTTTAATACTTAATTAAATAAAAACTTAAGATCTTTTATGGAGGAATAATATTTATATTTTCTGTGAAGAGCTCACAACGTTTCGACTTGGATTTAAGTCATCGTCATGTGATCAAATAATAAAGTATAACAACAATAAACATAACAACAGGACAATTAAACATGACATAAACATTAATATAAACATAAAATATGTTTACAAAAAAGCAGAAACACAAACATGTTATAATATTATATTATACAAACCAGATAGTTTTTCAGTGCCTGTGCGTAAATTCAAACTCTCGTGTGTATTTTTATAAATATCATTTCTGATATACAACGTTTGTAATAATGATCACTTGATGGATTGGGAAAATACATAATTTTGGACAAAGAAGTTCTAACTTACGCACAGACACTGAAAAACTATCTGGTTTGTATAATATAATATTATAACATGTTTGTGTTTCTGCTTTTTTGTAAACATATTTTATGTTTATATTAATGTTTATGTCATGTTTAATTGTCCTGTTGTTATGTTTATTGTTGTTATAATTTGACGTTACTCGATCACCTGACGACGACTTAAATCCAAGTCGAAACGTAGTGAGCTCTTCACAGAAAATATAAATATAATTCGTCCATAAAAGGTTGTAAGTTTTTAATTACTCATTTAAGTAGATTATATAATGGACGTTAATAGTAGTAGAATTTAATACCTAATGTTTTAATAAAATGTTTCCATATTGTAATATATGACGGGATATTTCCGAATAAAATTTTCTATTCTTTCTCGCCGGATATGCCACGTCAAGAATTAATTATGACAGCATAGATTTATAACACCCTCAACGATTAGTGAAAAATTTGATGTAAAATGTAACAATTTCCTGATTTCTTTTGTAATCCATTATTTAGTAAATTTTGAAATGTTATAAAAGTACTAAATCGATTATGATTGGAAATGAAATTTTACTTCTCCAAGATTTATCTGATTGGTCAGAATATATCATTGACATCATTTTCTTTTCTTAAAAGAATCATTTAAGCATATCATTATAAAGAAATCAAGAAGTGAAAATATATATTGTTCGAGCATGTCTTGTTAGTTTAATACAAACCTTTACAGTGCAAGAGCAATTTGAAATTCTTTAAATATATTACACGTTTGAATAGTCCGCATTGCGGTTTTTTTTCAAGAGCAACTCTACTGCACTCAATGAGTTCAAACTTCCGCGAGATTTAACCGAAGATAAGGTATTGCCGCATCGCTACCAATGATCACCTCTAGCCTTCACACAGCGGATAACCACCGCTTCACTACGCAATGTTCTCAGTAATCTACATCGCATGACGTTCCTAGTTGGACAATCTATCCGACTAAGTATCAAATCTCTCCAATCGGATTACATAGTTCTAGAAACACAATTACAAGCCCTAATGTCCCACAAAAAAGGAACACAATTGCGTCTTCCATATCTTCACCAGTCTATCTTACGTAATCAGGCACTTCAGAATACCTTAGTAATTAAATAAAATTGTTGTCAAAAACCAGTACAAACTACGCTTGGTCAAGTAGAGGACAACAAACCAATTTATTCTCCGAAAAGAGGCAAAGGACCATCCCATCAATTCCGATCAAGGGCTCTAAGGCAGAAGCGGATTTAACATTTCAGCACACTCCTAAGAAAAAAATAAAAATAGTTCAGCTCATGTTGTAATATTAATAGAATGCTAACAAATTTGTAATAAAATAAGAAATCATTTCAGAAGTACGTATTATTATCAAACTATACATTATTCAGAATATATTGTTTAATAATAATAATAAGTATTAAAATAACATTGAAGTCGAGATTCATAATTCTAATAGACGCCGCTCCCAGACAAGAACCTAGAGAGCCTGCGTAAACAGTTCGCCTCCACTCGAAGGAAAACCGGAGAAAAACCCGGACCAGGATTGTAGAGGTGTTATTTTTTACGTTTTATTCATCTTAACAATAATGCCTTCAATGATAATCTGTCAACCCGAGATTAAAATATAAAATACACAAAATACAAAAGAATTCAAGGCGAAATTGTTAAATAATTGAGACAGAAATTATACATATATTGATAAACAAGAAATGTATTTTAAATTAAACAATTAAAATTGACAGAAACAAAATAATCTGAAACAATAGAAAAAGGAAGAAATAATTAAATTCGTTTTCAGACTGACTCATCTAACCTTACTGACTCATCGTACCCACCTTGTCAGAATGTTATAAATGTAATATAATATGCTGAAAAAACATGACGCTCAGAATACGTTGTATTTTGAAATAAAACAAACTGTCTAGGAGATAATCCTATTTTCTCGTAATTTCCCGCTTCTTTAGCATTAAATTTTCTACGGGATCCATTTTTTTGTAAATATGATCGTAATTATTTAGAGTTATTGAAACAATAATTGAAAACTTTTCGTCGTGTCTTTTTTAAGCCACCCAAAGCGTTATCTTTCACTTTCTAGCAACTAAAACATTGTAAAAAGTTTCTAGTTTTAATCCCACCATGAGTAAGAAAATAGGAATAAATATTCAAAAATTAAAATTTTATCTAATGAACATTAAACTGTAGATGGAAAGAAGTTCTATATTTCAGGCTTTGTTAGGTTTCCATATCCGCGAATAAATTTTATTCTCCATGCTCTCGAAACCCAATGGACCTTCCAGCATGAAATCTGATATTCCACAAGTTTTTAGCAGTGTTTTATTCTGGTATCTCGTACCGTGAAAGTTTCTCTTTTGAATATTATGAGAAAATATTAAATTTTTCTTGTAGTCAAGTCATGGAAAATCTATTCTTGACAATAGATTATACAACGAGCAATAACAGAACTATCAATGTTTACCAGTCAAACCCGAGCGTAATTCACGCGATTTCCATCAAAGAACCACGCAAGTAGTAAGAGGTCATTGAACGAATGTGCCAAGGATGGCCGAATAATGTTACTTCTTCTACTGACATATTTATTGAACCTTGCGAGAATGTGAGAAACGGCGCGGGAGAAATTTGTTCAAACACTTTGGCGACAGTGGGACTTGTGTTCAGCAAAAATATACATATCCACCATTACTACATATTTAATTAATTTGTTGATATACTATTATGTGTGTCAATATTTTAGAGCATAGTCACTCAGAAAATCATTATGTCCCCTAATTATTTCATTGAATAATTAATTTAATTTATATTTTTATTGTTGATGATTATGCTTATAATCATTTGCAGAATATACAAAATTATCTAATATAATTGTCGCAAATACATCATAAGAGAAATTATAAAATTTGTACATTAATTGAAAATGTGTCACACGAAAACTCATGTCCCCCGATGTACATGCTAGTTATTGTTTATAAATGTTATTTATGTTCATTTTCAATTAACATTTAATTACTTATGATAACCCAATTAACAATGTGTTAATAATCATGATTATAATATATATCGTTACAATTTCTATTTTATATAATTCTGTACAGTCCCCAGAATATGTCCACTGCGTCACGAACCTTCTACTGCGCAGCAGTAATCTAGAGAAAAATCACTCAATTGGGAAAAATGTGCGTTTCGAGGATTGTATCTGGAAGGTAACTTAAGCCTTCATTACCTTCTAGTACTTCGGAGTGAAAAGTCACATGTTTATTGCAATTTGAAACTAGTCGAGGAAAGAGTGTCTTAATTACCTGTCCACTAAGTCACCGCAATATATCAGCAAGTTGCAACTAATTTAATAAAATATGTATAACAACATATTTATTGAATGCAGTTTGTATCAGCGTTAGTTTATTTTCACATAATAATCCCGCATTCTTTTTTGTTAAAGAATGGGACGCAGGGGTCAGTTCTGTAGTAGTCTGAATTCGTCAAATATTTAAGACAATGCTGCACTTACGATTATGATATTAACATGGAATGAAAATTTGTAATATTGTCACATAATCAAGTGAATTAAATTTGATAATTACCAATTTCAGTATCATTTTTGCGCTAAATGACAATAATTGAAAGTACCTTTTATAATCACATATTTCATTGACATATTCACAATTAATACGAAATTTCCAAGTGATTGTAATAATTAATTTTAATTTAGCTGAAACATTGAATAATCATTTATTTTTAAATACTTTTAACGTAAGGAAATTTGGTTAACAATAGTTAGTCAATTCTATTGTCCCGGTGTCATTTTGTTTTAACAATGAAATTCGTTCAAACCTACAATACATTGTTTTAATTAATTTTTACAAGTTATATCTTTTACAGGAATATGTTTTGAGAAAGATTTTTTTAATCAATTTGTTTTTACATTTTGATGATAAAATGGCGTTACAAAGATTAAATTATTTGTGATAAACGAAAGAGAAATTCTTGACATTCAGGGAGGGATTCCAGAAAATGTTGTGTCTTTATCAGGTACAAATGTACATCAGGTTATAAGTTCGTTACGGGGTATTCAGCGTTACAGAGTTGTAAATAGCTTCTGCTACTCCAAACAGAACTTTCAGTTTTGTGGTTGCGAAAATTTGCCATCTTACAGTCCGATGAGCAAGGTTAATATTGATCAGAAAAACGTACATTTTCTATTATCAAGCTTATTTTGATAGAAAATCTGAATCGGATGTTCCACTGTGCCTTGCACTATCAAAGAAAAGACCTTCCAGAAAATCCTCGAGAAAAAAAAAACATCTCCATGCAAACATGTATCAATAAATAAATAAATTATGTGAATTAAAGGTCCTTCGTTGAAATTATTTCATACCCATTTAATGATGCGTACTGTTATATATGTCTATTAAGTCAAGAATTTAATACTCTGTCAATTGCAAAATATTTGTTCATGTATACTTCGTGCATAATTGGGGCAACCATTTAGACGTAGTTTCGCAGTAAACGTTGTTGTAATTTATTATTAAATTTTAATTAAAGTATATACATATTTGAAAACTGTGACACCGTGGACATAGAATGAATTTATTATATATTAGATAGAGAGAGAGAGACAGAAGAAAAGTATTTACATAAATTACTGTGTATAAATTCTGTTTATATGTGAATAGCGAAACGTGACCAAACGGACATTTTGAATGACAATGCATAGTTTAAATTTACGTAAAATCGTTGATCATTTAATTCGCTATCAAACACGTTTATTACATATATTTCAAATATACTGATCATTTTAAATAATTTGTTTAAAGTATAGTATTTTTTATACTATGATCATGTTATAAAATATTGACCCATATGAGAAAACAGAGACATATTTGGATAATACTTCAGTTTCATATTATGCGTATAGCAGAAAGAAATGTTCGAGGAAAGTTAGACAAGAATACTGGAAGCATATTCATATTTAAATTGAATACGTTTAAATTGAGACACTATGTTCACCTAGCTATTTTACGCATATACATAATATTTGGAAATTATTTCTTTAAGTAAATCTGGGGAAATACAGAAAATGGAGGAAACTTATCGGAAGTAATATTTACTCACGTTATAGTCTTTGAACGAAGCTCGTGAAAGCGTCCATAAAATTGCAGATCATGGCTTTGAATTCTGTGATTATATCATTTTATTTTAAAAAAATATCGAGAAATAGATTTTAACGGATATAAATATTAATATGATAAGACATTTTTATGGCTATAAAAAGATTATAATTTTTTTGTCATAGTCTTCTATTTTAATGCTTCGATATTAATACAATTTACTTAAAAACATATTACGGTGTCATATAATTTTTAAGGTGATAATCGTGGTACGAAATCAATAATAGGGATCTATGGAGAAAATGAAGTTGTACTGAGTAAAAGCATTATGTAATTTTGTATGCTGTGTGTTGTATAATTCATAAATCATGTAACGCACTTAGGAATTTTTTTTTTTTGCTTAGGTGATAATTCGGTCTATTGCAGTGATACTGCAGTTTGCTTTCACTACCTCGCATATCATAATCACCCTAATGTGATATAATTTAGCTCCCATGTTTTTGCTAGCGTAGTATTTGTTCTTCATTCAATCGACAGCGCAGGTGGCCAAGCAAGCGTTGCGGGCATTTCGCCAAGTCACCACCACCCTGTTGGCTTCTATTGATTATACGATAAACGAGGTATTAACTTAATTCAATACCCCAGTCTCTTCTTTCTTGCGATGAGGGAAAATTACTTTCATTTTAAGAAAATTTCTTTATGTTTCACGAACTGAACACCGATTTATATTTGAAGACCCATTTATATAGAATATTTAAAAAAATATTATTATTTTATAATTGTTTTTTATGACAGGATATCCATGATTATTGTAAGGGGCACCATTTGATTCGTAAGAAAGCATTTAATTGAACACACAAAGCACCACACACTTCACCACGATACTCAACTGTGATGTATACATGTTCGTCAGATAACATTAAACTAAAAAAATAAAATAAAAATACGAATGAAAAAACTTTTTTGACAAGAGGTTTAACGTGAAGTGACACCGGTTATAAAAAGACTGGAAAATCAACGTGAGATACACTCAGATAGTCCATTTATTAGGGAAATAATTTTTTAGAAGACGGTAACAACAATAATAATAATAAAAATAATAATAATGTTGATCTTGACCAGTATATTAATTAACAGAAGTTTCTTCGATGATAGGTCACAATAAAAAGAAAAGGTTTTTTTCCTTTTACAACGCCAACGTTTCGGCAATTTATTTTGCATTCATTAGGGTTACAATGAACACACACAATTTCCGTTATTGATTGTACACTTTGAAACATTTTTAACATAATACATCAATGATAACTCCCTATCTAACTCTGTAAACTGTTACTAACACATACCCAAAATAACTTATTATACAAAACCACATGCTATGGAACCACACTATCATCAATAACCTCCAGCCATAACCTTTGAACACACTACATCTCTACAACCTTCCTGGTGTAGGTCAAACACAAAAATGGCAGTTCATAAGTCAGTCATGGCAAAACAACCCTACCACTGCTGCCAATCCATTTATCAATAATGTTTTTATACATATTGCTTAGAATGTCGGTGTCAGTTTATATATTACAAGTTCTATCACTTCTTACTTATATGAACCATTTCTTTTATAAATATTTTTTGTAATTAGATTCCACACATAAAATTCTTGCATTTTGAAAATCAACATGGGTTGAGCCTTCTCGAGATCATACATATGTTGTTTGAATCTCCTATTTACCAACTGTGAGGATTGCCCAACATAAACCTTATCACACTCATCACAATCTACCTGATATACAACATTTTAAGTATCAGCTTTCTCAGTCTTTTGTTTTACTTTGACGCAAACCAGATTCATGCATCTACACAATATTCCATAGGACTTGGCGATATTTCAATAAACTAGGGGTTACACACCAACACAGAAAACACAACAATGTGCCGTGACATAAACAAATAAATCCGTAACTAATATAGCAAGATGTTTGTTCACTTTTGTTGTGAAAAGTTGGAATCTTACATGATCAATATTGTGATACAAATGTACTGTTTTATATCAAATCCATATTCGCCTCTTATTACCCATTATATTAAACCGGTCATTGTATTTCATATATTATTCATTAATCACAAGAATGTTCCCATTCATCAATTCAAGGAAATGACTCATTATATTATGTTTGATGCTCCAATTATAAATTATATTCCGTTTTATCGTTATAATTATTAGTCTATTTTCAAATCCGTCGAATTTTTACAATTATTTTTGTTACGTATTTTCTTAAAATTAAAATAATACGAATAAATACAATTAATCTTAAAAAATTGTTACATACTCGTCATTTCATTCCAGATTCACAACAGTAAATGGTATAAATCACAGGCATTTCCACAATGTGTCATTCGATATACATTTGATAATCTCTTAATTGACGTTCGGGTTCTAATAGCGATTTCGGTCAATTACTCAGATGCGGCGTGTCGTGCTCGCTGGATTACGTCACCTTCTGCAGAGCAGAGGATTTATGAGTCCAGGAAATTAATTGCCTCAAGCAGCAGAAGGTCATTTAGGGTTGTCCAGATTGTGATCTTGATAATCCGACCGACGTGTTTTTACTACCTGCAACACTGAGACTGAAAAATATGAAGAAAAAAGTAATTGTTACTTGCATTGCGGAGGAGGAAGGTTTTTCATCGGATAACATTTAAAGTTCATATTTTCACGAATGAGAAAAATATATCAACAATATATTTGTTTTGACACGGTACTTTGAGAACACAGAGAGATGAATGTTTTGACATACGTCCAATAAAAAAATTAAATTAAATACGTTCGTTGTAAGATTTGTGACATAAATGATATTATTAGAATAATTTTTCACGAATATTTTATAACGTAATTTTCTTAATAGTTTAACCAAATGTGTTGCCACGATTTTTTTAAGAAATACGCGCACAATTTCTTCCTGCGAATGATCATGAGAAATTCTAGTGGTTATTACTTGTCATTAATTCCCAAGATAAAATTACAACGTCAAAATTAGATGTACGCTTTTAACGAGAATATCAATGCTCTCTGCAGGATTCGAATTCTGATTCTCTACACATATTTAGTCGTTTGCGGTGGAGGACATAGAATAATCAATCATGGTTTAACATTATTACACAATTTACTTATGGAATTGACATAATCATTGTCACTCAGTTAAGCATGCTAGTTCTGCGGTACGTGTTTACAACAAAATATTTCATCTAACAATAATCTCTGCTGAATCCACTACTAAGCTTCTACTACATCGACGGTAACCAAAATGATATTATAACTCAAATAAATCTCGTAATTAATCTCTCGACATGTCTATTCATCATTTTTTTCAGTAAATTGGGAAAACAGTTCACTTTCTAAATAAGCATAAGAATCAGTTACATTCCAGCTTAAACAAAAATCTCTAAAAGAGCAGATGGAGCAGTATAATCTCGTTTTCGCGAGTGTCCTACATAATATTTTAGAAAACTTATCTCAACGTATTCATACTTTCGTTTTTCAACAGAATATAGGTCAGTACCAATGAAAATGTAGGTTACCATTTTTGTTTTGCAATATTAATTTGAACTAAAAATTATGAAATATACATCCCAAAGTCCGGAAAAAAAATGCAATTAATCGATGCAACTCTGAATAATAGTGATCATATTAGCTCTAAATAAGATCCATCGTGCTTCTTCTGCGAGTAGGTGAAAATTGCGACGGACCTGGACTCGGATCCGGGATCTATTTTTGCCGCTGGTGTGCTACAATTGACCTACACCGTCTCCCAAAGCCCGTGACGTACGGACATATTCGGGCTTCGGGAATTGAGGCGTGTGGTGCTGCGGTAACATACTTGTGACCAAAGCAGGAAAACCAGGGTTCGAGTCCCGGTCCGTCACAATTTTCATTTGGCGTATACGATGCAATCGTCCCTCCCTGACGCGAAGCTCTTGAAAAGGTCGCGAGTAACTCTAATAGAATATGATTATTTGTCATCGTAATTACCACACACTTGAAGTAAATCCTCTCCTCAGAAACTTATAAATGGGATGTCAACGACAACGGTATAAAAATGAAAGGTCAAATAAAGTTTTACATAATCATATTTGTATTATCATTAAATTGTGAATAATTTAAATTACCATTATCTTATATTCTGTCACTCAATAAGAGTTTTAGTTCCAAAAAGATAAGTTTGTAACATCTTAAACACTTTTTCCCTATTTATCTAAATACAGATAAAATTACCCCTCAAACATGAAACAAGAGTAAAATTTGACGCAATTTAATGAAAACACAAATTTTATGTTCTGAGAAAGGATTAAGAAGGGGATGAAGATCCCAGAGTTTTTGACTTTTGGATAAAAATAATCATCATTATTCAGACAATTTGCAAGGTTAAGATGGGACCGGAACTTCGAGATAGTCAAATCACTGACATGTATATTTGTTTCTTTATTTTTATTATAATTGTTCTAAAACACCACAATATTAATAATAATGAAAAAATATGATTTAATTTGTTTCTATCAGATAGTAATAGAACATAAACAATAACCAGGAACTTGCTTGACTCGTTTGAAATGCATCATGGCGGCCAAACACAAACAAACATGGCGTCGGAGCGAAACAGTTTCGTTATTTATTCATCTCACCTCGGGAAAAGTGAAATATACTTCTCAGATGTTCTGTGACCTATAGGTAAAAGTGATGTAAAAAAAACTACGGAAAATTTACTGCAAATAAAAGTCATCTTCCATCACTTTTGTGGTTTAAGAAATGGTCTTATTTTGTAAATAAGTGTTTTCTCCATAAGACGCAATGTATTTCGCCGTCAATTATAATTGCAATTGTTTCGTGTAATTGGCCGGTGAGGTTATGTTTCTCAAGTGGAAATCCCGATAAGTGCATGTTACTCATTTTATTATACTCGATTTAAGATATTCTAGTGATTTAATTCCTACGCTAGTACTACCTTAAGTAGAATATTAACTTTTTTTTTTTTTTTGATAAAGTTAAAAGTAAATAATGCAAATAATACACCTCCTCTCGACGCGTGTTTCGCACATGAGACTCCATTACCCTCGTTTCCTCCTCACACTCTTAGTTCCTCATTCCTCTCTCACTGTAGCGTTGATGAATGGAACTCTGATATTCCGAAATTTGTTACAAACCGCGGTGTACGACAGGATGACTGCAAAATTAATTGAATACGAGCTGTGCCTCCGTTGTTATTTACGAGTGAAATGCGGACGAAATCGTTTTATTGAATGTTATTGCTTACGAATGTTGTTGCTGCTGCTGCTCCTGTGGGTTGTAGCAAATGTAGAGCAGAAATGCTGTTCTTGCTGTCTCTAAAATTACATTTCATTTTTGAAGAGTAACAGAAAATGTAACCGTTGAAAGGACACAAAACGTGCTTAAATGACTGTGAAGTTTTGTAACCGTGGAATTACCGGTAATTTTGATGCAAAAAAAAATTTCCTTTTGGATCTACGCTGTTACGTCCCTTAACTGTATGTCGCAAATGCAAGTAAGGTTCCACAAATGGAAGTTTCAAAAGATGCTTACCAATAGAACCTATCATAATACAATTTTAAAAAGCTGTACTACACGTTTCGTTCTATTTATCTCTTTCCTGTTATTTTTAAAATAATATCGTTCGTTATATAGTTAAATAAGTTTATACGAGATAGGGAAATAATGCAAAACTACTGCCTACAAGTAATTAAAATATTACCAGGTAATAAAACTAGTGGTGCAAAATCATTCCACATACTTTATCATATACGTTTCTCAGTGTGCACTAAAAGAGTGACATGAAATAATTCTATTAGGAGAGGGTTATCTATATAGTATGATTTCCTATACTTTGGTCTTCATGTTTCTTAATAAAAAGAGGGTTTATTTTTATCATGCTACTCTATATTTGAATCGTACTCATTTTACCCTATTTCAAAAGTTAATATAGAAATACTTTACCCATATTTTTACAAAATAATCTCTAATTGACAGTCTGCTTTAGGGGTGATTAGATCAGTTATATCTATATTATAATTCAAAACATACATGTATAAATAAATATAATGATGGTTACAATTTATTAACGGGAGAACAAAACTAGCAGACCATCAATATTCTTATATAATTTAGTTGAAAACTAAGAACTCAGTAACTAAGAATAAAAGGTTTCGGCTTTCACTTTCGTCAGTCACGTAGGTCACGTGATCTCGCCAATGACGTAGTCACGTAACTGACAAAGACGAAAGCTTGAAACTTTTTCGTCCAACATGTGAGCGACATTCCTGTGTTCTTCCCCCGTTTTGTATTATCTCTTAATAATGTAAATACAGTTTATAAGAATATTCATTACTCTCCTCTAAATAATCTCACAATGAATAACATGACGAAACCAAGAGATAACCGCAAAGGAGATAATTGAGTTACACTGTCGATTTGCGTGTTTAGTAACAACGACATTGCATATGACGCCAACATCACCACAGATTTTGACGCAATGAGAGCCTTTCCTCCGTAAGCTTATTTATTGTCAATTATCCCTACCGAAGCAGCTTGACCAGGCGGGGAAAATGGTCCTTTAAAATAACTCACTGGGTTTTCTCCTCTTTCCATTGAGCTCAACAACAGGCTTTCGACCGTGGAAATGGAAAAATAACTTCAAGAGAGGACACAAATCGGCCATTGTAAGCTATTGAGTGGATATGGTTCGAATGCGCCACAACAAAACGTTCATTGTTTCCCAATATCATGAAAAGACTGCGTTATTGAAGAGAACCTCCCTGAAATTTTGTTGTGGTT
This sequence comes from Laupala kohalensis, assembly GCA_002313205.1. Lineage (NCBI taxonomy): Eukaryota > Metazoa > Arthropoda > Insecta > Orthoptera > Trigonidiidae > Laupala > Laupala kohalensis. The sequence goes on along the minus strand of NNCF01128891.1, from coordinate 76,116 downwards.
TAAATATATCGTGTAATATACATGTTAATTTTAATAGAAAACATTAAAAAAATTGTTTCCATTATATTACTACATTGCGTATCACGTTTCGTTTAATATTTTCGGTTTGGATGCTCATTTAGAGTTTAACCAGTTTTATAGTTGTGCATCTGTTCAACATTGAATTTTTTGTCTTGATTTGTGAAAAAATTTAAATTTAATAATTTTCTCATTTTTATTATTTTATTCGTGATGTGGCAAATAAGTAGTTTAAATTAAAAATTTGGTAACTTTTGATGTGGAAGACATCTGCAGATTGGTTGTAATAAACTATCAACGAACTAAATATGCTCTCCTATTTTCTTTCATCACGTCTAAGATATGTGTGATGTATGTGATAAATGCTATTATCCGATGAAATAATTGTAGTGTTGCGTATTATTTTCACTGGTAGTGAGTTTGGTACAGGGATCTAATTATTATATTTCAAACTTTTGACTTCATTCTACATTGGAACATTGTTAATGCATCATCTCAATGTTCAATTTACACGATCAAACAGAAACACTAGTTGTATTATAGAGAATATTCGTTTCATAGAAAATTGGTTTTTAATTAACCATAGGTTAATTCTCTTTAAATATATGGACGTGCTGTAGATTAATAATTAATAGAACAAATGCTTTGTCTGTGACGATATTAGTGAAGCCTTGTTCACTGATGGCACATATTGTGATCCCAGGACCCCCAAAAAACATTTTTAGGCGTGTAGGCATGGTTTTGACAGTTTCTACATCTTGATCTGCCTTGGACTTATCTTCAAATTGTACTACTATACTGAATAAGAACTTCAAACCATACATTCATTTGGTTGTCTTCTTTTGCTGAGTACAGCAGAGTGTAAGAGATTTGGGTAATCAACACACATTCATTACCTACGAGTTTAGTTTTGTCCAATGGTAATTGATAATTGTCGAAAATATTCATAGACGTTGTGATCACGTATACTTGCGACCTCGATATGTGATATAACTCTAGTCAGGTCGCGAGTTTTTGAGACACCTCGTAACATATATACTTGCCACCTTATACTTGGAAAAAGATAATTTCCAGTTGGATATATACATACATACATTTTCTAGTACGCACGAATTAAATACTGAAATTTTTGACTAACAAATAAATCAAATCAGATTAGAGTGGGAGAGTAAAAAGGGAGTTAACGTATTGTAACAAATAACCACCAAGAGGAATTAGCAAACAAACGAATGGTACAGTTTGAGTTTCGCTAGTTTGGTGGCCGGTTCTCCAGTAAATGAAATATTTGTAATCCTTAACACACCGCAAACAGAATGTCATCCACTGTATCCATTTCAAGTGCATCGCTTTCGATAATCATGTATTGTAACTTACGAACGTGCAATCAACGGAGTATTAGATCCTATTACAGCGTCAATGTGACGATGCAATAGAAAGAGGGGAATAAAGATAAAGAGCTTAGCGAAAGCTCGCCAATCATTTAGGGTGTTGTTGTTCCGAGGGTTGGTTGATTGATTACACGAGAAAACACGCAGAGAATGTAATACTATAATGCTTATGATGCTATCTGCAATTTTCTCCACTTGGTTAATTTTTATTCTTTTAATCTTACACTGTATGTTTTGAACATGGGGATTAACATGTCTCTCTCAGATGAATACAATGATCATTTTTATTTGAACGTCTTATTAAAATGTAGTCCATTTTTACACTTCTGTGTCCCTCATACCTAAATTTTCCCACATTACAAGTATTAATCCAGATTCGAAATCAAAATATCATTACTCTGTTTTTAAAATGTTTTTAAAAATTTTCTTTCATTATTTATAAGAACGGAACTCTAATGAAGAAAGTACAAGTGATATGTAAACATTTTACTTTCTTATGTTGTACCGTGATTTTTTCCTACGTAAAACACCAAATTAATTTTTCAGCACGATTATTACGCAACACATTGATTTGGTAAATTAATTATTAGTTTCGTACTGTTACGAATATACTTTCCGATTTCACACCGTCACAAGGAAAATAGTTCAATTTAGAGCGGGACAACATACATTAATATTGCCAGAAGCTAAAATAAAGTTATAAAACGAAGTACATTTAATACAAATAAAATCCACACTAATATATAAATGCGTAACGCAAAAATGAGTCTACCTATTTGCTACTTGATCGCGACTAAACCACTGGTCCAATCTGATGAAATTTTGTTAAAATATTGCGATAGGTTAAGTGTCCAGAATGAACATAGGGTAATTTTTATTTTTAAAATCTGTGGTAAAAAAAGATGTTAATTGTTTTTAAAAATAAATGTCGATGAAATCTGGAGAAAAGGGTTATAATTGCTTACGATGCCTAAATGATTAGATATTGGTGAGAACCCTGAATGGCAAAATTTGTTTATGTACAAAAAAGACCGCGACAGCACATGTCTATCTTCAAAAATTAACCCAAATTATTGATAGAACGTTATTTCAAATATAAGGGTTAAAATACTTCAATTTAAGAGAGTATATGAAGAAGGAAAAATCAATTTTGTTGAAATATAATANGTACAAACTGCGTATGACCACGTGGAGGAAAAAAAACTAATTTACTCTCCGGAAGCAAGCAAGGGACCATCCCATCAATTCCGATCAAGGGCCCTAAGGCAGAGGCGGATTCAAAAATTTCAGCAAAAGTTCCTAGAATATAATGGGTTATTTGTTTTGTGCATTTATCAAAGATGGAAATATCTTTAAATCGTAACATTTCAACGAATGATTTAAGCTTTACAGGAATTATAATGAGATTGAGCAGCTGCGAAAGCGAAAATTCGACCGACGCGGCTCCTGCGAGACATTTTTTTAAACATTTTTTATATAACATTTTTTTGCGTAGATCTTCTGCTTTTTTGTTTTCCTTCTTCTACGGTCAAGGCTCTTATCTTGACATCGTTGTGCTCAGAGTTGAAATGTCGTGAAATTTTATATTCTTTCTAGACTGCTACAGTTTTGTTGCAGATGAGACATAGTGGTTTATTCCTAAAAACTGTGAAAAAACACTTCCAAGTCAATTCATCTTTGAAAACATCACGCAGAATCAACTTTACGTTTCTTAGGTAACATCTTAGGGCTAAAATTTGCAGAGTAAAACTAGTAAACCAACAACGCCAAGACAGATCTGAATCTAGAAACGTGATCCAATATCCAGCCGCGGTGGAGGGGGTAGCTACTGCGAGGAGGCACAGTTGCCCGTTTTACTCGTCGCTACAAAGTTGCCAGCAGCCAATGCCTCTCACTCTTAACATAACATTCCAATATCTAGGATAAGTCAATAAATATGTATGTCGTTACTGATATAAAACAAAAGAAAAGAAAGAAAGAGGAAAATATTTATTTTTCTTATAACCTGTATTTTTTTTATTCGTCAAATTAGGAATAATTCCGCGCGGGCCGGATAGAACATTTCAGGGGAACGCATCTGGCTCGCGGGCCGTAGTTTGCCCATCACTGGTGTAGACTATCAAGTTTTCTATTAAATTTGTATTATTATGTATTTGTAAAATTAGGATGTTGTTCACATGTTTTGAAATACCATTAAGTACAAGTATATTAGTCTAAGATAAATTTCGGGAAACGCCGGGTAACAAGCTAGGTAATAAATAAAAAACGACATATTTTATAGTGTTAATAAGCAGAAGAGCTTCGAGTATTTAACATGGCAATATATTTCCTACTTATTTCAAATGAAACAAATTATTTTGTGAACTTCAATGACTTAATCAGATTTTCGATCAAATTTGATGAGTGGTCCAAGTAACCGTGTCATCATATTTTTAACATTCACTGGAATACTTCCATACACCAATCAAAATCTAATTGAACACAGATGATACGAACATACCGGTTAAAAAGTAGAAAGGGAAACTTTTCAAATTATGGAACATAAATATGAGTTATTGCAAAACCGATTGCTAATTACGTATGATGTTTGATGCACTTTATTTCCGTCAGCTAGCACATTAAATAGTCGACACTTCGGGACGAGTGAAACAGAGACAAATTACTGGAATTCGAAATTCATTGTTTGGTACCGAGGCGCTACGCATGATATCACGAGAAAATTAATTCATGTCCAATGAGCAACCACATCACAACTAAAGTTGTGGACAACGTAACTTATTGTAACAATTTGTTGACACATTTCTACCCCGGGGCGTAAATCATAAAACCGTGGTATAAAATGCAAACTCTATGCAATATAGACGGAAATTACGAAGTTGGGAATAACCAATCAATTACGCTTCAAATGAAATAACCCAATTATATCACAGCTCTTATTGCACTACCAACTCCTCATTGCTATAGATATATGCAAAATGTTTCCAACACATTCTTATCAGAATCAATATGTTTTGATTTTAAATATTTGGGTTTAAATATTTATGATTTGGAAATTTCCAATAATAGTTCCAATATTTGCATTTCATTTTTATAAGTACTGTATTAAATTTAAACACTGTGAATTGCCCGAAGCTCGCGCAGCTTATTTGGCTTGGTTGGTGACTTTCATTGTCCATTTT